>CM043712.1:29169455-29514455 GCA_023969325.1 Oryzias curvinotus | reverse complement strand
TTACGCCGGGCAGTCTCGTGATCAAACGCTGCAGTGTATTCTATTTCACCCAATGATGGCCAACATCAGAGTTTAAAGACCTCTCAAAGCTGAGAACCTTCATTTATTTTATTACCCAGATTCAATAAATGTTTTTTTCTGAGAGTTTTGTTTTTAAATAAGTAAAAAAGATTCATGATCAGTTTATTTCTGGAATATAAACTGAATTTCACCGGTTATGTGTAACCAAACCAGAACACGCAAAAACACAACACAACTGGGTTTTTTTCCAAATAGACTTACATTTGTATTTTGCTCTTTTGGCCAAATTAAGCATAATTGAAATTGTTTCACTTTTTTATTTCTTGCTAACAAATAGAGATTCTGGGAGAAAATCCACTGAATGCTTTTAAAGCCAACAATAAATGACTTTCCATGACATAAACGTATCAACGCCTGACTTTAAGGCACATTTTCTTAAATCGTCTGCATTTAATTTAAAGCTCATCAACCAGCTTTAATTAAAAAAAACAAACAAAACACAGAAACTATAGTATATATATAATTACCTGTAAATGTTAAAATACAATAGTTTATTAAAGTTCTTCTACCACTGACTTTCTATAAAATGATTATAAAATGCACTGGTCCTTATGGAGTTTATTCATTATGTAATTAATAAATAATGTGAGATTAAACCATTAATTGTTTCTGCACAATACTTCCACTTTGGGTTTATCTCTGGGTTTGATGGTCCTGTTTGTCCTAAAAAGCTTCTGCTGAAGCAAAGTCATGAAGGTTCGTCATTGTTTTTCTCCTTTAACTTAAAGAGCAGCTTTTTCCCTCCATAAATGTTCAGAGAGGACGCTTTTTTTCTTTTCAAATAATTTAAAAACAGACTTGTTTTCCCCACAGATATTGAGAGAGCAGAGTATTTTTCTTACAAATTTTTAAAATGGAATAACAACAAAATGAAACTTTAGTTCCTTTAAAAGCAAAATTAAGTCTGTCCTTTGGAAAATAAACTTTTATCATAAAATGTATATTGTTTGAGATAATTATCTGTAATAACGAAGCACAACCGACTTTGGAAAGTTCAATTGGATCATCAGGACTTGACTGTGGATACAATTGACTGAAGGAGTTCCAATCTGGAACAGTGGAAAGTTTTTCTTTTTATGGAAAAGCTCGTAATCAATAACCAAATAAGAACAGCTTTGTTTTTATTTCCTGATAGTTTAAGCCTCTCTTAATGGGGGCATAATAAACCAACCAGAAAGTGGATATGAAGCGCTGTGACGCATTGGATGGTGGTAGTTGTGAGTGGGCCAGACTTCTCTGAGGTTGTTCCAGGGCTTTAGCTGGACGGATTCTGCCTCAAACATTACATAACAGACTGTTTGTTCTTAAGCAATAGGTTACAGCCTTTGGAGTGGGATTCTCTCCGTCTCCCTTCCCCTCTTCCTCCTCTTCGGCAGCAGTGACACACTGGCCCACTAACGGCCTGTTCTACCTCGCATCCCCCCTGCGGTGCGCTCTGTTATTTTATTTTTTTTTTTCTCGTCTCTTCCTTTTTTGTGGCGTTTGTCTCCGTCCATGACACCGTTTCAGGGCGCACGGGCTGAGAATTTCTGGACTGGCTTATCTTGCATTAATAAAGCCAGGTTAATAACTAATTCAGGACGTTGTGTTATGTAACTGAAGTGCGTGTATGTTGTTTGATCATTGTAGTCATCAAGTACACAACCTAGGGAGGTCTCTGAATGAATGTTGTAAAGATTTACAGCTCAAATGTTTAGTAGAATCTGAATCCAGAAAACACATCTGAGTCAAACCTTTTTTCCAGAGAAAACGCCTTCATAGAAATCAAAGTCATCGCAAAAGTTCTTTTTTTTTCTCAGGAAAAACTGTTGACCTCATCGAACACGAGGCTGCTATGACTGCAAAAGCCATGACAGTTATTTGCACCCATAAAACTTTTGGCTGGTTGTTTAAACTTCTAGGCGTATAGTTTTTTTTTTTTTTTTTTTAAGTTTATCATTTCTTTATCTGGATAGCTTTGCATGTTTGTGCTGCTAAAGCGAGCATTAAAGGATCTGATCAACCGCCCAGCAATCCCTGCAGCTACTCAGCTCATTTGTTCCTGAATTCTGAGAACCTAGTTCTGCTACGGATTAAGTTGCAAATAATAAAAACTAAAAAAGTTTTGGAAAGATCACGGTGTTCTTTTTGTAAAACGCTTTGCATCTTTGTGGCGCTCCATCAATATGTACAGGACGCGCGGTTCTTGTAAACTTGCTGGTTGTGTAACAGCCAGAAGCTGCAGTTACATAAGCATCTCTTCTCGTCTGACCAGCCTGAGTGGCAGTGGCCTGTCTGTGTGTGTGTGTAGGTGTGTGTGTGTGTGTGTGTGTAGGTGTGTGTGCGTCTGTCTGTCTGTCTCTGACACTCTCCATCAATAGCCTGTGTGTGGCTCAGGAAGCTAATCTGACTCAATAAAATCCATCTTTTTGTTTTTCAGCTTTGATGAAACAAACAGGTTTGTCGGACGGATTTCTTAAATCAACCCACTGACCTTGATAAGACATTTGACCTCATCCTGCCTTTTCTACTTCCTGGTGTGAGATGGTCAATAGAAAAATAGATAGAATAGACAGAAATTCCACTAGGAATGCATGACATCGTTCCCTTTAAACCCTGTGAAGAATTCTGATCCAAACACAAAAAACACAACTCGACTTGTTTTTAACTTTCTAGCATCTTACTCTTGATTTTATTTGAGAACTTATGAATAAAAAAAGTCTCTAATTTTCAAAGCCTAACAAAAGATTTATAAATATAATTGCAAAAGCTAATCTGGTGAATAATAAATAATTCAGATACAACAATTAGCTACCAGAAATTTGATATTTCTTTTTTTGTTTTGTTTTACCGGCCCTTTAAAATTCTTAAACCAAATGAATCTTTTGATCTAAGTCCACAAAACACAAAATATTCTGTTAAATACTTCAGGTGATGCCCTCATTTGAACTTTTTTTGTGGTAATTGTTATGATTTGGCTCTTACTGGGGTCAGAAATTGAAAAATATCTGTCTTTTTGTGCGTTTTTTTTGCACTCACAATATAGTTTTTTAATATTTTGGTCAATGATTTTTAAAATATATAAAAGCCTCCAAATGGTTTTGTCTTCAGAAGTTTTGAGCCACTTCTAAGTGATTTCATTTGCTTCCAAGCTGCCAAATGCTTCATTTTTTTAAATGGATTTTAAAGTTAAAATTGTCTGAAAAACGTTTTATATCCTTTTCTGTTTCCTTTTTAGTTCTTGTACTAGATGTTTATCAAATGACTGGTTGGTTTTTTTCTTTTAAACATTTTACTGTCATATGTAAATAGTTTCAGCGTATAAAAAATGTGGAAAAGGCTGTACTTTACACCAGAACATGTGGTTTGAACAATAAAATGTTGCATGTATGTTGTGCCCTGACATGTCAAAACTTGTCTTTGCATTGTTTGTATGCCCATAACAAATAGTGAAAGTTGGACAGTTTGAGGACTTAAAAAGGAGTGACTTTTTAAAAAATACAACTTCGATTCGTACTTTGAATAAACTCTGTTCTTTTTGCTTAAAATAAAAATAGGAATATGTCCAAATGTTTAAAACCTCAGACCTCAGCAGAAAGGTTTGGCCAGTTATTGTTCTGGACTTCTCATAAAGGTGGTGGGAGCTGGAAAACCAGCGGGTGACCCGGCTTTCATGTTGGTTCTTGAACTGTGATGGTACTGCTATGGGTGCAGCCATGACACCCGCAGGAATGGAACCTGCAGCTGTTTATCAATTTTACCTGCACATCTGTTGTGGCCGAGTCCTAGCCGGTCTCGTTCTTAGCCCAGAAGAATCCAGAACCATTTGATCTTGAAATGAAAATAGAGTGGGACATATCACAGACCAAATGGACCACAGAACAGATTTCTGATGTCACCGTGGGTTCTTAAGGCATGGTAGGGGCGCATATTAAAGAATATTTGCCAGTTACATAATTCATTTTTTGGCGTCAGTGTGTGTTGTATAACCTGTTGGGTCACCGTGCAGCAAGATTCGATGTGTGTGTGTATTTTCAGTTTCTGGAAGAGTTGTGGCTGAGTGTGTGAGACTCCACATCCTTCTGTCTTCAGAACCTGAACTCTTGAGTACGGTAGCTCCTGCCAGCTGCTTCCATCTTTGTTTTTTTTTCTCTCCTCAGCTTGATATCGCATCCATTTTTTTAAATGCTGCCCTTTTAAAAAAAAAAAAACCTGCAAAGACGTCATGTAATCAGGGTAGCCTGGGACGTTATAAAAGATGAATAGATATGCGTAACAGATGTTATGCAAGCTGTTTCCTGCATGTTTGCTGCGTCATTTCTCTAGAAAATCACTTGCTTTTTGGGGGGAAAACAAGTTTGTGTTCAAAGTAATTCTCTACATTCTCACATAAGTATGCCATTTTTTTGTCTTTAAGGTCAATTTCTAAAATAATAGTCTCAAAATGTAAAGATTATTTTAGAAAATGTCTTGTTGATATTAGATATTTCACATTATATAGCAGAATAAAACAAGGCCAAAACTCTTAGCACAAAATCAAAACCAGTACAGGTCCTTTGAATTTCATGTTAAACAAGTTTTCTTTTTCCAAATTAACTGTTGTCAGGTTCCTAATAACCAGTACAACTGCATTCGTTGATATGTGCACTTTAGGAGAAAAAACAAGCTTCCCCCGTTTTTTTTCTGAAGTTTGACCTTTTTCTCTATTTTTCTTCATTAGTTAACATTGGGTAGATTTTAAAATGTAAATTTAGCTTTTGTGAGATTTAAAATATTAGAAAATCATTCAGAATCTAAAAGAGAGCAGATCTGACAAATTATTTTAAAAGAAAATGTCTTTCAATATAAGTGCTGGGATGTCTTTTAGTGCTTTTCTTGTCTTTTACTGTGAAATTAACATATTGGGCCAAATGCTGCTTAATTAAAATGCGCCGCGGGTAATTTTCTAATGGCTAATGGTCTCAATAGGGCTTAAAAG
Source organism: Oryzias curvinotus (assembly GCA_023969325.1). Lineage (NCBI taxonomy): Eukaryota > Metazoa > Chordata > Actinopteri > Beloniformes > Adrianichthyidae > Oryzias > Oryzias curvinotus. Next base: position 29,509,417 of record CM043712.1, on the reverse strand, counting down.
TGATTTTTTTTTTGTGACTCCACCTGTAAAAGCGAGCCTGCTTTTGGGTCTGTGTGTAAACCTTAAATCTCATTTCTCTCTTTGCTTTTTCATTTGCTCCCCCCCCTTCCTATTATCTATGTTTTTTCCCCTTTCAGTGTGTCATTTTTGTGTTCATGTGGGTTTCTTGTGCATTTTGTGTTCTTTTGGCCCTTTGCATTTTAGGAACTGTTATGTAACGGTTGTGTAAGGTGGAGTTGGAGACATTAAAACTAGGCCAGGCCAGACATTCTAGTGATGTGTGAAGCACATCTGTGGGATTTGAAATCGTGTTGTCTTGGCTTTGGGTGATTCTAAAACTGAGGAATTACAATTAGTTATGAAAGTCCTCGCTTGTTTTAAACTTTTAGCAGCTAAATTGTGAATAAACAAGAACATTTTGTTGTGTACGAATGGAAAGACCACTTCAGGCCAGAGAAAACGTGTCACACTTTTTAGCAGAAATGGTTGACTTCTGGTTTGAATCAGTTATTCTTAGGGGGGTTTTAACCTTTCACAAATTTTATTTTGAGAAAATCAGCAGCCAAAACACAACAGCTAACAGGGATTTAGGTTTTTTTAATCTCCTTTTTCCGACTGTTGAACTACCACTTTGATGGAAATTGGGATTTTGGTGTTTTTAACGTGTTCTTGTGACATTTCTTTTTGAAGATGGAGGGCATATATAAAGAACAATACGCTTAAAATTGCATTTCTGAGTATTCTATTATTGAAATCGTTGTGAATCAGTAGTAGGTAAAAGTATGCAGTTTGAAAAGATTGTATTTGTTACGTAGGAAATACCTTTCCACCACCACACCTGAAAATGATGAGAGACGGACACAAAGATTCACAAAAAACCCCACAGAGGTCCCACTCTGATACAGATAAAGTAGGCAAAACTCAGAAACCCACAATAAACAGAAAAACTGAATACAGCCACAGCCATAAAAGTTGGCCACAGGCTCCCTGCTCTGCTCCATTCTGCTGCATCGACTTGCAGACAAATAGATTTGTGTCCGTCTTTGTTTTCCTCATCTGAGCTGGAATCTAGATCAAAACTGTACGCCTGGATAGCTCCCATATTGCTCGCCATTTTTGTTGCACCGGTTATATTAAGTTGGGGGCCGTAAGCTAGCGGGAGAGAATGTAAACAGAGAGTTGCCCTGCGCCAACGGTCCTGTCAGGACTCCTGTCGCTCTGCACAATCTGTGTCCCAGAAAACAACACAGTATTTTGATTTTGGCTAAAAATGACATAATCGCGATTAAAAGACCAAAATTGCTTTCGCAATAGATCAAAGAATGATCAGTGGGTCTTTTAAGTTCAACTAGATTGAAGTTTTTTGGTGTTTGGCTTCTTTGCAAATGCACCAATCTTGTTTTATGTGATGCCAATTTTTTTAAAATACCACCTTCAAGCAGTGAGTCGTATCTTTGTTGATGAGCAGTGGGTTTGTTTGCTCTCTAAACAGTTCACTTACCCACTAACTGAGCGATAAATCAAGAATTTAGTTGTGTTGTTGCAGCTGAGGGGCAGTTTCTGAACTGGAGCACTTCAGTCACTAACGGGGTCGCTTTTCCCTTTTGTTCGGGAAAAAAACCTCTGAATCTTTTTTTCTCTCTTCATCTAAAGACCATTTTCTCATCTTATGGTTGTTTTGGCACTGAACTGCAGAGAAAGACGTCAAGGTGGTCAGATTCCTTCCTTCGGCTGGTCCGAGCAATGACTGTAAAACCATCAAGTAAACCATAGAGATGTAGGTAGACAAAGGTCAGCAAAGGTTAAAAAGAATTATTTATCTAACCCTCTCTTTTTAGACATTTAAAAATAAATAAATAAATAAAAGGAGTTGTGTAAGAGAGGCTGTGATGTCACTGAAAATGGAAAAAAACTTTGAAAAAGAAAGAAAACTTGACTTATTCTGTCCAATTTGATACAATTTGACGGTCGTTAGACAGGTTTTACAAGTACTTCTGTTCACTTTATTTGTTTTTTTCAAATGAAGTTATGATTGCAGAATAAAAAGTTTTTGTTTTTTTTAATTACAGAAGCATCAGAGTTGAAGGAGTTGCTGCTTTTTCTTTTTGCCAGGCAATAGCAGACTGCAACTTTTACAAGTTTCTTTTCAATACCAGTCTGTGTGTGTCCGCTTGGCGACGAGCATCTTAGGCGGGCCGGTTTCATTAGCAACCCGACCTTGAAGTCCGTTGCCTCAAAGTGAATGAAGGGAGGTTTTATGTAAGTTGTTTTCCAGTTTACACAGAGCTCGTCACCAACCTCCATGCCCCATTATGCAGGTCTGCGTGTGTGTGTGTGTGTGTGTGTGCTCGCCGTCATGCCAGGTGTCACACGCTGAGCACGACTGGTGTGCATTTCCCTTAAGTGGATGCATGGACGCGTCGGCAGCGTCTCTCTTTTTGTCCAGTCTTCCCCGGGCGGCTTTTTGGCTTGAACCCGCCCCACGCAATATGGATTCAAATATTAGCAGGAGCTTCTGTGCATCTGCGTATCCGCGTTTGTACCCCATCTTGTGTTTCATAAACCGTCCATATTTACGATCCGGCGCTTACATAAGCCGCAGATCGCGTTCACCGACGACCGGGATAGAGGAGGAGGGAAGAGGAAAGGTCAGCCTGGACAACAGACGCAGGGAGGACGCATCCTTGAGCTTCTTTTTTTTATTTACCATACTTTTGTTTTAAGACGAGCCAGGGGATTTCTGCAAAACAATCAGTGGGTAAACACCACAAAGTCTAAACAGAAGTTTTTATTTCAAGTGGGTTGAGTTTAAATCACTGTTCTACTTTTTCTTAAACTTTGAAACCGTGCATCAAGGTTGATGTGTTTATGTGCTGGATCCTTATTGAAGCAGTTCCTGTTCCACGTGGCAACTTCCATTTTTGGAGCTGTTAATCTGTAATAATGAAACTCCTATTTCTGGCAATTTCCCCTGAGTCATCATCATCAGGTGTTACAGAACAGCTTGTTACACAAGCCTTCCAGCTGCTGTGACTTTGTTGTTACTCCATTTGAATGAAATCAACTTTCCTTTTTTTCTCCTTGTAGATTTTCGTAGTTGTTGTTTTACTAACTGACAAATATAAAATGGGTTTAGAGAATTTCTTTTGAGGATAAGCTAATGTGCAAACCATGAGCATCAGCCAGACAGTCTTGTCACTGGAAGCTTCCTTCCATCCATCTGCTCAGGGCAGGAGGTTAATCAAAGATGCCCTGACCTCCTTCTCTACAGAAGCTTCTTCCAGGTGCTCCCAGGTCAGCTGATAGACGCAGCCACTCAAGCACATCCTGGGTTTTCCCCAGAGCCTCCTTTCATTCGGATATATCTAGAACACCTCCCCAAGGTGGGGTCAAGCAGGCATCTAAAAGAGTTACCCTAGTCAACTGATCTGGCTCTTTTGTTTTGGGCGACCATCTGGTCTACTGCGAGCTCCTCCCAGGTGATGGAGCCCCTCACCTCATCTCCAGAAGAAACGCTTTTCAGTTTATCCGGGATCTTCTCCTTTCAGTCACGACCCAAAGTTCATGTATACAGATGTGGGTAGGAACATACATTGACCAGTAAATCAAGATTTGTGCCTTTCGGCTCAGCTCCCGCTTCACCAAGACAGATTGCGTTTCTGCAGCTGCTGCGCCTGTACGCCCATCGCTCTCCATCCTTCCCTCACTCATAAACTCAAAATACTTCAACTCCTCCTCTTGAAGCAGGAGTTCTCCACCTACCTGAAGATGGCTGACTACGGAGAACCATGACCTCCAACCTTTAAGTGCTAATTCTCATTCCTGCCTCTTCACACTCAGTTACAAACTGCCCCAGTGACAGTCTGGGTTCAACAGAACATCATCATCAGTAAAAAGCAGAGATGGAATTCTGCGATCCTCAAACCGAACTCCCTCCGACTCGTGGCTGTGCCTGGAACGGACATCCTTGCCAGAGCGTCACACGCACTGGAAACGGGTTCGACTTTTGCCAACAATACAAACCAAGTTCCTCCTCCAGTTGTTCACGGATTATATGAGCTTCTCCCACAGAACAAAACAAAGGAGTTCTGTTGTTCTGATGCCTCGTGCGCTCACGGACACCCTTTTCCTTGGCCTTGGTGTTCAATATGGACAAAGTTTGACTGTTGCAGAAATTCTGTTTGCTGCATCAGATTAAATAGTTTAACAAGCCCCACATGGCCCCCAGGCTGTAGTTTTCCCACCTCCTGGGCTAGAATAAACATCATTTTTAAGCGCATTCAGTTTGATTCCATTTACTTCACAATGCACCATGTTTTCTTCTTGCAGACCAGTCCCACAGCGCCCCCTTCAGCTCCCAGAATGAGGCTCAGGGAGGGGATCCTGCTGTGTGGCAGTGCACCCCTCACCCATCTACCTCACCTTCAGCGGAGACGCCTGCACACCCACCGCCATCACAATCCATATCCAGACCCCACTCCAGGCCTGCAAGCCAAAGCCCCGCCCCTTCCTCCTCCCTGCCAGGAAGCAAGAAAAGGACCTCCAAACCTGCACACATAAGACGAAACATCAGGTACTGCACTGGGCTTTTGTTTAATGGTGGGCTCTGGTGGACAGGAGAAGAATAAGTTCCCCAAACACAAGATGAATTTGAAATATTGTTTTTATGCTGCTCCATTTTGTTACCTTTATCTTTGGTGCAACCATGATCATATCACCTTTAGAAGAAAAACAAGTTCCTCTTATGGTCATATGCAAAATAAATCCAATAATCTTCCGCTTTATACAAATGTTGAACACTTTAAACTAGGAGGAGATTGAAAAGTCTTCAGGGGGATTACGCTTAATACCAGGAGATAATTAAACAATCAAACAATAAGCAGCAAAAGGAATGGGTGGAATGGAAAACAAGAAAGTAAAAGACAATGTCGGAACTAACTAGGACATAAAGAAATAATATCAATGTTATTCCATTTGATGGACCAAACAGTAATTGTATTAAAGGGATCTATAGATTCTTTGAAACATAATGAATTTTTAATTAAAATGAATACAAAACTTTGTAACACACTTTTACTGTGGATCCCAAAGACTAAAGCCGTATTGGAAAGAACGACACTTCAGACTGTTGAGCTCCATAATTCAATATCGGAATTATTTAGTCCTGAAGTTAATAGATTTACAACTCTCTATGAACTCAAGAGAACTTATGTTTGGGGTTGATAATAGAGACTCCAGGCTGTCTAGTCCAACTTTGATTGCCTTATCTCAGACAATTTCACTTTTTACTCTGCTGTGTTTTCTTTCTTGAAGATTATTTTTTCTTCGTGTGCCTTGTACTTTTTTCCCCTATCCATGAATTTGTAAAAATTGGTTATAATTAATGACTTAAAAAAAGAAAAAAAAAAGAAATGATTAGTGAACAAATACTTGGCCTTTAGTCAAAGATTAAAATCCAAAATTGATTTTTATTTATTTATTTATTTTTATTTTTCAAAAAAAATTTTTTAGGCAAAAACATCAACAGAAACTGGCAACCCCATAATTAAAATGTCTTATCCTTCATTCACCATTTTATTCGGAACAGATTCTGTTTCCAAACATGGTACTTAACATGGGAGACATAGAAGACTCTTAATGTGCACTACATATAAAAGTATGCGTTTGTTTCATTTAGTATTTTTTTTAAACCCATTGAGATCCTTTTGTCTAATTTCAAGAACGTTCCTAACTGCAGAAACTGAATCTTAGGAAAGTGAAAAAAATCCTTTTTTTCAAGAGAAATTGTCGTATTTTCTACCTTAAAAAAGAAAAGTTTTTCGATATTAAAGCTATCTTGAAGAAAGCATGTCTTAGTGGCTACATTTTGTTTCTCAAAATGAGAAATTCTGGGTAAATACATTTTTCTTACCCCATTGGCAGATTTGTTTCTTTTTTCTTTTTGGTTATTAAAGATAAAACATTTTTAAGGACGCTGTTTTGGCAGTGTGGTCAAGAGGGCAGCAGATCAGAGACATAAAACTGTAAAAATTAAAAATAATTCAGGGAAAAAAACATTAAGAGAAGACAATGCAGGGGAAGAAAGCTCAGCAAAAGATAAAACCTTAGTAGCCTTTACAAACACAAGCTGTGATGCATATCTTCATGTTGCTGTAAAATGTGGCAGACGTTTTGGAGATGCTGAGGAAGCTTCTCAGACAGGATGTGTGCAGTTCAGCCCCTAAAAAAAACTCTCTCCACATTTATGATCAGATTGTTTTATATGGAACAGCTGAGTCAGAAAACCTTTGAGTTTATCAAAAACTTTACGCCTTACGGTTCTTCTTTTGTTTGACTGCATTCTTAAACTAAATTTTTTCGTTTGTCTGCCTTGGGGAACACCAACCATCTGTTCCGGTTTTTACCTAAAACACATTGCTGGCCTTTTCTCATTGGATTCTTTTGCTCTGTTTTGAAGAACTTGAAGGCAGCCGGTTTGCCAATCGTCTGTTACTTATTATGCATTTGCTGAGCCTACAACTTCATCTCTGCTGCCTGCCAGCAGACATCATAAAGCTCAACCACAAGAATGTTCTTGCGCATGCATTAAGGCGTCTTTCTAATCACTCAAATATGTGCTGTAGGTGTTTATACTTGCACTTAGTTTCTTTTAATGATTAGATATTTAACTCTTTGTGTGAATATTCTTATCTGGATTGTAGTTTAGTATGAATGTTACGTTCACAAGCTTGAAAAGTTAATTGTTTTCCTAAAGATGAGCATTTTTTTAAATGTAATGTTTGTCTGGAGGAATGTGCAGAATGAAATCAGGTTCTTTTTGTGTGTTTAACTTCTTTATCTAATATTTTTTTTATTATTTATTTCTAAGACATACAAGCCTTTTGTAACCTCCAAAAACTTTTTTTCTGAGCAGAAAGTTACTGCGGGAGCATCAGTTGGATGCAGTGACCAAAGCTGCCCAGCAGGAGGAGCTGCACAGAAGGCGGCGTCTGGGTGTGCAAAGAAAGCAGGAGTTTCCTGAATCACTGTTGCCTGAATACTCAACCGGTGAGACTCCAAAATAATCCAAAAGACCTCCTTCTATTTAGTATTTTAGTTATCTCCCTTTATCTACTCGTTTCATAACTTTAATTTACATTTTTTAGCAGATGTTGCACAACAGGTGGCGCCCTCGTTGGCATCCGTTTCAACACAGCAAGATGCTAAGTCGTCCATACAGGAGGTCATCTGTTTGGACCCCAACAGCACAGGCACCAGCGAGGAAGACAGCAAGAACAACTCCTCTGCTGCTACTGAACGCACAGACAAAACAGGTGACACGCAAACGGTTTCCGTAAATCAACATGTTTTCAGGTTTTCCAAAAATCTCAGTGAGGGGAAAAATCACGGAAAGTCATCACACTTGTTTCTATCTACTTTGATGCATTTCCAAGCATCCGTACTGACTCTACACACTTTAAATAAATAAAGCTCGCCCTGAGCACAGCTGAGAACCAAAACCATTGTCCCTTGTATGGGAATCGAACCGTCAGCAGGAACTGCATCTGAGCTTCTCCCCTCCCAGGATTTGAACTGAAGCAGTTCTTGACCTCACTGATGGCAAAAGGAAACTGTGCAGTGCCACTAGTCAAGTAACTGATATCAAGAACTAACTCTACAGTAGCCTGTAAGGCCAAAAATAGAAGAATAGAGATGCAGAAACAATTTAGGATTTTGAAGTTGCTGCTTTTCAGTTTTTTTTTTCTTGGAGAACATGTGTAGTCTTGCAAGGAAAAAAAAATAGTTACACAATTATGTTATGTTTGCACACTTCTGAAGCAACTAGTTCAATTTATATTTTACGAATAAGCAGCTATAATGCACTTTTGACAGCCATGTGTTTATTTAATTGCAGACTTTTCTATATGACTTCAAGGATTCATTAAAAGACTAAATGAGTTTGTATTTCCTGGGGAAATAAATGCAGAGCCGCTGGTGTTGGTTACAGAGAAGTCCAAGATTTATCGTTTGAAATGCAGCTTGATGTTTTATGTGTCTTGTTTTAGTCCCTTGCTTTTTAATGTGGGTAATATACAAAAAAAAAATGTAAAAACTGCTTTCAGATGAAAGCCGGCTGAGGCCTTCAGATTTACTTCCCATAAAAACGAAATTCTTTCCAGACTGAAAAAGCTGCGGCGCTTCTTAGGAAAGATTCAAACGCAGTGACTGACTCCCACTAAGAAAAGCACAAAGCTGAGGTCAACTCTCCCCCACATCCTGTCAAATGGGGCTGTGCATCAGAGCATTTGAGAGAACGTGCTGTACTGAGCCCACATCTGCAGGAAGCTCCTCCAACCGTTACTGAATAAAAGGAGGGCACCACACCGGCGATGCCTCTGTGATGATGGTGAAGGAGAGCGCAAAGATGGACGGTTGAACACGATGGGAGGACCAAACCGAAAAGAGGAAGAGGGGCAGATGAAGGGAGAGGGTGTCTGCGGGGCAGAGGAGAGCAGATCTGGGCAGCAATAAACCCGGCTAATCCTAGTTATCAGACAGAACGTACACACAAGAAGCACACACACCTACACCAGCGTGGCACAGTGACATTTCTAGTTTGGGGTTGCATAACAAGTCTCCCCCTCCTTTCTAATCCTACTTGTATAACCAGCCATTCACTGCACTTATATAAGCTCGCTCTCGTTTTTATGCACACTAACATAGTGACCCACACACGCACGCAGACACACAAACTACTTTTTATGGTATGCCCTTGTGGATTGTCAGCTTGTGTAACTTCCACCACTTAAAATCTGTGACGTGTGTTAAATAATTTTGTATCAGACAGGAATTTCAGTTTAAGTGCTCCCACACACACCATCACACACACATATACACACACTCAGACGCTCGTGTGGTTTTAACACTGAAGGAGTTGTGTCCAAAAAAGAGTTTGTAAAGAAAAGCCATCTTAAAGTTTTTATGTTCTCTCTGAAGCTTTACTAACATTTTTATTAGTATTATTTAGTTGTGGGGATAAGGATTCGCTTGATTTGTATCGTAATTTTGTTTGACGATGCAATTCATAGTCGATATTAGTTTATGTTGAACAATCCAATTCACTCTATCCAGGGCATCTTTAGCCAAAAAACATTAACTGGTGGGACTCAGAGATAAATATATAATCAATATTACTGTCAACATCATCAAGTGTCATAAAAGAAGCCGGAGCAAATGATGCGATTAAGTGTTAACATGTTCCCCCTTTTTTTAATCCAGACATTGCAGATTTAAGCTCAGGGGAGGACGACACTGTTACTCAAGTCAGCAGCGAGTCCACCAACGAGGAAGAGGAGGGTGAGCCGAGTGGGGCTCATACCAACGATGCCCAAAACCAAGCAGACGCCCAGGGCAGAGTGCTGGTCAACCTGAACCACCCACCTTCTGAGCCAGATATTTTCCTGGCACCGCAGCTCGCTCGAGCAGTCAAGCCTCACCAGGTACTGTTACTCCAGCCAAAGCAACTACAGAATATTGATCTGTAAATCTATTTACCCACTACTGTTATTATTAGTGAAGATGAAAATGGACTTTTTGGTGTTTTTGACATGTTCTCGTGGCATTTTTCTGATAATGGAGAATACATATAAAGAAATTAAGCTTAAAATGTACTTTCTGAGTATTTTCTTTATTCAAATTGTTATGAATCAGGAGCAGACGACAAAATGCTATTAGGATTATAAGATTATATATGATCTCCATGCTCTGCTTCATTCTGATGCGTCCACTTGGCATCTGGTTCAAAACTGGATAGCTTGAATATTGCTCGTCATTTTTGCTGCACCCGTAATGTTAGCTGGCGAGAGAGCATGTAAAGACAGAGTTCTCAGTGATGGGGAGGGGAAGGGGGGGTGGGGTTGCGCTACCCCAACAGTCTCGCCCACAGATCAGAGGTGAATTTCTAATAAACTACTGATGCTCTGCAGAAACTATGTCCTGGTGGAATGCTTTTACAACAGATCAAATAATAATCAGAGTGGGTCTTTAATGCTGTTTAAATGAGAGCAGTCGGATGTTACTTTTACTGTCCTTTGACCTTTTTGATTCCTTCTATCGTCTAGTTTTTGTCTGGCTTCTTCAGTCATTTCTTGCCTTTAGCTAAGAATCTCCGTTTGTTTTGTGCTCAGATCGGTGGGATCCGTTTCCTCTACGATAACCTGGTGGAGTCGTCGGAGCGTTTTAGCAGCACCAGTGGCTTCGGCTGTATCCTCGCTCATAGCATGGGCTTGGGCAAAACGCTGCAAGTCATCTCCTTCATCGACATCCTCTTCAGGCACACCCAGGCTCACACTGTACTCGCCATCGTTCCGGTAAGCAACTGTTGGTGTTCATCATCGGATCCTACAAATTTTCCTGTTAAAAGAGTTGTAGCACAAACTGTGCAAACTGATCAAAGGTATCCTGATTAAAATAATAAGAAAATATTTACCCTGATAAGGTAAAAGAATGCTATTTAGGAGTTTCTAGGCAATATATTCCCAAGAATAAAAACCATACAACCCTTCGACTTGCAACTTAGTGACATTAAATACTGTTTTTCTTAGAAAAAAGAATTGACAAAGAGATTATGGAGACAGGAGGAGAAGTAAACAAAATTGAAACTGTTTACTTATTCATTGGTTGCCCCTCCAGGTGAACACGCTGCAGAACTGGCTGTCAGAGTTTAACACCTGGTTTCCGCCCGCAGAGGCGTTGCCTGCAGACACCGACCCCTCTGTGGTAACGCCGCGCAGATTCAAGGTCCACATCCTCAACGATGAGCACAAGTGAGTGACTGAAGCCGTATTTACCAGCATGAGCTTTTAGAGGTTATAGTTTAAATAGAGGACAATGAAAACTACAGAAAGTTTTAAAGGAAAACTAATATGAAATTTTGAAATTTGAGAAAAAAGAGCACTCTTCTGCATCTAAGGAATTCCAGTTCTCAAAAGAGTTTTGAAATCAACACAGACGTAGAATTATTCTGCCGTTTTTATGAATTCCTCTCAGGAACACAGCAGCCAGGGCCAAGATTGTGGAGGACTGGTCTCGGGACGGGGGGGTGCTGCTAATGGGCTATGAGATGTACCGCCTCCTGTCCATGAAGAAAAGCTTCGGGGCAGGAAGGAAGAAGAGGAACAAAAAAACACCCGGATCGGATGTCATCGACGTGGATGAAGAGGACAAACAGCAGGAGTTACTCAAAGGTGAGACAGACTGGGGAAGATGTGTCTGTAACAGAGTCACAATGGATGTCAAAGTGGAAAAAGCTCCTAACTTGTCAAGGAAAAATCTCTTTCTTTCATCTGTGCAGGTGTTGAGAAAGCTCTGGCTCGACCTGGTCCGGATGTCGTCATCTGTGACGAGGGACATCGCATCAAAAACTGTCATGCCAGCACATCTCAGGCTCTGAAGAGCATCCGAACGCGCCGCCGCGTGGTGCTGACAGGCTATCCTCTGCAGAACAACCTGATTGAGTACTGGTGCATGGTCGACTTTGTCCGTCCCGACTTCTTAGGTATGAGACCAAATCTTCGCTTGGCTTCAGGGGAGGATTTCCAGCAGTAACCTTATTTCTGGCTGAATTCTCTGACTGCGTTTTCTTGTCGCAGGTACGAGGCAGGAGTTCAGTAACATGTTTGAACGTCCCATTCTGAACGGACAGTGTGTGGACAGCACACCTCAGGACATCCAGCTGATGAGGTACCGGAGCCACGTCCTCTACAGTCTGCTGGAGGGCTTTGTTCAGAGGTAAGAGTCATCATCTGTTCCTGGAGATGAGGCCTCTTATGGTGTAAGTCAGCCATGTTTAAGGAAGATCTTGTGTTTCATGCAGGCGAGGCCACGATGTCCTCAGAAATCAGCTGCCTTCGAAGGAGGAGCATGTGATTCTGGTGCGCCTCTCCCCTCTTCAGAGGGCGCTCTACACAGAGTTCATGAACCGCTTCAGAGAGGCAGGGAACACCGGCTGGCTCAGCCTCAACCCTCTGAAGGCCTTCTGCGTGTGCTGCAAGGTGAGCACAGGAAACAAGGACGTCAGTGCTCTCTGATTTTACTCGCTTCCTAAAAAGTTACTGTTCTTCAGATCTGGAACCACCCGGACGTCCTGTATGAGGCCCTGCAGAAGGAAAATCTGCCAAACGAACAAGATTTAGACCTTGATGACCTCACCTCAGCAGGAAATGCTCGATGTCCCCCTGCACCCAATCAAAAGGCAAAGAACGCAGACAATCCAAACCCCAATGGAGGACCGAGCCTCACCCAGCTGCAGGAGAAAGCCAATCAAGTTATCACTTTAGAATGGGTTAGTGTGTGCTTCAGATGATAGATATGCAGATCTTATAAGCATCCTCGCCTGCTCACTTTATCCAACATTACACCTGTTCAGGCTAAAGAGATTATGTTTGACTACAAGCCCGGGATTCTGGAGAACTCTGCCAAGATGGTGCTACTGTTCCACCTGATCGAGGAGAGTGTCAGAAATGGAGACAAAATCCTTGTGTTTAGGTAAAATTGAAAACCAGATTCAATAAATATGACATTAAATAGCTTCCAAAGTATGATTTACTGTTTTTCTTTGCCTGATGCAGTCAGAGTTTGTCCACACTCACTGTGATTGAGGATTTCATGGCCAAAAGACCAGTCCCCCCATCGCCCCATTCTCCCAGTGGAGACCGGCTGAACCAGAACTGGGTCAGAAACCTCAATTATTACAGTAAGTAATCATTCCAAATGACGTAAATATATATGTGTGTATATTTTTCTTCAGCAGTTATTAACATGGCTCAGTGAAAGGTGGAAAAAGTTCTAAATGTTATTCTTAAGACCAAGGTCTTTATAAAGATCTAACTTGAACATCTTTACACATGTTCTGCTTTTCTGACTGGCACCAAGCAGAGTACCATTTCTGGAAATATGGTCAAATATACTGAATACAACCCCAGAAAATCTGCAGTCTGCAAAGAATATTTTAGGGTCCAGAAGATTTGCAGCAGAGTAAAATCTTTTCCTTCTGTCCCAGTAACAAGTAAATATTAAATATGTTTAGTTACAGAGTAGAATACATATTTTCATTTTAACTGAAATGGTTTTATCATATTGGAACTCAACTGAAAGATATCTAGCGTGAAACAACAGATGTATTACTTTAAAATTTAAGCATTGATGAAAAAAAAAATCACAACCTTAAAAAATGCTTCAAATATCACACAACTAATGTGAACAGAGCTGACAAGTTTTACCACTCCAAGCAAAGATTTGGTATGAAAAGCTAAACTTTATTGGATACATTAACCCAAACTATACCAGTGCTGTCATCCACTGGTATCCCATAATTAGATTAAGTGATGGTATCAGGACACCATAATGGCTCATTCAATTCAATTCAATTTTATTTATATAGCCCAAAATCACAACAACAGTGGTCTCAACCGTACCGGTTATTGTAAAGTACCGTAAACATAGTAATCATAAGGATCATGAATACATAGAATTCAGTTGAGAATTTTCTAAACTGAACCAACTAAGCAGACTTAACTAAACCGGGCATCCCTGCCCTTAGACCCTCCTTCGCTCATTTCAAGCATTTCCCATTTTCTCATATGTGGTCCTTCTCTGACATAATCTCTTCAATTCTTCATTGAATACCTGCTCATCTTCCTCCTGAAACACCTCCTTACTTTGCTAATCTACCTGTAGTTGTTAAAACATTGGTTGTTATTTCTTCTATGTTACCCCTATTGTGCAGGTTGTAAATTAAATGAGATTAAACCAAGTAATAAAGACGCGGATGAGGAAAAATCCCCACAGATACTCTTAAAAGATACTAATGATAACATTTATTTTGAAGGGCTGGATGGAAGCACAACAGCATCTGAAAGAGAGAGACTCATCAACCAGTTCAACGACCCCTCCAACACCTCAGCGTGGGTTTTCCTTCTCTCGACCAGGTAGCAAGACGTTCACAAGTCATTCTCCAGTTTTCTAAAAATAGAATACAGAGGGAAAGTAAAAACCAAAATATGCTCCTGGTCTGTCTGGTGTTCAGGGCTGGGTGTTTGGGCGTGAACTTGATTGGGGCGAACCGTGTGGTGGTGTTTGACGCCTCCTGGAACCCCTGCCACGACGCTCAGGCCGTGTGCCGGGTGTACCGCTACGGACAGAGGAAGCCGTGCCACATCTATCGGCTGGTTTGTGACTTCACACTGGAGAAGAAGATCTACGACCGGCAGATCTCAAAGCAGGGCATGTCTGGTGAGTAAAGTCGTTATTAAGAGAAATGGCTCTGGAAACATGGAACATATTGAACATGAAGAGATTCTGCAACCTATAATACATAAACAAAATAATAAAAGTCAATAACTTTGCCAATTACAAATGTGGTTGAATCATATTCCCATTAAAAAGTTTAATAATCAGTGAAAGATGAGGTAAATGAAATGCAAACAAAATTATCTACAAAAAAATAAACAATGAGCAAACTCCTTGTTTTATTTATTATTATTTATTTATTACTCTAAGTTGAAGTGAAAGAACAGAAAATCTGTTTATCTGATCTCAAATAGCTGAAGTATATTAACTTTTATTCCATTAAAGACTATATAAATATGGTTTAATACAATGTTATTGCATTGTTACTGTAATGCTGTCTGTGCTCAGAGGACAACAGCTCATTATTTATCAGGTGACTGCTGTTTCAGGGGGCTTTTACTTTAAAAAATTACCAGAACGATCAAATTTTTTTGCAATTTCTCCGTTTATCTTTGCCTTTTATGTATTTTTCTTTATCTTTCTCCCTTTATGGCATTTTATTCGAAGTCTTGAATCCTTGAATTGAGCTGTTCTCTTGTGTTCCTCCCATCAGACCGCGTGGTGGACGATCTGAATCCTGTGCTGACCTTCACCAGGAGGGAGGTTGAATCTCTGCTTCATTTTGTGGAGGAGGAACCGGACCCCTCCCTGGTGCAGCTGCAGCCTGAGCATAGCACGGACAGTGTTCTCCAGAAGGCTCTTCAACTTTATTCCAACCACATCACCAAGGTGGATAAACAGGGAGAACCAACTATCTGTTCTTCATTTATTTGTGGCTTTGTAAAGTTTTGGTGGAAGTGTTTTTTTTTTTCACTAAATAAATCCCTTACCCTAGTTTTTTTTTCTTTTTTCTGGCTGTTATTGTACTTTCCTGACATTGTGCACTTCTTTTAAAGTAAAAGAACAAAACAAAACCCGTCAGGCAGAGAAAAAGACTCTTTTCTTGCCTGCAGCAACCGTTCCCCCACGAGTCTCTGCTGATTGACCGCAGAGAGCTGAAGCTGAGCAACGCTGAGAAGAGAGCTGCAAAGAAAGGGTACGAGGAGGAGAAAAGGGCCTCAGTGCCATACACGCGCCCATCCTATGCCCATTATTACCCTGCCAGTGACCAGAGTCTCACCAACATCCCTGCCTTCAGCCAGAGGAACTGGTAAGCTTCTCAACATGACAAGAAAATAGCCACTGCACAGTTAATCTTCTCTAAAACAATAACTCAAGCTAACAGAATAGTAACAGAATCAATTCTGTATAGGCGACCTACTGTCACTGAGGAGAAATCAGTAGCAAGTGTCCGGCCAGTCCAGTCAACTCCAAATCCCATGATGCCTCGACAAGCATCCGCAGGTTCTGGGCCGAACCGGGATCCCTCCAGATCCAGCCTGGAAGGCTTCCCTGTCAACTGCCTGCAAAAAGCTGGAGTCTTTGTCCAGAAAATTGTCACCACTACTGGTAGGAACATATGTGTACATGTCCTTTATTGTTAGGGGTGTGTGTGTTCTTTTTAATCTCTTTGTTTTTTTTTTTTTTTTTTGAGAATCTTTAAGAATTATTTTGGATCTCTTTTAGATATAATCATTCCAGGAACAAACAGCTCTAAAGATGTTCAGGCCAGGATCACTGCTGGAGAAAGCATTCATGTAATTAGGGGCACCAAAGGTAAATAAACACTTTTGAATCTTTTTGTAAACTATTTTTAAAAAAATATGTACTTTATACAACATTTTGAGTACTCGTTTATCACAGGAGACATGTACAAAAATAACTGCAAAGGAGAATTACAGATGTTTTGAGGCTGTCAAATCCCTCGCTGCACACTTTATAAACGTTTCTCAGAAAGACATTAACGTTTTCAACACTTTTTCTTTTGTTTAAAACTCTCATAGCTCAAGCCTTTATATAAAAATAAGTCCAGTATTATAGAATGAAAACCAAGATGTGAACGCGATCGAAAATTTATGAAGATTTGGCAAACTAAACGCATTTTGCACACTAGACACGGCACAGAGGATTTTGATTGACAATAGTCTGCAGCCAATCAGGAGGCAGAACTGTTAAAAAAGGGGGGAAATGCAAACAATGCAACAACAAACAAGAACAAACAATGCAAACACCAATAAGTTACAGTTTTGTAAAAGTTGCATTGGAAGTTAAATGATCTGTTTTGCAACAGGTTAGTTTGGAAACGCATGACCTGTTTTAAATGAACCGCTCAGCATGTTTTACATCCGTCTCTCTGACTTCTTCAGGGACTTACATCAGGACGTCCGATGGGAGAATCTTTGCGATCAGAGCAACTGGGAAGGCCAAGACTTTGGAAGAGAGTGCAACAGCGCCACCCAAAGGTAGGATGAGCATTAAGGGCTTACCCCTCCATATTTAGGGAGAAACTTCTCATAAAACATCAGTGGATCGTTAATAGAAGTTGTTCATGTTTGTTTCATCATCTTAAATAAGTGTTTTGAAAGAGATTGAAACAATAGAGGTAGATTTGCTACACAAAAGGACAACTTCAATTACTATTGGGTTTGTCCATCAATCACTGCTTCACATTACCTAAGACATCATTGACTTGTTGTCTACCAAGGTGTAGAATTCTGCCAGAATATGTAGCATTTTTTTAATTATTTATTTGTTACTTTTTTACCTCTTTTTCTTTTTACCTGAGAACAGCATACTGTGCAGCTATTCCCAAAATGCTAAGCATGTGTATTCAAACACAAGCGTTCAAATATTTAGTCCTCGTAGTCAGTGGTCCATGGCCCATGGGACAGTTGGTAGTTGACCTCAGAGAAAGAAAACACAGGCATATTTATAATTACATTTAGAAAATACCTGTTTTTAGGGACTTTTTTTATATTTATCCGTCAGAATTTATAAGTTGGACATGGCTGAAGCTGGCGTCTGATTTAGTTTTTTTTTTGCTTCCACTTTGTCTGCAATATGTTGAGGAAAAATCTATATCACATTTTAGTGGTTTCTACATGAAATTTAGTGTACAAATAAAGTTTAAAGCAGCTATAGATGATATTTATCGAGGATGAAGAAGACCCTCTAAAGTTAAAGGTAACTGGAAGTTTAAAGGGAATAAAAACAGACCTCCACTTCAGGTAGGCCGGTCTGTGAAAATATTGTCAAGCTGGTTCGTGGTCATAAAAAGATTTTCCCCTTTTTTGTGTGGGGTGTAAGTTGGTATCTTGAGTGTAAATTTAACCTTGTCTCTTTTTTTTTTCAGACTTACAAGTACGAGCTCAGGAAGTTTCATCCAACGGCAGCAATGGTTGCTTGTCACCCGACAGGAAACAGCCGACCCCTTCCAAAGCTGTGGCCCGCCCTCTTTCACCTGACAGCCCAGAGATCATCAATGAGTTGCAGCGTTACACGATTGGGTCAGGAGCGGATGCCCCAGTGGCCTCCAGCATGCAGCTTGGTACAGAATCCAGCACAAACCCCCTGCTCTCCACCAAGCTGCTGCAGGCCAACGGCAGCATTGGTGGGGGCAGCTTCGGCAACCATAATTCCTCTGGTACAAAGGTTCTCCAGGCGGGTGCAGAAGTCCTGTGCTGCTCAGGATTTAAGAGTGGGTTCTAAGCGTAAAGCGTCCCCATCGCCACTGGAGGAGCGGGTCAGTAAGCAGCCCGCTGCCAGCACTCCCCCCTCAGCCCCGCTGCCCTCACATGGGTTTCCATATGGCTTTAACCTCCCCCCGGTGGGTCTCAGTTCTGCAATGATGGGTGGTTCACTGAGGCATCCGCTGTTCATAGGGTCAGGCTCACATTACTTCCCCTCACCCCACACTCAGCTGGGCGACCCCAGGTACATGTACCCAGATCTGCTGAGCGTGAATGGTACCGGCGCCGCCGCCACCACCTCCTCATCCTCCCATGCAACAACAACCACTGCCCCGGCTGTCTCATCTTCCTCATCCTCTGCATCGGTCAGCGCGAGCAGTTCACTTCCTGGCTCCCTGCCTCCCTTCATTATGAGCCACGGCATGGCTGGCATGCTCCCAGCAGGATACCCTCTGCCGTACAGCCCCACTCTGGCCAGCCTCTATTCAGGCCCGCTGCTGCCAGGTTCAGCTGCCTCTCCGGGCAAAACCGGAACCAGTTTTTTGCCTCAATACCCCCCAGCCGCTGCTTCTAACTCCTCCTCATCTTCACCTTCCTCTTTCTCCCCCTCAGCATGGTCTGAGGGCCAAAGAGCCTCAGTTTTGGTGAATAGCGGAGATGTAAGCAGCTACGACGACGACAATGATGATGATGTTGATGTGATTGAGGTGAGACGCGGACAGTGACACTTGTTTGAGTTAACGGAGGAAGCCCCAAAAAAGTTTTCTGAGGCAAAGACTGAAGGAATGGAAGAATGGATGGACTGTTATGGTGTCAAGCATTTCCTGGAGTCACCTACGCTGCCTTTTATTATAGGTGACTGAAGACAGACCGAACAAATCTATCAAAAGATTTAAAGATTCAGAGAGAGGAAAAATAAAATTGAGCTTCCAAAATTTTGATCTAATCCTGGCATTCTCATCACTGGACCTGTAGTGACTAGAATGGCCACTAGAGGTGCTGTTGGTTCTTCAATTGAGCTTATTATCAGAGTTTTCATCTAACTAATAACCACACATGAAGAGTAGTTGTGAGACAGGTTTGATCATTTCTGGTACTAAATGTGTAAAATAACACAAAAATGGTTTGGTTTTGTCTCCCACTAAGTACTGCAACTGAATATTCCCTCAGTTATTGATTAAAACAAAAAAAAGTACAAAAATTTAGCAAAAAGCATTTATTTAAAAATGTCACTGCCAGGATTAAATTTTAACTTTGCTAGCAAGGCAGAGAAAATCTGCATGGGATCATCTTGAATTGCTGTGGAGACAGTAATGGCTCAGTGGGGCTGAGGTTTAAGACCATTTACTGAAACCTTGCAACTCTAGCAAAAGAATGTATGCTTCATCAAATGCCTTCATACCAGGCCTTTTCGGAGAGACTCATTCTGTTAAGCCAGAGGACATGGGAAGATGTAACTCTTCTGTTTTTGTATTTGTGCTGTACTTTTTATGTCATCTACTTTTTAAAGAAAAGAAATGCCTACGAATAGACAGGTTAAAAAAAAAAAAGGTTTCCTGCTTGTAGCGAAGAAACTACCAACAGAAAATGCCTTCTTGCCTCCATCTTTCTGAATGTTAGCTGTGAGAGAGGAGAGGTCAAAAGAGAGGCGGTTTGTGGCACTCTCTGAATCTCACACAGTCTTACTGTAGCCTAGTAAAAAAATTAAAAACGATGCAAAACGCTCACTCAAGCCTATATATGTGTTTATACAACCCAGAGGAACTGAACTCGCAGCTGCAAGCTTTAGTTACATTGGTGTCGTTACTGTGTTTGTACCTGCCTGTTGTCCTTTTAAGGGTTACAAAAGGAATCGTACATAAAAGAAGAAACAATCTCATGTTTTACCTGTTGGGGAACTCTTTCTAATACATACTTCACCTCTTTATTTTCTCACAAAGCCATTTAATGTCAACAGAAATCAGTAAAAACACAGAGAAAGATATGACGTAGCTTTGTCGCAAGGAAGGCCATTCACAAGCATATCTGACATCTCTATAAAGAGAGTTAAAAGACCAAATGCTCTTAAGGATAGGTAAATATATCAGATCTGAGGTGTAGAAAGAGAACTGGATACTCAAAGGAAACCTAGAAAAACTTAACATGGCGAGATTCCCTTTAAATGAACATTAAAACCACCATCCAACTGTTCCTGTCTTATCTAACAAGTCTGCTGGGATTCAGCACCGTCTAGTCATCACAGTGGTTTTAGCAGTAGCCTTGAAAACTCAACAGCATTTTCTTCAGAAAAATGTGGTTTGTTCTGAAAAATGTGGGTTTACTTGCTTCTTCTTCTTCTTCTTCTTTTTGGGGGGGTCTTTTCATTTTACAATGTTGGAATTTACCAAATTAATTTATTTATGACTGTGCATATTTATTGATTTTTATTTTTCTACAATGTGCTTTTTGGTTCTCATTTGTCTGATTATGTTCTTACTTGTAAGATTTTTTTTAATGCTTTTGTTAGTTTTGTGTAGAAACGTTTTCTCTCTGAAGTTCCTCAGTTTTGGAAGAACTGACGATCAGCCAGTCTGACCCTACACATGTGAACCTGTGCAGACGTTGCATGTGGACCAACAAACTGGTGCGTTACTGAGCACATTAATATCCAGGATCTTTGAGAAGGATAGATGAAATACTGTATTTGATACTATTCAACCGTTTGTCTTGAAAAATGTAAAAAAAGAAAAGACGAGGGATTAGTTGATGTCATACTGACTACATGAGTATTTTGACTGAGCGTTGTGGAAAGCACGTTTATGAGCTCCAACAATTGAAAACAACAATATATTCTGATATTTTGAGCTGATTGTAACCATGTATGCTCAGAGTCTCTGTTCAAACACTCATTCAGTTCATCTGCTGAAAAGAAAACCATAATATTAAGTGCTTTCCTTTTTATAGTTCACAACCATATCGATGGAACTGTCCATTGGGGTCAGTCGGTTTCCTGAGGGGTAAATTTTTTTGCTGTCGGCTCGACTTCTACAGCGCAAATTGACTGCACTGCAGTTTCACAGCTGTCTACTTGAATTTACATATTTATTTATATGAACAGATTAGGTTGGACAAAGCGTGCCAACGGTCTCGATTCCATTTTAGCCGAGGAGAAGAGGAAATCTGCTGTCTTTTCTTTGAGAATTCAGAGCCTGTTGTGTTTAGATTTACATGCATAATGTGTATGACTTTTTGATCTTTTTTTCCTCTTTTTTTTAAGTTTGTAAATAAAAAAAACATGCTCTAAATGATACTTTTATTGTTTTTTTGTTTTTTGATAAAGTAATAGTTTTGCAGATGTAGCCTGCTGACAAAAACCTCGTTCAAAGGCTTTATTCGAAAGTTAAGCTTAAAATTTATTTTTTAAGTCATCCCTTTTAAGGTGTTTGGGTCTGAGGGATCGGTTTTTAGTTTTTATCAAAAGAAAAGTTAAACATTTCTTTATTTAATTCAATTCTCAACTCTTAAACTATGTGGACTTGCCGGTGTGGTTCCTGTTCCTAACTGATCAACACAGCCAAAAAACAAGGTTCTGGGGGAGAGAGACACCTCTAATGATGCTGTTGAGCTAAATATTTTACAATGTTAGTATTACATTAAGAAAAATCAAGAGTTTGAAGAAGTAAATAAATAACTATTATTAGTTCTGAAACATCTTGCTTCAATTGTATATTCCTTTAATTTTTTTTGGAGCACATAAATAGCATTGTGATATAAGACGACAAGATAAAACAGGAAATTAACTTGAAAAGTTACACAGAAAAGAACAATAAAGCATGAAAAGAGGTGGAAGAAGCCATAAAGGTTTTTGTTGAGCCTGCATAAGCAAAAAACAATAAACTTAGGAAAATACAAAGAAATAAATTGACATGGCAAAAAAAAAAAACAGTCTAAATATATAACTAGAATTGTCACATCTCCAACATATATTCTCTTTCTTCAACAGTTAATAAAAGATTGTCTTTCTGATTTACCTCAGGCTGTTATCTGAGTTTGTAATTTCAAAGTAACAAATAGGCATGAGCTGTTTCTTCATAAATCCTGTAGAGTCTGACTGTAAACAATCTGTCATCTGGTGTTTGAGTGCATCAAAAAATAATCATTTTTTTTTGTTTTGTTACAAAGGTCATCCTTTTAAAAAAGAACAAGGGGGGCCCGTATTTTCTGAGTTTATGGAAGCATGGCAGCCACTTTTACCTCCAAAGATGTAAATACTAGAACTGCATTTGTGTTTCTCATAAAACGGACTAGAGGACAATTGACCTGCCTTAAAATTGTGAATGGCATTTTTCTCAATACTAAATCCACAATAAAAACGCCATAGTTAAAAAATAACCCAACTTGGGTTGCATTTAACCCAAGTCCAAGGTTAAAAAGGAACAGGTTTTGGAAAAAAAAATAAAAAACAGAAAGAAAAACTAAATTTTGTTAAAATGAAACCACTTAAACCCCAAAAAATTAGCAGTGCTCCAAAAATTAACCCAAACTGTATCACAACGTTAATGACCCAGAAAATTGGGTAGAAGAAATACTCAGTGTTTTTTGTGTATGACAGACTAAAAAAAATTTCAAATTGCAATTAAATTTTGAACAAAAGTCCTTAAAATTCATACAAAAACATCTATATTTTTAATCACTGGAAAAATGTGTTGATTGCATGAACAATGTCCATACAAGCTACAATTTGTACAAATCCATATCCTCACAAAGCAAACCTATTTCAAATAAGATATAAAGGGAGGAATGATGATTAGTGTTGGGATAGATAGTATTTTCATTTTCCTTTAACATTTTAAGGCTTTTGATTATTTTGTTTTCTGTAAAGACACGTGTGACACATGTGAACAAGTTGAAAATGTTCTCGAAAAGTGTTTGTTGAAAAAAAACGTTATTTTTTTAGAAAAGGGAAGCAGGATAAAGTTACATTTGCTTATTAATAAAAAAAACAAATGTTCTTTTAAAAAAATGTTAGATTTAATTGATTTAATAATAAGGATTTCTCTACCTACACTGATCTATGGGGATTGGGAGATAATATTTATTTAAAGAATGTTGTATCTTTCTACATAGTTTAAATATATTACTTTAATTTACTTGATTGCACGTGTCTGACTTCAGACGTCGGACTGTTACTGAATAGCTTTTTCGTGTTTTTACTTCTGTTAGTCATTTTGTGCTGTTTAAAATCCATTTCCCAGCGTGCTTTGCGCTCAGCAGTTACGTTCAGGTTACGTGACACTTTTTCACCGGATGCTGATGACGCTAGCAAGCGCCGCAATGGTTAGCACAGTGTTATGAGACCAAGTGCCTGGAAATAAATCACTAAATTCTCAGCCAAACTTCTCGGTGAATTTACGGGACCTGTGACTTTAACGAGTGAAGATGGATCGGTGTAAAAACACGTGAACTGTTGGCGAATTAGGCCGTCAACGGAAACGTTCTTTAAGGCCTGTTTCAAGATACGGTGAAACCTCGGGATAACCTGTGGAAAAGCCCCGTCCGCTCAAGACCGAGGAGTGGAGCTCCGGAGGAGTTCTGTTTTTAGTCAACCAGGTTTTGCTAACATTAGCTGCACTTTCTTAGTAAATGTAGCCTTCGTATTTGTGAAGAGCATATATGATACTCGTAAACTCCACAGTTCACGGCTAGTTAGCTTTAGCTCTTCCGTGTTTACCAGCTAACCTAGCTTAAGTAATGAAGGAGCTGGAAGGTTTGTTGAATAGTATTTGTTAAATAATAAAATTAAAAAAAAGCTGCTTTTGGCCCTTGTTAACACCCAATAGAACTTTTGATGGACGTTTTTCTTAATTAAAATATTTAATTCCTTGAAGTTTACATTTAAAGACCATTAAAGCCAAAAGTCTGTTACTTCTCTAAAAAACCCAGAAAATATATTTTTTTCTCATCCTTAATTCAATTTATATTGGTATCAGATTATTGTATGGATTTGAACTTTTTTACATTAAATTCAAGTAACAGACCTGAGAAAAAAACTCTTCCTAAACTAATCACTGAAGGTGGAAACCTGGATGAAGGCTCACAGAAGTTTCTGGATTTTGATGCCCTCTGGATTCCCACAAGACTCCTCATCTACTTTTTAACATCTCGCCTGTTTCCAAGGCACTTCTGTGATAGAATCATCTGTCTTGCTGTTAAGCTTCACTACAGACCACAATGAATCGGTATCTGCCTGTGGCACGGCAGCACTTCCTGGCTGCCCTTGCAAGCACCAGTGTGGTAGTCAAAGCCATAAGTGTCGTTGTGGTCCTGCTCTATTTGCTGTCGTGGGCTGCTGACACCACGTACGCACTGGGAGTGACCCCGGGCTTCCTTTTTCCGCCTAACTTCTGGGTGTGGACGCTGGTGACCCACGGAGTGGTGGAACAGCACGTGTGGGGCATGGCGGCGAGTGTGGGGACAGTGATGGCCTGTGGACGTCTGCTGGAGCCACTGTGGGGTGCTCTGGAGCTCCTCATCTTTTTTGCAGTGGTCAATGTGTCTGCAGGGCTCCTCGCAGGTCTGTCTTACCTACTCACCTACGTGGCCACCTTTGACCTGGACTTCTTATTTGCTGTTCGTATTCATGGAGTAGCCGGTTTCCTTGGAGGGATCTTGGTAGCACTAAAGCAGACCATGGGGGATACCACAGTGCTCAGAGTACCACAGGTGAGGTTAAAGGTGTAATGAAATCGACATGTTTTTATCCTACTGAGCCATACCAGTATTACACAAATACACAGCAATTGTATTGAGTTTACTTCATTTGGATACAGAGATAATAGAACATTTGGTTGGTTGGTTTCTGGCTTTGTTGTAACAAATATATTTGCTTAAAGCCACAAAGCAGAACATAAACATTTGTTTTAAAAGGTAAAACACTCCTGTAAGACAGGAAAGATGAGTTGTAAAGTAAGTTAAGATTCTTTCACACCAGTTCTTTCCATGAAACCACAGGCAAGAATATTGTATACATCTACAGAAGTTTATTTATTTTTTTGACAGTTCATATTGATGTTTTGTCAATATTTCAGTATCTGGTTTTGGCAGTTGTGGTTTCTCAGGTTTGTGTGTTTGATTGGACGTAATCACGAGGAATTATTTATATCACACCTACACCACTAAAGCTCATTGCATGACAGTTCATAAGCAGTACTGTCTGGATAAAATGTCCACCTAGACATTTCAAAGAAGAAATGGAGGCTTCACATGTGTGGGTCATCTTCTGGTGCAGGAAAATCCTACATTCTTCTATGCATCTATAGAAGCACCACGGTTGCACCAATCTCAATAGATTTGGATAGAACACGACTCCTGTATCCACATGAGATTATGACTTCAAATGAAATGTGCAAATGAATCTGTCTGTAAAGGCCTTTAGAAAAAACCTTAACGCTATTCAGAAAGGTTTTTTGGTTGTTGTTGCTATAAATAGTAAAAAAGTATTTCAAAATCTAGACCTAAACTGCCATGTAGAGGACAAAGCGTCTGCTCTAACATAAAGAAATAAAATTTAAAGCTGCAAAAAGTTATGGCGACATTGTTGTCGGACACTAAAATGTGGTCACAGTTTTGTTTCTTTTATTGATTTACTTCTGACGTATTACTGCAGGAGATGCAGGTGATCATTGCAAACTATAAATGATCATGGGAACATAGTTCTGCGAACATCTGTAAAAAAAAAAGGGGGGGGGGGTCAGTTCAGGTGTTAAGAATGTCAACAGTCTCTAAATATTTTTCAGATAACTGTTTAGTGGTTTAGCTGCAACATAAACCTCTTTAGAATCAGAATACAATTGTTGCCTCTTTCTTTGACACTTCTTGAGTGTATTGTTTGTTGTTGACTCTTCTGGTCTTTTTAAGCTTTTGTTGTTGTTGTTGTTGTTGTTGTTTTTTCAAGCTGAAACATTACAACATCACTTGGACCTGATGTGTGGAGGTTCTTAAAATTTTCCATCCATTGATATCCTTCTTGGTTTTTATTAAAGAAAGACAAAACCAGAAATGAGTTTCTTGTGTTGAAAACTCTTCCTCTTTTATCTCAGGTCAGGCTAAAAGCTGCTCCAGCATTGGTCCTCCTCCTCCTGGCCTTACTCCGCCTGTCTGGACTCCTCGACAACTCTGCCCCCCTCGCCGCGTTCAGTTATGGCTCCTTGTCTGGCTGGGTGTACCTGCGCTTCTACCAGAGACACAGCAGGGGCCGAGGGGACATGTCGGACCACTTTGCCTTTGCAAGTTTCTTCCCTGAGGCGGTGCAGCCAGCTGTCGGACTGCTAGCGGGACTCGTCCACTCGGCTCTGGTCAAGATGAAGGTGTGCAGAAAGATGGTGAAGCGATACGACGTGGGAGCTCCTTCCTCCATTACCATCAGCCTGCCGGGGACAGACCCACAGGACGCTGAGAGGAGGAGGTGAGCAGAGCTGCAGATCCAGCAAAACCAACCGTTTGGCCCTGACATCTGTTTGTGTCATTGTTCACGTACAGAAGAATTCCTCTAAATCTCTGAGGATCCATGTATGATGTGTAGACATTATAATAAGATGCAATGATAAGCAGTTCTCATAGCGTTTTAAATTGCCTTTTGAAAAAGTTTGTAGTTATATAAAATTTACAATTGGCAGACCACACGCTTCCCTGCTCCGCTCCCCTCCGATGCATCCACACGTAGACAAATAGATCCTTGTATGTCTTTTTTTTTTTTTTTCCTTGTCTGAGCTGGAATCTGGATCAACCAGCAGATAGTTTCAAAAATGCTCGCTAAATTTGTTGCTCAGATAGTGTTAGGTTAGGGTTGTGAGGGGCTGTAAACTAGCGGGAGAGCGTGTAAACAGATGGATGATGGGAAGTGTAGGCGGGCATACTCTACACCAACAGTCCTACCCACAACTCGGAGGTTTCTGATTCTGGCTAAAAACGGCATAATCACAATTAAACGACCAGTGGAAATGACTTTACAAAACATCAAATGATGTTTGGAGTGGGACTTATAGTTGACTTCTGCCTTTTGCCTATTTTTGTCAATGTTCTCTTTTTATCTAGGCGTGTGCATTGCAGAGACTTTCACTATAGTTTTAAAATATGTGTTTTCTTCTCAGACAACTGGCCCTGAAAGCTCTAAACGAGCGTCTAAAGCGTGTGGAGGATCAGTCCGCTTGGCCGAGTATGGACGACGAGGAAGATGAGGAGGACGAGGAGGTCAGAACCGACCTGCAGCCGCTCCTCCCAGCCGTTCGCGACTCCTCATCCTCCACGCCGAGAGCAGCAGGAGGAGGACCCGTGGGTGCCTCCACCTCATCGTCTGGATCACAGAGCGCTGGAGCGCCACCAGCTGGCGGAGTGCAGCACCCAGAGTCCAGCATTATCATCTTTGATGACGCACCGACTAGATCATAGCAAAATGGATGCACCTATAGTGATTTGGTGTCACGAGAAAGAATACTAGTGTTTCCACCATTCTTGACTAGTAAACGTGTTCAGTGACGACGGTAAGAGCCACACTGGGTATCTTGAACAGCGAGACGATACACATGACGGGCAGTCCCAAACACTACGTCAATGTCTTTGTGAGGTTCCGAGGACTGTGCAGTGCTTTCAGTTTAAAGAGGCTGGATGTTTTTTCTCAGCTTATTCGGGTAAACTGATGACTTCATTCTTCTCCTTCCTGCATTCAGCTGAAAGTCAAAAGTTTCTGTCTTGTTTGGACTGAATACCAACTTGCAGAACTATGGTCACTGCTTCATGTGTCTCTTCTCTTGCTTTCTAAATAAATAGCTAAACGAGTGTACAAAATGTTTTTGTAGGTCTTTTTCAGAGCAGCCATCTTTGTTTATTTTGCCTGCTTTAAAAAGAAAAAAAGAGACTTGGTCTAAAAGTGTCGTCCCGAGCTCTGAGAAACGGCTGCAGGTGTGACGTGAGCTGCTGATCCGCTGGTTTCAAAGATGGAAACCAGGCGTGGAACAGAAACGCGGGTGAGGCTTGTATCTGGCACCGCCCTGCTGGAGTAGAGAAGCTGCTGCAGGTTGGTCCTGCTGATAAACGCGAATACCAAATTGAAAGATGAACAGAAGTGCTAGATGAAATGTTTTTTTTTCTTCCAGAAAATGGCCTTTTACAATCTCCTGAACTAGAATGGGATCATATTCCCTCATTTATCTTTCACTCCCACAGCATTTCTCCTTCCAGCTCTGAAGTTGGCATAGTGTTAATCTATCACAGGTATGTTGGTGGGCTTATATTGATTTGTTGATTTTAGAGTCCAGAAAGTTCTGCTACATGCTTTGCACTTCCACAGCTGTAGAAAAATGTGTGCAGATTCCATAGTTTCCTTAGTTTTTGAAAATGTTCCTTTGTCATTAGTCGCTCCCGACTAAACTGATGGTAAACAGAGGAGCTCTGTGACCTTTCATCTCAAAGATGCAGTGATGGACCACTTTCATTTGACCTTCATGCAGACCTGGAGGTCAGAAATGTGGGCTCACTCCTACAGATGGTTAAAGCATTGGATGTCCAAATTTCCCAAATAAACTAGACTCTCTTCCAAAACGCCAAATTACTTTAGGTTCTCAATTAAACCTTTTTACAAATGCCTCAACTTTAACAAGAGCTTCTAGCTGGTTTACAAAACACCACATTTGTGTGTTTGGATGTGAAAGTCCCCAGTCAGGTCGCTTTATTCTGAAGGAGAAGCTTCTGGGTCTGGTGTCTTTGTCTCCACATTCAGAGCCAGACATTCTTCACCCAAAAAGCTGATGGGCTGTTACAACCAAACCACTTTTCTCAGTTCCTTTATACAATCCAGAAACATTTGAGGTTCTTCCTGGTGTGGCAATAAAAGGCCAGGAAGACTTAAAGTTGCATATTTATTTATCATTGTTCTGTTTTCATGAATCAAGTTTGGTTAAATGCATTTTCAATTGAACTTACCATCTCTTGAATGACTCACATATTTTCTCAATGTCATTTTAAAAATACTAATGGACTCATGGTTCTCCTCTTTGCATCAGTTTCAATCTAAATAGGCAGCAAAGAGTAACACAACATTTAGAAGGCCGCATTAGTTTTTCTCCAAATTTAAAGCCACAAAATAGAAGCTGTTTCAGAGTATTTGTTGAAAACAATTAGTTTTGAAAATCAGCAGTGAAACACGTTTTAGCTTCTTGCCTGCAGGTAACTGATGAGGTTTTTGGGAAATGATAGAATTGTTGGCGGTCTGAAGGTTTCAGGCAGAGTCTGCTCAGTCTGGCTTTTTAACCCAACATCCATGTTCAGTCTTTGTTTTTGTCTTCTGGACCTTTTTTTTTTTGTTGTTTTTTTGTTTTCTGCACACTACGTTTTCTAAACATTTGAAAGTACGAAACAGTCAAATGAGAAATACTTCAGAAAAATACAAAATTCCAAGTTCTCAGTGTGTTTCACATAAATAAAGTGCGGGTGGGACCGTTTGTTTACATCTTTTGTTATCTTAAGGCTGATGTTTGAAGATTCGTTTAGCTCAAAGTTTGCAGTTTTCTTTGATTTTTTGTTGGGGTTTTTTTTTTTTTTTTTCTTCAAATCAATAATAAGAAGGAACCCAGCTTCTTTATGGTGAAATTGATCAAAGTGATAACTTCTAAGATTTTTTTTAAATCTGTAAGTAAACGGATCAGGGGAGAAGGATGTATTTCATGAGGATTTGTTGAAGAAGTGCCATTCAATTCCACAACAATGCATCAACTGTTCATGTTTGCAATCCAACATTTGGGCAAAAAGTGGTGCCAAGATAAAAATAAAAGGAAGTTGGCGATGTCTGTTTAAGTCTGTTCACCTGTTTTGCATATGACTTCTTTTCTTGGGGAAGACGGCCTTTGTGATAAAAACAGAAATCATTTTTCTGATTTCACTCTCCGGTTTTGCTCAGACAGAACTTGTTCTAACCATTGACACTCTTCCTTGTGTACAATGACTTTTGCACAGATTTTTTGTTCGAGTTTTCTTATAAATTTCTTTTTCCCAACATGAAATAAAAAATGATTGTAAATACTTATAGTTTTATTTTTCTTGCTGTAAATCTGTAAGAGTTTTAGTTGGTTTTCATGTTTTTTTTTATGTAGCATACAGGTCATTTTGTTTTCAATTTGTATGCTCTTAAGGATTTAAAATAGTTTTTTTTATTTTTATATACCTTTCTCTAGATCTAAGACAAATCGTTTAGTTTTTGGTATGACTACTAAAGTATTAGACCCAATATCCTGCATGGTTTGTACCTAGAATGACCACCAGGTAGAGCAGTGTCCACGGTGAGCCATTGTGGGAATTAGTCTAAGCAGAAACAAATTCTAGACTTAGAATTTGTTTATTTTTTTTGTTCTCGTTTTCTTATAAATTCTAGTTTTCTTATAAAATCTAGACCTAGAATTTATTTGTGTTGGAATTTTTTCTCTCAATCTTTGTGCCACAATTTACACAAACAAATCTTGCCTTACCAGAATAAGACTTTTATTGTATGGCACCTTTATTTCTAGTCACCCCAATGGGAAATTTTTGCATTTAAATAACAATCAAATACCAAAATATTGTGTTAAAATGTTAAAGAAAAAAGGAAAGCTTTATTCAAGTTTTAAGTATCTTTTACTGGAGAAATGATATATGAAGAACAGCTCTGTCTGTGTCTAATTTAATAACCCTCTTGAACTCTGCAAAATGTGGTTTCTCGAACAATATAGACATGAAAAGAATGAGTAATAAGGAAAACACAACTAAACAAAGATAATTAGAATAAAATGACTTGTATATATTGTGTGTATTTGTGTTAAACCACTATTATGTAGTGGCTTAACACAAATATACCTCTATTTGAAAAAGAAAAAAAGATGTCAAAAATAGAAAGTAAGCATTTAAATGCAATGAAACGCGATTCATGCCACATGAAAATCGTTTTTAATCCAGTTAAGTAATAAATGATTCGTTTTTCTCTACAATTGGTGAGGAATATAGTTGATATCATGTCTCCTATAAAATACAAATGTTATACGTTTTTGTCTCAGCACTGCGGTGACCTGACAGAGCCAAAGCCAGCACCAGTTTAGATAGCGTCGTGCCCGCGCAGGCGTGGCTCTCAGCGGCGTGCCCGCCACCCCTCCCCCAGATACAAACCGTGGCAGCGCGCTCCCGACAGCTAATTTGTTGTATCAGATTGAAACGGGAGGAAGCGACTCGATAAAGCCGGGAAGCAACTTAGCTTTGTCAACCTCTGACCATTTTTTTTTAACTGCAAGGTCACATACACAGAAGGTAAGCCACTTTTATTAACCCCCACCCCTGGTGGAGCGTTTAATATGTTCTATTTTTTTAGTTGAAAAGTTAAAGCGATTATTTTGTGGAGTTCTACTTCGCTTTGAAAGGCCGTACTGAGATGCTAACAAAGCTAGCTTACTGTAGCTAAGTACGCTTTTCCTCTAACCGACCTCAATATCAGTCTCTTCCGCTGTTGCAACTCAGTCAGTTGTCACAAACCAACGCGTTTCGGGTGAAATCGTTTAAAAAAAACATTTTCTAGACCCCTTTTTTCGATTTCCCGTTTTAAAATATGAACTTAAGTTAGACACAATGTAAGCAATGCAAGCTTTGAAACGGAACCGCATTTTCCAGCCACAATGAGGTTCTTTTTTGCCGTCCCGTTTGTACGCCTTTTCTTTTCATTTTTTTTGTTTAAATGTGTTCTGGTAAAAAAAAAAAAAAACAACATACTTTTTATTTAATCCGAATTCTTAACATTTGTTTTAACGCATTACGACACTGACAGTTTCGATCTAAAATAGTATGTTAAATGCTGACGTTCTGGTCTGGGGGAGCTTCTATGTGGCACGGTTCTGCCCGTTCGCTGCTGGACCCGGGCCACCCACCCATTCTTCCACTGCGGACTCCAGCCATCTGTTGCCTCCGAGATTACGCCATCTTTCTGCTGACCCACCCAGCGGCTTGTCGTTTCCACCCACTGAGAGCTCGTTCAGCCAAGATGCAACTTTTCAATGCGATGATTGAGGCTCTTCGCTTTAGACGCACAACAGACGAGTTTTCTGATGGGACAGACAGAGCGACCCCTTCATATTGACTTAGATTGGATTTTTGTTAAGTAGTGCGGCTTTTTCCTTGCACCTATGTTAAGGTATGATGAGCCTGACTTTACAAAGCAAATGTCTAACCTTTAAAAAGTTAAAATTATTTTGTATAGTTCACGAACCGTTTGTTAAAGGAATGCTATTTAATATCCCAAATGTTATTCTTTGTTGTCATATATAAAGATCTATAGTATTTTTTTTAAAATAACTATATTTTAAATATATATATTTCTTATTTTTTGTTGATTTTTCCCATTTTTGTGTGTGGTGACAGTCACTTATTTGATGAAAAATAAATACTACTACTGATTCTAAAAATTCCAAGTTCAAACTGAACCCAACAAAAACACATTTTTATAGACTTTTCCATTTTGCTTTATTCACGTTAAGCTCTTAGATGGTTTAAATTGATGACGCGTAATTTTTCCATCTTAAGTCAACGTTCTGAACATAAATTCTTAATAAAATGGTGTTTGCTGGTCTTTTACTTTTATGCAATTTTTAGCTTGTCAAAGCTAATTACATTTCCCTTTTTGTCGGTGAGCAGATTAATACATAATTAGATTCAACATTGATCATTTCTAGAAGAATTGCTTGTAGCTGACCCTAAACCTACCGAAATAACCAGATTTTCTTTGAGATTTGTTGATGGCAGATTCCTGCACTGATCGAGTCCATGTTGTGATGAGCAGCATTATGAGAGGTTTTACACAGTTAAGCATCATTTTCTATTCAACGCACATCAGACATGTTTTACTTTAGGATGAGTCATAATATTGGCAGTTACACACAGTTCTTTTTTGTACTGCAAGCTCTTTCTAATTTTGGTAGCACCTATATCTTTTTCGTAACAACTTATGGCTTGTTTTCACTAAATGTTACGTTAACTTTGGCATAAAGGTAGGTTTTGGGACAGCTTGGCTTAACTGCCAGTTGCGTAGGTCAACCTTGCAGTTGTGGTGTGAGCTTGTAACACATGCAACACCTTTGATACAGACAGAACTATGCAAGCCTTTGTTTCCTTCTTTTTAAAAGAGCAAACGTAACATATAGAATCCTAACCACAGTTTAATTTAAAAGCTTTTCTGTCCGCTGATCTGTCGTACGTTTGAGGAAATTGGTAGGAAAAGGCTGTGGCAGTGATGAGATTAAATATTCATCGTCTTCAACGATTTATTGCTACACCCCAGTCAGTGCATTAAAATCTTTGCAAGTGGTACACACACAGTATTGGTTCCTCAGACAATGATTCAGGCCAGTGTCTAATGCATTTATTGAATTGTCCGCATGTCATACTTACATCTTTCATTTTGTGCCAGATTCTCCTGGACTTCTGAGGTACAGTTTATTTGGTTCAGTCAGTTCAGTCACCATTTATTGGCGGTTGCCATGTTGGACCCAGAAACTGACAGTAAGCTGTGATTGATCCAAGTCATAATTTCTATGGGAACTACCCTCACCAATCAGGAGTGAGCTTGTTGGAAGTTCACACCCCTGTAACTTGAAAGCAAGCTCAAGAGAGTTTTTCAAATGTTCGATGTGAAACCACATACTTTTGAGGCATCTGATTGGCCAGTTTCTAGCTTGAATAACTTTTACTACACAAAAAATATGGAGGAAAAAAAAGTAGGATTTGCAAGAACATGGAAATTAAAAAAAAGTTGGCTTCTTGGAGCCAGCGGGCACTTCCTGTTTGAAATTCGAGTAAGGAGGTGTCACTCAGTCCAGTTCTCGTATACAGTCAATGGTTGTGACAGAGAAAACTGGTGTCAGTTGTCGGTCTTTGTGTCTGGAGTAAATCCCACTGCCATAGTGCTGTATTGGTGTACGTGGTACCCTGGCACAGATGGTGAAGTACATTTGAGTGGTAACAGGGGCAGAGCAATCAGCCAACCGTCACATTGTCAACACTATTTGGCACAGATGGGGTCCCTAACCCTAAATAAAACCAAACAAAATAAGAATTTGAGTTGTCATGGAAGTACAAACGGGTAACCAGTGTTTTAGATTTACAAGTAGTAATTTGGTGCTACATGATCCTTTATTTGTCATTGGTGTATTTGTGGTATTTCAGTATTTTTGAGTAACCTACTTCTTTAGAATAAATGTAACCTCAGTCTGTGAATATTATTCAGCTAACACCAGCTGTAAAATAATAATAATAAATTAAAAAAAATTATTGTGGACTGACCCACATTTGTTACATGTAACCACTACATTCATTACAAACTGTTAATTAATATTTTGATGGGTTTTGATCAAAAGTATGAATGAAGATCCAGCTAGTAAAAGGGATTTTTGGAAAACCATATTTCTACCAGTAAATAGCTAATTTAAACATTTTGCAGGGAAGCACAGGAATAAGCTTTCTTTTACACAATACAGTCTGAGGTAGGATTTTAAAATCAGCAGATTTTCCAATCACATGATTGAAATATCCTGTCTGAATTAGAGCCATAGCTCTCACTAACAATGAAGGCAGTATAAAGACAGTATAAAGTAAGCCCTCATCAAAATTGTCTACTAGCTACTGTTAACTAATAACCGTTGTAGATTGGAAATATGGTGATAGACAAGTTGGTGACATTTGTGTGAAGCATGCAGATGAAACATTTTACCCGCTGGTCACATTATTCAAACCCCAACTATACATCAACCCGAGGCTAGAGCTGTCCTCATTTTTGTCTTCTCTTCAGTGCTTGGGTCATAGAGGAAATGGTCTAATGTTTTTTGACACTGGTGTCCTACTTAAGCGTAATCATGGACCATTTATAGGACACTTGCTGAAGAGTGCTTTGTGGCATCTCACTTCCAGATGATAAACATTCTTGTTCATCGCTGTTTATATTTGCTGTTGATAGAACTTAACTGATTATATACAAAGCTACTAGCTGAATGTTGGTCTACTACTTATTTTAATTAGTGGGTCAGTAGCCCACTGCAGTGAAGACTTGCCAGAAAAAGTGGTTTTATTTTCCTGCAAGTTGTTTGGCTCCAAATTAAGGCGGTGTCTGTTTGTGGAGTTAGGTTAGAGAGAACTTTCCCAACGGCTACCTTCCCTTGACTCATCACACTGAAGAAAATGGCCTCTTTAGCATGGCTTCACTGTCATACTGCTGCTGTGCGTTCTATCTCACTAAACTGGCTGGTGAAAGGAACTAACTATGCTTTAAATTTACATTGATGCTCTTTGTGTACCATTCCTATTTACTTGGCATTTATTTACACTCACACTGATTCAGTTTGTTTTTACTTAATCTAAATATGTGGTTATAAGTTTTATTTTCTTTTAACTGCCACTCTGTTTAAAGTCCCACTCCAACAATAGTTGTATCTATTGTAAAATCAGTCCCGGTGGTCTTTTAATTATGACTATGCCGTTTTTAGTCGAAATCAAGAAGCCTGTCGTTTTTTAAGACATAAAGATTCATTAGAGATTCATTAGAAATTTGCCTCTGAGTTGTTGGTGTGGAAGGAACCCTACACTGATATCCCTTCATTCCTTTCTTCACACTGTATCCCACTAGCTTACAGCCCCTCACAACCCCAACAAACATTAGCAGAGCAACAAAAACGGCAAACGATATCGGAGCTATCCAGCCGTACAGTTTAGAGCCAGATGGCAGCTTGGATGAGGAAAATGTATACCTTAATGTATATGTTTGTCTGCATGTGGATGCATCCGAATTGGAGCAGAACAAGGAGCTTGTGGCTTGCCTACTTCTGTTGCTGCGTACAAATATGAGCTTTTTCAAACCAGAGGGTTTTTATCCACTCCTGACTCATCACGATTTGAATAAAGAAATACTCAGAAATGCAGTTTTATACTTAAATTCTCATATAAAACAATACCATTTTCATTGGAGTGGGTCTTAAGAAGTGGCAATTATCATGTCCACAGATGTAATGTCTGAAGGATGCTTGAAGGTTCACATCTGCCGTCACCAAAGGTATAACTGATGGACTGATACTCACACCTCAGAACCAAAGCATCTCTGCACCCGTGGCCTCCGATGAATAACTTGCTTTGAAGTCTCTGAAGCTTAGTCCTTCACACATCCCTGACTGGTGAGATTTTCCCGACATGCAAACTGCAACTCCAGCTTTGACTTCATTTGCAGAATCAAGTGCAAAAGTTTGCAACTGACAACAGCCCTGCAGTCACTTCACCACATGAATCACACAGGACCACTAGGGAAAACGCTCATCTGCTCCCCTCTTTACTGTCACCTTCAAGCAAAAGTGCTTGAAATGGCGAATTTATGATTGGCATCAGGTAGAACATTGTTCAGTGACACTGCCACCATTTAAAAATAAAATATTCCTAAAGTAAATTTTTTATTTAGTATCACTTCCTCAATTAAATATGTTTTTTGTTGATCGTTTTTCATGCGAGGATGACTGAAACTCTAGCTAAGTGTGACTTCCTGATCTACACCTTTTAGGTGCTGTGTAAAGAGATGGAGGAGAACCTGTAGTACAACAATAACCAGCAGGAGCTTCTTTATTTAACATTTTATCATCATCCTTGCTTACCTGTATGTCTGCTTGTTTTCTTTAGTCAAAAGGTCATTGCATTTTTAAATGACTTCAGGGAACCCAAAATGGCTTTCTTTGAAGATGATGCCTTTATTTCTGTTACGAGGGTCAAAGCATTTTTGTTAAATTGTTTATTTTTTGTAAATCGTTTAGTGGATCTGGGTCTTGACCTTTAGAAGGGGTTCTCTCCATCTATGTGGGTAGATGTACCAGTGAAGGTGTTGTTGCATGTGCGCTTTACTTTCCTAAAGTACAGTCTGCTGTGTGTGATCATGTTCCCACTGATGCCTAAAATGTGACCTTGAGAAGCGTCTGACTTCCTATTAGAAATGGTGCCTCCTTCCTGTGACTCGGTGATCAAAACTTTTTCGTCCTCCTGTCTTCTTTCAGGGATGGCAGCCATCCGTAAGAAACTGGTGATAGTCGGGGATGGAGCTTGTGGGAAGACGTGTCTTCTCATCGTTTTCAGCAAGGATCAGTTCCCTGAGGTCTATGTTCCCACTGTGTTTGAGAACTACGTCGCTGACATAGAGGTCGACGGCAAACAGGTGAGATTTGTTCGGTGACGCTTTTGTACGCGATAGCAGTACTCTGGGTTTGTGTTGATACATTTATCTCACGATGATGCATACAATGAAGTTCTCTCCATGTCCAAAAGCTTGACTTTTCCTTTAAAATAAACACATGATTGATTTTATTCAGGTGGAGTTGGCTCTTTGGGACACAGCCGGTCAGGAGGACTACGACAGGCTGAGGCCTCTCTCCTATCCAGACACTGATGTCATCCTCATGTGTTTCTCTATAGACAGTCCCGACAGCTTGGGTTAGTACACGCCACACAAGCGCACTGAAGCGTAACCTCTGACGTCACATTCCTATGCAAATCTTCGTTTCATTTCCCCTTTTTCCCCCAGGCGTTATTTTCAGGTTTGTAGATTGTGACATCAATTGTTGTCACAGAAAACTTCTTGAAAGTCGACTGACTTAGATTTTTGAATGCAAATTTCAGCAAGTTATTAGTGAAGTATTAAAATGAAGACGCTTGCTTTGTTGAACCTGAACGTGTGAAATGATTTGGTCTTCTTTTGAAATGACAGAAAACATCCCAGAGAAGTGGACTCCAGAGGTCAAACACTTTTGTCCAAATGTCCCCATCATCCTGGTGGGAAACAAGAAAGATCTCCGTAACGATGAGCACACACGCCGGGAGCTGGCCAAAATGAAGCAGGTAGCTGACTTTTACTGTTTTCAGTGACCCAAACGCCAACAAAAGCGATAGACGTTGAGATTTCTCTGTAGCTCTTTAAACCTCCTTCCTGCTTCTCGTCCCACAGGAGCCGGTGAAGTCGGAGGAAGGCCGGGACATGGCCGGACGCATCGCAGCTTTTGGTTACATGGAGTGCTCTGCCAAGACCAAGGACGGCGTACGAGAGGTGTTTGAGATGGCCACCAGAGCGGCGCTCCAGGCACGCCGCGGAAAGAAGAGCAATAAATGTGTGCTGCTGTAAAAACAGCGGGGCATATATGGACTATTTTAACCCTGGCTGGTGTGCCTGGGGCGAGGGCTCGGGAGGGGGGGGGGGACGGAAGAAAAAAAACGAGTGAGGCAAAGGTCTACCACTGTAAACGGGCTGTCTGATGGACTCATTCACTCTGGGACTTGGATTTGGGG
The DNA here is from genome assembly GCA_023969325.1 of Oryzias curvinotus. Lineage (NCBI taxonomy): Eukaryota > Metazoa > Chordata > Actinopteri > Beloniformes > Adrianichthyidae > Oryzias > Oryzias curvinotus. The sequence goes on along the minus strand of CM043712.1, from coordinate 29,471,180 downwards.
AATCTGTTTAAAAAAAAAAAAAAAGAGAGAGGAACGGGTGGGAGAACAGTAAATGACTATTGCTGTCCTTCTCTTCACCTGTGGGTGTGCCATCAGGTTGGGAAAATGTACACCAGCTACCTGCGAAGAGTTGGTGCTTTTAGTATTTTCAAGCCACATACACTTGTTAGGATGAGAAGTTGCTCCCAGTTCTTGTTTAAAACCTGACTGCTAAGTTGGTCAAAAGTAAGAGGTTTAGTTTCCTGCCTGGGTGAGTTGACAGATTCATGGGGCAAAAGGACTGCATTAGATGAGTAAAGCTGGAAACAGGTTCATTATCGCCCTATCGTTCATTCATGGATTTAAGGCTTCGTTGATGATGTCAAACTAAGTATCTGATGTTTATACTCGCTGCTGGTTGTATTCTAAGAAGCGTGTGGAGGAGCACTCCTAAAAGCAGATTGTGTTCATGAACAAGAGCTTTCGAGAGTTAGACCAGTCGCGTGCCATTGGTTGTTTTCTTTTATTTTTGAAACCGAGGTGATATGTTCGCATGCACGGCTCGGTGCCGCCTCGTCTTTTCCTGCTGTTCATTCTGCTCGCGGCTGACCAAAATCTGCAGGATGCTTCTGTCTGCTCTTAGATTCTTCTATGTTGGTCGGAGTGCTACTTGTAAGAATCTGACCGCAGCATTGTTCTGAAAAGAATGTTCCCCTTGGACCCGGTCTGGACAGCTTACATGCGCTGGCCTCCATTGCACCTCTCTGTGCTGAAGTGGTGACGAGTCGGCGCTTGCAGTTTTTCTCTGACTGTTGATTTGGGCTGAAACTAAGAAAAATGCGAATGAATCCAAGTTGTGCTGGATGACGTTGGTAATGTGCGCTGCACCAAGCAGCCTCATCATCCTCATCTTCCTCTGGGTGTAGACCAGGACAAAGAACAAGGACAGGAATGTGTTGTTCACTCGCACACGAGTTCTCAAGGCGTGCAAAAAACCGAACAAACATAAGTGGCTTATTAAGATTCTTTTTTAAGGCGAGATGTCATTTACATCCTTTTAATTTAATTGAACTGTCGGTAACGGCTTCTACAATTGAGACAAAAGTGAACTCCTCGTCCTCAAAGTGCATGGACCTCAGAAATGTCCGGTTGGATCATCAAAATTATTATTTAAAAGGTATATTATAGTAAAAAAAAAAAAATCATTGTTTTTTCTTTTATTTTGGAAATCCATCACCAGCTATTAGTGACTTTTCAACAGAGATTCGTGCTCTTAAAGTTGTAGCCTTCTGTTCTTCTTCCTGGTCTACAGGATGAAGCCTGATCCCAAAACCAGTCTTGTTTTGTACTTTTGGTTTCAAGCTTTTAAAAATGTCAAACATGTCTGACAGTATTTTTAAACGGAATAGAGGAGGGAGGAGTAGCACTCGTTTATTGGGGCTTAGTTTTGGCGCTTCATCTGCTCTGCGTTTCTCTGAAGTAGATTTGAAAGGCCTGTCCTTCACTCTCGCCATGTTTTTGTTGAGCACTCAGGAGAACGGCTGGCCGCTCGGCTGCCTGTTTAAAAGCATTGCTAGGACCACCAGTGCTGGCTTCATCTTCTTTTTTTTTTTTTTTAAACAATACTGGGTGAAAAGACTAAATGTAAAAGCAACTCAAGTTTATTCTACATGTCGTTTTTACTTCTAGATCTTTCTTGTCATTTAAAATCCTGATGTTTGGAATGCTGAAGCAGTGACATAAACAAAGCAACAGGAAAACCACGCTGTATGCAAAAGTCTGTAAATATGAAATGTGAGTTTGTTCATACTAGAATATTCACATGCACATGACTGGAAACTGCATTTGTAAACTAGCTTTGGTTTATGTAATAAATTACTTTCTATAACCTCCAGTTCTTATTCATTGTAGTTTGGAGCTCTAAGAACGGACGGAGATGATCAGCTTTGTGTGTGTTTTTTCATTTATTGTGAGGGACAAAATGTTAAAACGGCTCTTTAGTCACTAAATAACTGCACAGGAAGTTTTTTAAAGAATTTTCAATTTAGACATGCATAGCAGAATTTCCATGGTTTCAAAGCAAACATTTGGATTAAATTGATCTGCTGTCTATTCGTTTGAACCAGTTTTACATTGACACGTCTTCGCCCATTATTGCTAGCTTTTATATTGTTATAATTGTGTCAAGACTGTATTTTTATTTAACCATTTATTGGGGGAAAATGAGTGTACAACATTCATATTTAAAATAAAAACACATTTGTGTGCATTTGGTTTTTGTTTTCTTGTGAAATTATAAGGCAAAACTGATATTCTGGAAGTGCAAAAAGCTGGCAGAGACTTTCTGACTTATTAAATCATCTGTTTTACACAAACTACGGAGAAAAAAACCCTCAAAAAGGCCTGTTTTAAGGCACGGTAGTGGTAGTATCATTGTTTGAGGTTTATGATTAGCCAAGGAATTGCATTTTTTTAGTCACTTTTCAAAGCACTTGACAGCTGTATTTGAAAAATGGAAAGGTAACAAATATTCTCATTAAGTAGAACTCTGGTAAAAGAAACCAGCGTTTATCCAGGAAGAAAATAACAGCACTTATCTAAGATTTCCCAGCATCCCTGCACTGTGCAGCGGAGTGTGGGAGGCCGGGGTGAGGCGACTTCAGCCTGTGTGGGATGATTATTGGTAGCTGTGAAGTCAGAAAGCAGGCATCTATGATTGTTCAGAAAGACACATTTAGAAATCCAACTTAGTGCGATTCATCTCAGCATTAAACTTTTTCGGAGTCTTCCCAAACACCAAATGCTGCAGAAGGTCTGCGTGTACACAGAAAACATGGTGTGCTAATGGAGGAGCTGCAGATGTCAATTTGCTCCCTCTGTTTGCAAGGAGAGCACACAAACACAACAGGAATTCAGCAATTAAACCTGTGACTCACAGTTACAGAGGTTGCTTAATAATCCTAAACCTTGGGGCAAATATTTTAACGGTGGAAATTTGCAATGCGGAAAAACACTGTGTGGTGCATTTTAAGGTGAGGAGGAAGGATAAATATACACAGGGAATGGAGGTGTGGGTAGAAGGTGGATGTCCCTACGGTGGACTAGAAAAGAGATGGTGGGTGGATGTGAAGAAGGAGCAGGCTGGCTGGTGCTTTTCTGAGCTCCCTATGAAATTAACGTTCCCCTTTAAGAGGCCACTTTCCGTCTTTAGCGCAGCAGGAATAGAACCACGCAGAACCCCTGTTAGGATTTTAATTGTCAGTTCGAAATAAAACTGAGATACAAGTACTGTTTTATGATCTTCACCGCAGTTTCCTGAGGGTTTGGTTTAAGGTTTGCTCTGCAGGTAGACTGTACTGGTATGATCTTACTATTTTGAGCCTTTTTTGTATTTTTTTAATTATGTTGTGACCATTGCACTTACTTTTGGTCATTTGACTGTTTTGGACTAAATTTGGTCTGAAAATAAAATCAAATTCCAATTTTAATCAAACTTTTTCCTACTTTCCTTTACAAAAAAAATTACAAATGTTAGATCATTTTGCTGAAGTATTGTCTGTTTGTGGCATGTTTTTGGTACGTGTTGGGGAAAAAGAAAAACAGAGTCTGCAACTCAAAACCACTCACTGAACTTTGAATACGACAACCTTTAACAATCATTGACAATCTGCAATGCATGATCTACAGCGTGATTGCATCATGACTCAAGGCCGTGTCACACAGCCACTACTGTATGTTTTGCACATATCTAAGACACGGATAAAAACTGGTCAGGCGTGCATTTGCGTGGGAAAAAGGGAGAAAAGTTGTGGTCTCTACGTTACATTTCCACAGATGTATCACAAATGAACAATGTTAAAACCCAGAAAAGAAGGATGAAAACACCACGCAAAGAACACGTAAATCAACGTGAACCGTGCGTGATTATTACACTTTTTATACGTAATTCATTAGTGATTTGTGTGTTCATTGAAAAGTAGTGGAACGCCACAAATTTGCTTATGAATCTGGCAAAAATCCCACATAATTCCATAAGATTTACGAAACTACTGCGTATAAACTGTCTAATTCTCAGCCGACCAACATTTTTTGAGAAGCTCAAAACCAACCTCACGTAAAGACCCATCAGCCAAAACTCTAGACGGACATGTGGACATTGACTAATGACGAACGAGGGATACACTTATGAACTATGTTACTCATGCATGTATCACAAAAGACAGAAATTTCATATGTGAAAAAATGAGCAAAATGTACGTAGAGACATGGCCTTTAGATTATGACCTATAATTAGAATGCTTATGTCCAGCTATGAAAAAAAAATCACTTATGTTTTTGCTTGTAAGCAGATGCTCCATTTTTGTATTTTTAGAGCATTAAGGGGTAAAGTCCACAACCCCCAACTCAAGCTTTGTTGACCTTTGGGAAGAGACCGCCATCTTGAATTTCCCATTTGGTACTTGTACACATTTAAACTCCTCCAAGGAATTTTAAAACCATCGCCTCCTAACTTCTCAAGCATCACTGGGAAGAATCATAGAATTAGAGGTTATAGATTTTGAACAGTGTTCGCAAAAGTAAGGTCTCCCTGTTGCTCGTACTTAAAAAAAATAAATATTTATCTTCCTTAGAAATGGCACACTTTGAGAACCCCGAAGGTTAAAACAAAGTTTTCTTGCATGAAGGTGTGATAAATAGTTCTTCTTCTGACTGTGTAGGAAGGATGTTTCAACATTCCTGTTGACAGTTGGATAAAACTGTTGAGGGTCTAATCAGTATTATTTAACTTAAGAAAATGAGTTTTTAACCCTGTTATGTGAAGCTCCTTGACGTTTAGTTGTGAGACTAGTTGAGCTTGAGGAAATGGAGATCATATTAATATATGCTTTAGGACTCAAGAAAAGCTAAGAAGCTGACATTTACTGAGGGAAATGACTGTTGGTCTGAAGAAGCATCAAGAAAAGGAACTGGAGTCAAACAGAAAGGAAGGAAGCTCGTCACTGCCGACTCCACCAAACAGTGGCAGAGCTCTTCGTAAGACTTCACGCCGCTTCTGCTGCAACACCAGAGGGGTAATGAGCAGGAGGGAGGGTGCTGCGGTTGACTAGCAGTGCTGCTCTTTCTTCCTTTGACCTCCTTCCAGCGCGCCTTCTCCGCCAGACACTCCCGTTCGCTCCTCAGGCGAAGACTGGCGCACTACCCTGAGAAACGGCCGTCCTTATATACTGTTCTATTTTTAACCACTCGCGAGCCAAACTATTTTTAACCAATATGAGCTCACGGCTCGCCCTTTTTGACCAATGAGACGAGAGAGGAGAAAGCAAGACTAACCAATCACAGGCGAGGAACGGGAAGAGGGGGCGGGTTACACAAGATCCCATAATCTGCAGTGAAAGAGAGAAAAAAAGAAGGAGGTCTCACTCTGACAGGTTTTCAGACTACAAATATTCGAAATGTAAATTAAAATTGAGCCTCATCATGTGGTTCTTTTGTGTCTGTGCGTGTAAAAATTGTATAAACATTTTTTAACTGATGTCAAAGGACAAAATTGTCTTCATATTAAACGTTTTTTAATTTAATAAAATATGACTAAAATACGATATTTTCCAAGTATGACCTAGGTATTTGTTTTCACAAATACTATTCTTTTTAAATATCGAACTTAGCTAATAAAATGCAAAAAAAAAAGAAAAACAAAAAGGAAACAAAAAATAAAGATAATTCCTTCGTTAGTGAAAGATTTGTATATATATATATATTTTTTTTGCCATGACCACAGACTGAAACTATGACAGTGATTGTCTGCTGGTTGTGAGTCATCAACACACCCACATTTGTGTTGTTTCCAAAATTTAGAACTTAGAATTGTATCCGCTGTGCACACGGAAACATCGTGAGGCATCTGTTTCCTCTTGTGACAAGGCTTCGTCTGCTTACATCGGCGCATGCGCGCACAGACGTGTATTCTACTGGGTTGCGCCTTTGCGCGCTCTCGACAGCCGCGCCCCCGCACAAAGAAGTTCCAGCGCGTCATGTCGTGAGCGCGCAGGAGGGGCTTCAAATCACATCTTTCCAAAATTGGCTTTCCACCCTGTTATAAGTTTAATCACATCTGTTTTAAAAGTTTGAAAGAAAAATCTAGGGTAATCATCACAAGTTTTTTTATTTTTTTTTATTTTAAATAAAACATTTAAAAAGGAATGACAAGAGTAAATGCCTAAGCAGATAGCTCCTATTTTTATGCAATACAGTAGTCGTAGTTTTAATATGAAGGCTGATAAGAGCAACATTAATTGTATATCAACAAGATATAATATGAAAAGAAGACAGATCGATTTATTAAGAAGTTACTGAATCATAGGTGCAGCTTCAGTCTAGATTTACACTACATATTACATATTTAAAATCAGTAGTTTAACTTTCGCCTCCTTTGGTAGTACTCTGGCGTAGTCTGACCTCTAGCGGTCGGAATATGTCATTACACATGAACGTTTAAACAAATTTGGAAAATATTTCAAAGTCACTGTCCTTTCTTTAACTGAATCTATGTTATTTTTTATGACTTTTTTCTCACGTTCTAATGGAATAAAAATCAATCTAAACATAATGTTTGTAGAATTCCATCCCCGAAGCTGTTCTCGCAGGACCTAAAACATCGCGAGATCTTTAATACATGTAAAAACAAGAAATTGCATTAGATGGCAGCACTGGCTTTTCTCGGATAAAGAAAAACTTGGAAAAAAAGAAAGGTAAGGAAAATGCCCTGAGTTTTAAAAACAGTATTCATTATTTGTTTTGTAAATTTATTGGGTAAAAATATTGCTTATAAAAAAAAAGTTGCGTACCTATACATAAGAAAGAAAGAAAAAAGAAAGAAAGAAAACTAAATTGCAGAAAATCTAAATGAGACCAAAGAAGTAGCAAAACTGGATGTAAAAAGATTAAACTAAACCTACAAACCACTTTTTTCCTTTAATTGTATTCGTTAGGTGACCTTGCGTGTTTTGAATGCCACTAGCTGCTAATTGGAAATAAACTGGTGGTAATTATTTCAACACAAACAGCTGAGATACTTAGAAATGTAAACCTGGGGTGATCATTACACAAACAGACTGCACAAAACTACCTAAAATGAACCATGGTAGAAAATAAAACTTTTTATCAGTCAAAAGTCTTTTTTGGTTAATTTCAAGGGCAGCACATCAAATTTAACATGCAGATAAAATCAGAAGCACCAGAAAATAAGAAGTAAGCAATATTTAGGTGTTTATTAATTGTTAATTTTAGACCTGTCACTGCAACTTAAAGTACAAAAACAAAATCATTGTTTATAGCTTAAGTTTGCAATTAAATCCCCTCTGAGAGCAAAACACTTCAAACCTTGTATTAGTTTTTACAAACCAAAATTTGGATTTCTGCAGCACCACTGGCCTAAACTGTCTAAATGTTATGTAAAATGACAACTTTTCCAACGGTGGGTGAACAACTAAATTAGTTGGTTGGGGGTCCAAATCCAATGCTAGACAGGTATTCTAGAAAACCTGTAAGCTGCTTCTGCATCTGTGAAATAACTAAATGCAAATCAAGCTTTTGTAGTTTCCAGTTTTCTTTTTTCCCACAACATGCTCAGCAATCATGTGCTGCAGATGATCGTAGATCTTGTATCAGGAGCCCCTGTTTCACTAATTGGCATCTGTGAAGTGGCCATGTTGGGTCAGAAACCAAAAAAAAGGATGGCTTTGAGGTCTCATTAACGGCTCCATTCTCCCTCACTTCAGGAAACACAGCGAATGGACGTGAGTTAATGGAAGCTGTGTGTGTGTTTATGTGGCGGCCAGAGAATAGCGGTGGTGGAATCTGAGATCAGCAACAAAAGGGAACATCAACCAGAACTTAAATGCTAATTGACTAATTTAGGTCATTTGTTGGAGAAACATCAGAGGCTTTTTGTTTGAGCTAACCGAGCGTTTACTTGTTGTTAACAAGCTGACTGATGAAGTTGGTAACAAGCTTCAAATGATCCTGTCTTAATGGCCTGGTGGGTCTTAGTTTCTCTGTTTGTGCCAGCCGCTTAAAAAAGCCTCTGTGACACAGTATTTAATTTCTTTAGGGTTAATGATCTGTACATTTGGTAAATGTTTTGAAAGGTTATCAATCCTAATTTGATTTATAGGCCCCCTCTCCAAAGGGTCTTTAATATGTTCTTGTGGCCTTTTTCCAATGATGTAGGACATATATAAATACATTTAAGCTTAAAATTGCATTTATGAGTGAAAATGTCATTTGAAAAAGTATATAATTGTGATGAAGAAAATACCCTAGGAAGACCACAAGCTCCACTCCATTCTGATGCATCCGCTTGAAGACGACTGGATCCGTGTAGGTCTTCGTTTTCCTCGTCTGAGCTGGAATCTGTACGGCTGGAGCGTTCCAATATTGCTCACCGGCACTGGTAATGTCAGGTTGAGGGTAAACAGAGAGCTCTCAGCAACGGGAATGGAAGGTTGCTTTGTGCCAACAGCATCGCCCACAACTCAGAGGGTGAATTTCGAATGAACTTCTGCCGCTCTGCAGACAAACGAAACAAGTTTTATAATTGTGGTTAAAAGCAGCATAATCCTAATTAAAAAGACCACTGGGGACACTTTTAAAATAGATCAAAAGATGATCTGAGAGGGCCTTTAAAGACCCAAAAAGTGGGATAATGCACAATTACTGGTTAAGGCTTCTGGAAGTCATGTCACTGAGGGGAAATCAAAGGTTGCTTTTACTGCAAGATGAACACAAGAGGCAGCACATGAATCATCAACTCCCAAGCTGTTAAGATCACCATGAGATCTGGAGTTTTTCTACATCTTTCTAGTTTGTTCAGACCTTTGGATTTTGGAGAATTCCTCAGATTTACAGGAAGTGGTCCATCTTCTCCATGCTGGATAAACACCTAAAGAAAATGGTGTTGCTAATAAATTTTGGTAACTCAAGAAAAGTTTTTTGAAACTCCAGTACAGTATACCAGTTATTCGTGAAATTACGCAACCAACCCCAAACCATAAATCCACTTTCTGCTGCACTGATTTTTCTTTTCCTCTTTTTGCTGGTAGATTTATGCGAGTGCCGTACCGTGCAGCTGCCGTTTCATCCTGCTGAAGGTCACCTCAGCAGCAGCTGGTTACACAATCTAACAGTGAGGTGGCTTTTTCTTTTATTCACCAATTAAGAAAACCTTAAATAACAAGCAGAGATTAACAATATCACTCTAACTTAATTAGAACCTGTGTTATGGTAAATAAACATCAGGTCAGAGCACTTTATGGAAAAAAAACCCTAATTATCCATTAATTAACAAGCAGGGAGAATATTTTTTTGACGGATCCCAATTCCTGTGCTTCTTCCTTTGCAGGGAACCCAAATTCATTATTTAATCCAGAAAAGGAATAAATTGTCTTTGTTGTCAACTTCAGCTGTTGAAAAATTCAGCCTGGGCTGATTATTCCCAGAGAGCTGGTGTCTAATGACAACAACAGGAAGGAGGACGGTACAGGCTTTAAAGACCAACTCCCATGAAAATCATCTTGTTGCAATCGAGAGGCAGCTGTCACATTTTTACACGCCCCACAAGGGCTGGGGAGGGTTTATTTGTTATATTTTATTTAGATTTTTAATTATTCTTACAGAACAACTTAGTAGGGGAAAAAAAGAAGACGCAGCGGTCTGGGCTAAGATGAATAAAAATACAATAAAGTGTAGATAGTTCTTGACCGGGGGACAGCAATCGCACTTTTACACTCAGCGCGATGAAAAAGTGAAAATTTTACGGCGAGTAGACATCAGTCAGAGGCCACATTTCGAGGTCGTGCGGACGGGCAGAATAGCCCACTTCTTAAATACCCCTGGGCTACCGGGGCAGCTGGCGGCACTTGATACGGACGGCCGCCAGACGGAGACATTTACACATCGTCCAATCAGAGCTGCCGCCGGCCGGCGATTTGGCTGCCACCGCCCTGTGGCTGACCAGCTGTCACCCGATTTAGCAATGACGTCATCCCCGCCTGGCTGCCACATGACTACTGCCGTCTACATTCATGACCACACCAACGATTTTCCAAAAATTGGGCGTCAGCATTAAATCTGAAGGAATTAGGAGATTTCTCCCCATCACACAGTGGCAGTTGTATTTGTGAATGTAGCCTAAAAGTGGCATAATCATAACTAAAGGAGCACTGCTTTGAAAATAATTCAAAAGATGATCGAAGGGGGACTTCAATGACTGCTTTTGGGTTATGAGTGCTAGCAGAAAATGTTCAAAAAGAGTTTAGAATAAAGTTACTTCTCTTTTATAGCTGCACCCAAATTCAAACATTAAGAAACAACAAATAATTTCATAAAAGTCATCAGGTTTTACTGTTTTTTTGTCTATTTGTAGACATCACAGTCACATCATTTAGTTCATTTCTTTTCTAACAAACTTCATTGTGAAGACCAGAGACTGAGAAAGTCAAAAGGAAAAAAAGAATAGGGGTGGAAGAAAAAGAGGGCCAGGGAGATCTGAATAAACATGAAAGCTTATTTCTCTTTCTCATTTCCACTTTAACTAGGTTTTCCCAGAGCAGTGAATGGAGGAGTGTGTCCGCTGCGTTTGTGTGTGTGCGTTGGGTGGCCACAAAGATCTGGGATCTCTTTCTCCCTCCGAAAGGCGGAGGGAGAAAGAGAGAAAGCACATGCAGGGACGAAACTCAGAAGGGTAGATAGCTGTCAGGCTGCGAGGAGGCTGCACAGAGACGACTTCGTCTTTTCTGGGAACACGTTGTGTCCTCTGCAGCTCTGAAACCCACACACAAACACACACAGATGGTGAGGTAGAGTGTGTGTGAGAGCTGCTCCTACCAGAAGTGGTGAATTATTCTTAGGATCCGGACTGTTTGAAGTGTTTTGGATTTGGTATCTTTGTGAGTTGGAATTACACTCTGAAAGGACCTGAACAGTGAAACATTTGAGACCTAACCTGAATTCAAGACCGGGACTTTGACTGGTTTGGCTGAAGTTGTCGGGTTTAAGCTGCGTCTGTGGAGAAGATGTATTGGTTGGCGGCATCGGTCCTCCTAATCCAGCTGGGATCCACTCTGACGGGAGCGTGGAGAGCATCTCAGCCCAGACTGCAGTTCACTCACTCCGGTAAGAGCCACATGTGCATTCAGCATGCCTCTGACCGTCTACTCCATCAGTCTTCTTGTCATGCTCCCCACACACGCCCACACACAGGTGGAATGACTCACACCATTCCCTTTCATCTTTCTTCTTTTCCTTCTTCACATATTTGACAGATTATGACAAAGTTTTTTTCTTCTGTTTTCCCCCATGACTGACTAAATCATCCTTCAGACACCCCCTCTATACACGTAGAAGCTTAGTCTGCAGCCCCAGAACATCCCTTTTTTGTCTTTGGACCACAAGGCATTTCCAGACCTGTCCACCCAACCTACCAACCCAAATACAGAGTATTTATGCTCTTTTTAAAAGGCGATTGGACACTTCAGAGACTGAAAAAACTACCAAAATGGGCCAAAAACTACACAAGTTGCAGCCTATTTAACATGTGAAAGTGAACGCAAGGTGCAGCATTTAAAGCAACTTGTGTGTGTAAAGATCAACCAGACAGAAGATGTTTTCTACAGAGAATTTAGGAGTATCTTTAAAATCATCATTGTTTTTGACTCAAAAACTGCATAAATAAATACATTTTACACAAAGACCTGTTCTTGGTGCTGCTGGTCAACATAAATTATAAATACAATTCTTTCCAATGTTTACGTGGGACCCTTATTACATTTAAATGTATGTCTTCTTGCACTTTTTTTTTTAGTATCTTGAAAAAATGTAGCAATTATTTATCAAAACCAAAGACATCCTCCCTGTCATAAATTACTCCTTGTTAGCACAACTCCACCCCCCCACCCCCCGCAGGATTTGAAGAAGTGTCTGTCTGTTGGATTATTTATGCCGTACAAAGAAATAATTATCAGATGGCAGAAATCCCAGAACCACATCACCACCATGTTAATTATTTCTTGGCCTGGGGCTGATCTGTTTACCTCTGTGAAATCCATGAGCTCCATGCTGGTTCATAAAACTGGAAAGGAACAGCAGAACCTCCCTTTGGAATAGAAAGGTGACCCCGGGTCTCCTAAATTTCAGCACAGAACTGCGTAAACAGGGAGGTGCACGAGGATAAACTGTGGAAGCAACGCGTTTGCGGTGAGCTCAGGCTCGGATAGCGCTAATAGTGTGTTGAAGCGGGCATCAGCTGTCACCCGTAGCGCTTTATGTCTGGTGGGAACATCAGAAGTGTTGGGTTGTCTTGACTGCAGAAGAGAGGGATTTGAACATGATGGATGGGTCACAGACAGGTCATTTGACGCTTTCAGAGCGGGCTGTTCACACAAACAATGGCTGACTTAACACTTTGACCCATGTTGGTTGCTTGTTGTTTGCTGTTAACACCCACCACTGCGGAATGGAATGAGAAAGAGCTGCTTCTTGTAATTAAAACAGGATTTGATGGTTTGCCTTCTAAACTCAGTTTTGGGGGAATCCTCCTCAAATTATAGGGATTTATATCATTAATTAAGCCAAAGTGAACTTAATTTCCAGCAATCATAATTATTGGAGCCACTAAAAAGTGAGAAACAATCTGATTATCTCTTTATGAAAACCATAGAGATAATGTGAAAAAAAAATCTACTTTTTTAGTCCCGTGTGAGGTTTTGAAGCATATAGATCATATATCTTCCGTGTGTCTTGTTTGTTGCTTGGAGTTGTGTTTGTCAGAAGCACATCTGTCCATAGACAAACCCGCTGCCCTCGTTGTTCATTTCTCACAAAGCTGAAGCATCAAGTGTTCAAGCAGCAGAGGTGTCTGCAGGAGCCAGAATCTGTGGAGACGGGAGAGAAATGGTTAGATGTGCCAAAGCGAGCGATGTCTGCTATAATGCAAACATTTTTCCCCTCTATGGGAGCTCTGTATGCCGGTCACTTCCCTTCTCATCTCCACTGAGGTTTTCCTCACACAGAGGGCGGAGATATTTTCAAAGGATGTGGCTGTAATTACAAAAGGATTTCAGCTTCACTTAATCACTTAATGTGAGGTTGTTTGTCTATTAATTTGCATCTAGTTTGTTCTACATTTTTTAGGTGTACCTAAAAACACATTTTTTTTGGCTTTATTTATATTAAGGAAGCTGTGGACTAATTCCAAAATAAACAAAAAAAGGTTAATTTGATTTGATTTATTTGAAGTTGGAATGATGCAATTAAAAAAGTTGCAAAACACATACAGTATATCAAAGCCAGTTCAAATATCAAGTAACACATTGATTAGAAAATAAATAAAATAAAATATCAGGAGCAGATGTCATCTTCTTAACAGTGTAATTACTCATATATAATAATATATGATAATATAATATAATAACATATAATAATAGATAATCATAAATAGACTTTTTGCTGTAATGCATACATTTCAAACACTGTCAAATTAGATTATTTAAATATAGTGATTGTCAATTAAAGTCAAGTACAGTTTGATCTGTTGAAATTCTTCACTGTCAAAATTTCATTATGAAATATAACCAAATAACTGAGTGTAATTAGACCATGAAGGCGTTTTAAGTTTGCTGCACCTACTACTTACTTAGATGAAACCAAGTCAACTTTATTCACTTTGAACAAAGAAAGTGAGCAAGATTTCCTCAACAAAAGAGTTTTTCAGCTCAGACTTATTGGTGTCACTTCTGGATAACTTCCTTAACTCACGTGCTGACAGCCAGCAGGTGTCTGGGAGTTGTAGGTCAGACATATTTTCTTTGTGTCAGTGTGCTGCTAGTCACCCTGGGTGGGAATTAAAGCAACAAAACCTGCCTTGGAGGACCGTTGTTGGAACCATTCAGGCAAGAAAATAATGAGAAGGACGTGAACAGCAGGGCAGAAACAGTCATGTAAAGCACTGGCAACACGTGACAACAAGGACACAGACGTTAAGAAGCATTAATGAAAGTCCTCAAAACCAAACACGATAAAAAAAGTGACTTTGCTTACTTGGGGAAATGTTTTTAGGTTTAGAAATGTGGATGAAACTCACCAACTGAAAGCCCTTTATTTTTGTTTAAAGCCCCACTCCAATGGAAATGTTGTTTTTGTTGCTTTTAACACATGTTCTTGTGGCATTTTTCGGATGATTGAGGGCAAAAAAAAAGAAAATTGCAATGGCATTTTTAAATATTGTTTATTCAAATCGCCATGAATCGGGAGAATATGAAAAAATTCCATTTGAAAAATTGTATTTGTGATGTAGAAATACACTTGGGGGGCCACAAGCGTCCTGCTTTGCTCCATTCTGATGCGTTCACTTGAAGACAACTAGATCCATATATGTCTTCCTTTTCCTTGTCCGAGTTGGCATCTGGCTGAAAACTGTACGGCTGGATAGCTCCAATATTGCTCGTTATTTATTCTTTTTTTTTTTTTTTTTTTTGCAGTGGTAATGCTGGGTTGGGGGTATGAGGGACTGTAAGCTAGTGGGAGGGCGTGTAAACAGATGGGGCGGGTTCCCTCTGTGCGAACAGTCCCACCCGCAACTCAGAGGTAAATTTCCAATAAATTACTGCTGCTCTGCAGAAGGTATGTCCCAGAGAATGTTTGGCTAAAAACGGCGTAATCATAATTAAAAGACCACTGGAGACAGCTCAAATGGCTCAAAAGATGATTGGTTTGCATTTTGAAGAGACCAATTTCATAGCTCTCCAAATATGTTAGTTCATGCTCGTGCATTGAAAATTGATGCCAGTGAACGACATTGAAGCAAAGCAGAGATGTTGGCATCGTCAGTAACCGTGACTTGACTGCATCTGAAACCAGATGGTACAAATACAGACGGCTCTCTGGGCCAAATCAGAGCCAGTGCTTCTATAATTGTATTAAATAAAAATGTTAAATTATTCAGTGGAAACATGGAGTTTGTCATGTTCATGGGTGTTGCCCTCTGGGTCTTAATCAAAAGCAAAACATAGAAAGCACAGAAATCCCCCTCTATTATGTTAGATTTAAGACGGCAGCTACTGAGGTCACAACAGGTCAATGGCAGAGAGTCAACCAACACACAAACAAACAAATCACAATAGTCATCTAGAAATACAAAAAAGAACAAAATCTTGCAGGTACTTGTATTTGTGGTTGCATGTCCTTTTTTGGAAGGGTTTGTTTGAGTTGTTGGTTCTATTATGGAGAAAATCCGCAGCCTGGGAAAAAGGCAAACTGCTGAAAGTGAATAAGACAGAACTTCTTCCTGTTTTCAGGGTTTTGATTTTTACTTAATGATATTTACTCCTTGGATTTGAGATTCCCAATATGTGTTTGCATTTGTATTGTGCAAACTATAAAAAATAATACATGCATGTTTGTAGTATTTCCAGAAAATAGCTTTAAGTCACAGTGACTCTCGGTCTGGCTTTGTGGTTTCGTTCAGCGATACAACTTAACATTTTCCAACTATTTTTTTACATTTGCAAATTATTTGCTGTTATGTCATAGACACTATGATCCATAAATGTAAACGTATATAATATGTCATATAATATAATGTGTCATTAAATCAGTGTACTATAAGATTTTTTGTCCAGTTGGAATACACTAATATGTATAGATAGGCTCCTGCTTCACATTTGTGCACACAAGCGAACACTCTCACCCCACTGGGGATTCAAACCCACGATCCCTGGCCAATAGGAGGCCAGGGCTTTATCCATTAGGCCACTGAAGCATTTATTATGAAAGCCTGAATTCAATTCAACTCAATTTTATTTATATAAAATTCACAACAATAGTCGTCTCAATGGGCAGTTAAGAAATCAAAAAGATAAAAACAAAAACAAAAAAAATTAATGTGGAAAATCCAGAGGGCAAAGATGACAATGCACAGCAGACAGAAGAAAAATACTGAAACTATTTAATGAAAAAATTGACTTAATACAGCACTGAGCAGTGAATTTTACCTCTGAATTATTAGCACAGCAAGCTGTTTATATGCTACACTTTGTCACCTTTGTTAGCCCTAACTTCCAAAATCAACCTAGTATTCTCATCCAGAGCCTTTTTCAAACTTTTATCATTCATTGCTATACTTCTGTTTATATGTTTATTTTTATTGTATTAGTTTGAAACAAATTAAAGCAAATAATCCCCTGTACTACACCGTTATAAAATATAAATGCTCATTGTTACACTTTTGTGACCTTAAATCACTTATTGTTGTATTTATTGACTTGTCTTTCATACTCAGTCACCTGACTTTCATTATTTTTCACAATTACTGCTCTTAGGCCTGTACTCTGTCGGACAGTCATGCAAAACATTTCCTGCATATTATACTATGAGAATAGGACAAATGAAATATGAATTTTAAATGTCATATACAAAATGTACGTTGTACACAAACTTCTGTTTATTTGTTGGTCAAAAGGATGTGTGGGAAGTTTGACCATTTTTGACCTAATTTGACCTAGTTTGACCTAAAACTCTAGAATGTGAAATAATTGGACATTTTTCTGACTAAGGTCTTTGTTTAACCTCATAACATTACAGGTTTATGCTACATAAATAAACAGAAAGAGAGAAAGAAAATATAAAATATTGAGCAGTTTTGTCCTCTTACAGTGAAGCACCTCCTTAGTATTACCAGTGAATCCCTAACTTCTTGGATAAAAAACACGTGCACACTCCTTAGAGTAATGACTCAATTTTCCCACCCGTTCGCTAAATGGAATTGGGAATTTCTTAATGATAGATGGCAGTTGGAGATAGCATCTTTCTACCACGCACAGAATGAGACACACAAATGTAAAGCTTCAGTTAAATGGACGCACAAGGCTAGAAATGCATACATGTGTAGGGTAAAGCCCATCAGCGCTGTCTTTGAAATCCATTATGATGTAATCATCAGCTTGGTGAAATGATAAAACTCTGTGCCTGTTTTAGTAAGTCACTCTGTTAACCCACACAGGGGCAGAGTCATGTCTAATTCATGAAGCATCCACTTTGTGAATGAGTTTGCCAGACATGTAGTGTTAATCAGTCACTGGAGAAGGCTAACTTATAAGATGACTGTGAGATGGTAAAGTTACCCCACTGCGTCCTGCTGGATAAACAGACAAATTATTAACTCAATGTGAGGCATGGCTGCTGTTGCATGGACATTGATTGGTTCATATCTATGTTGGATGAGTTATAATAGTTTTTTTTTTTTTAAAATATCTGCTTGCTTTCCTATAACTGAGTTTTAGGGCCACCCAAAAAAAAAATTATAGTTGTAAATTTATGACTTTTTTCTCATAAATTTACATGTTTTAAAGTCGCATAGATGTATGAGAAAAAATTGCATACATTTAGTCTATGACTTTAAAAGTCATAAATATACGATTTTATTCTCCTAATTTCACAGTTTTGTCTTTTTTTTCTGTAAATCTACGACTTTAGAGTCGCAATTAAAAAAAAAAAAGTTTTTTGTTTGTAAACTGGCCCTGAAACTCCGTCATACTTTTCCTCTGGTTTTATGTTTACATTTTTTAAAAGGAAAATGTACTTAAATAAAAATGTCCACATATTATGATATATATTGTGCTTATCGGATATTTTTACTCTTGATTTTTCAGTATGGAATTTGTTACAATGTATAAACTTCAGTAACTGTCAACTATAGGGCTGGGTATCACTGTCAAAGACCCACCCTAATCATTTTCTGAGCCATGTTAAACACATTCCCAGTGGTCTTTTTACTATCATGGAGTTTTTAACCAAAAACTTCTTAAAAAACTGAGTTGTTTTCTAAGACTTAGTTTCTGCAGAGTGGCAGTAGTTCATGAGAAATTCACCTCTTGAGTTGTTGATGGTGTGGAGCAACCCTGCTCCACTTTCCCTCCCCTCCTCTGCTGAGAGCTCTTTGTTTACATGTTGTCCCACTGCACACCAAATTAACATGCAGTGCAACAAAAATGGGGGTTAATATTGGAGCTATCCAGCTGTTTTGGGCTAGATATCAGCTTGGAGGAGGAAGACAGAGACGTACACAATAGTCATCGTCAAGTGGATGAATCAGAATGGAGCAGAGCAGGGGGCTTATGGCCCGCCCACCGTATTTTATACGTCACAAATGAGCTCTTTTTCAAACGGCTTGTTTTCATCTGTTCCTAATTCACAACCATTTGAATACAGACATACTCAGAAATGAACGACCCTGGGAGTATTTCAGGCAGAGAACTTGAGCAGTGCGTTTACCTGGGTACTCCTCCCTGCAGCGTGTTCAGTCTAATTAACTCACCTGTTCAGCGTCCTACTTAAGTTCCAGGTGTGCGGTCCTATCCTCTTTTTCCATTTCCGCGAGCTCTGCGTTCGTCAGCCGGCTTCCACCTGTGAGCTCTTTTAGGGGTAGTTTAATACCCAAAGTTTGCTATGAAGATTCGTGTTTTATGTATCTGAATGGAGCCTTGTGCCAAACTAAAAGAAATATGGAAATACATCTTCTTTATTGCAAGAGTTGTCTGACTGAAATGCAATTTTAAGCTTATTTTTCTTTGTACATGTCCTCCATCATCAGAGAAATGCCACAAGAACATGTTAAAAACACCAAAAACATGATTTTCATTGGAGCTGGTCTTTAAATTATTGAATTTATTTGATTTGATCTACAAGGTCACTGCTCCAGTTCAGATTCAGAAAGATTTGATTAGATTCTCATTATGTTTATTTCTAAACTCAATTTACTTTGGTTTGAAACGGTTTTCACACCCAGTGATCAATGGGACAGAGGTGAAAACTTTATTAACAATAAAATGAATTATTACATAAAACACTATGAGAAACCGCTTTTTTTGCCCACAAAAACACAAGATATTGCTTAAAAAAAACCAGTTTGAGGGTTTCAAGAGTCAATACAACATTTTTATGCGAACATTGATTTGATTGATTGAAAACCAGCCCCAGTCACCATCTGTGTCAACACTGCACACTCATCAATTATTTTATAACTAAATTTGAATCACATTTTCTCCTGACACGTGCCATGTTTCCCTGCTCTCCTCAGCCTCACTTCTCTCTCTTTACTGCTTAATTTCTAAAATAATGCACAAAAACCTTCAGAGCCAAATTAAAAATAAATCCATACTTCTCTATTCAGTTATTCTTTCTGATCTCTTTCTATGTAGGCCAGTGCTTTCGAGGCTCTGGGCTGGATGTGTAGCCGAGGTTTCACTGAGACGTTTATCTGGCACAGGATCATGATACTTTCTGTCATTAATTTTAATTCAGCCGGTCCCCAGTCGTAAAACCTCCAAAAACTTGTTACTCTTCAACTCAAACGGCAACTGATTGCTCAGTTCACATTTCAGAAAGATTTCAACTATATCGGCCTTTTTCTCCAGAGAACGTCTTTGAGTGTGTGTGGTGGGGGTGGGGGGTCGTTTGCAGACAAATTTGGCAAAATGCAAAGGATCACCATCATCACAATGCCTTTTAAAGCCATTAACCCATATTGCTATTTCATTATTTTTTTTCCCCCTGAAATACTTAAGGGCCATGTTTAGTGTATTTGAAAACAAACTGAGGTAGTTACCAAGCCATTAAAAACCGTGAATGAAGAGTTTGAAACTTTGAGGGTTTTCTCAGGAGTCTAATTGCAACCACGCTTTGGCAACAACAAATGCTGACAACAGTGGACATGCAGAAACTTTACTCCTGAGAAATGTCTAGCCTCAAGCCTGGTATTAAGGAAAAACCCACAAGCTTCTTCCATTTCCCCTAAGTATTAATTTGCTTGACTCTGACCTCCCATCAGTGATCTGCAGCTGTGGGGCTTTCTGCTCCTTCATGGGTCTTTCTAACTCCAGCTTTGTTTTTAGAATATTGTATTAAACAAATTTTGGGGGAAAAAAACAAGTTTGCTCTAAAAGCCAATAGGGAATTTAAATTGATGCCACTGTCCTCTGGAAGCAAGACGGCCATAATAAAGGGTGGGGAATGTTTCCACCCTTCTTAAGTGAGCAGAAACAAGAGTGTAAATTGATGATTATTTCATGAATGCGCAGCATTTTACTAACCCCAATGTGTCGTTCACGGCCCCTCATTTCAGCAAAGTGCAGATGTATATTTCTCACTGCATTCCTTTCACTTTAGAGGCGTTAGGGAGTTAAATCCACAAAGGTACACTTAACCTGTTGGCCAGCGGGAAACCAGGAGCAGATGGTATCACCAGTCCTGGACTTACTCTGACCAAAGCTTTACCTCATTAGCTGTAGACTGAGGTGAACTGCAGATGCAGGATGTCTGAGGGTGTGCTGGTGGAGCAGATACTCAGGGGTTGGGTGGAAATTGCCCCACGCTGATGCAAATTTCAGTTTTAAAACAAAGAACCCTATTTTCCCCCCCAAAAATTCCTTTTTAGGTGCAGATACTGTCTCGTTTCAGATTTCTTCCACTGCCAGAGCAAAAATATCTGATTTGTTTGCTTTGATGTTAGCGAGCTGATGCTCCCGTGGGTGATTACAGAAGAAGAAACCACAAGAATCTGATTCTGTCTGTTATTTAAGTGATGGACTTTTGCCACAAAAGGTTGAAAGTTGGACTTCCTTTTCCTGTTTAAAAATCCAGAGGATGTAGAGTAACTGATAGGCGGCTTTATCATCTGCCCTCTAAAATGGAGATTCTTCATAAAATTGATCCTCAAAGTTGATTGTAAATCACAGAAGACATGATGATTATCCCTAACTTCCACAGAAGAACTGCTTCTCTCATGCCTCTGTTTATAAAATACTGGGATACTTGTATTACTTGTCTTCCTAAGTAGCACTGTGTGTGCACACAGCTTTGAAGCAGAGCCAAGAAGTAGGAGCCAAAGGGAAATAAAAGACTGCAGCAGTCTTTCACTTGGGTGTGGACATTTGTAAGACCTTGCAGAACGTTGACTTATTTCTCTTTTGCTGCAGTCAGAGCTCAAAGAGGAAACGGTGCAACGACTTCAGAGTCCCCAGTCCAGGGAACCGTGATTGTTTCCTGGCATGAGTCGACCTCAAAGTCATAAACCAGGGCTTTACTGCAGACCAGAAGATTAAACTAAAAGAAAATTTAAGTGATATTATTTAAAAAAAAAAAAAGTTTTTTTATTCTCCTGAAT
Organism: Oryzias curvinotus; assembly: GCA_023969325.1. NCBI lineage: Eukaryota > Metazoa > Chordata > Actinopteri > Beloniformes > Adrianichthyidae > Oryzias > Oryzias curvinotus. The sequence continues at coordinate 29,449,987 of CM043712.1, read as the reverse complement.
TGAGAAAACTCCACAATGCAGATGCAGAAAAGGACATTATTACAAGCTTGTGCGTTTTTTTTAACTCAGCAAAAGGTGTTTTAAGTGCCTGAAACAAGCTGATCTTTAGCCTCACGATTGACAATTTCTATTAAAATAATCTCAAATTTAAAAGAATCTATAAATGAGTTTTGATGCCACATTCTGTAAAGCTAATCCTTAAATCTGTGTTGTCACCCAAATACTTTGAATTTAATGACTTTTTTTTAAAGTGATTTTGCATAAGGTCACTTTTACATTTGCATTGATAAAATGACCGTACATTTTTAAAAGTATACCAAAAAGTTTTTTTCTATTTAAAAAAAAAAAAAGGACTCTTTTTGTGGCGTAGCAGGTCAATGGGTGGGACAAAGTCTCCCTGCTCCGCTCCATTCTGATGCATCCCCTCGCAGACAAATGGATCCATTAATGTCTTCCTTTTCCTCGTCTGAGATGGCATCTGGTTCAAAACTGCACATCTAGGTAGCTCCAATAACGCTAGCCATTTTTGTTGCACACCTAATGTTACCATGGGAATGTGAGGGGATGTCAGATAACGGGAGAGAGTGTAAACAAATTGATGATGGAATATTGACGGAGGCTAACGTCCGACCCAAACGTCCGGCCCACAACTAGGTGGCAAATTTCTAATAAACTACCGCCGCTCTGCAGAAACCATGTCCTGGAAAATGACACAGGTTTTTGATTCTGCCTAAATACGACAGAATCCTTATCAAAAGACCACTGGGAACGCTTTTACAACAGATAGAAATATGTCCTCTATTGTAAAAGTGTTCCCAGAGGTCTTTTAATTAGGATTTTGCCGTTTTTACTTCTTTGGAGTTCTGTAGAAATTCTCCTCCGAGACCGAGTCGTGGATAGGACTGTTGGCACGGAGTAACCCCGATCCCCTCCTCTTCTCTGTTGCTGAGAGCTCTCTGTTTACGTGCTCTCCCACTAGCTCACAGCCCTGGACACCCCCAACCTAACATTACTGGTTCAATAAAAAAAAGATGTACAGGTTTGAGCCAGACACCTGCTTGGGCAAGAAAAATGAAGATTTACATGGATCTAATTGTCTACAAGTGGATGCATCAGAATGGAGCGGAGCAGGGAGCTTGTGGCCCTCCCAGCTTATTTTCTAGATAACAATTAAGCTCTTTTTCCAAAAGCATTTTTATATGCTCATGTTTCACAATGACTTGAATAAAGAAATACTCAGAAAGGCATATTTGAGCTTAATTTTTGTCCTCCGTTGTCAGGAAAAACTTAGCAAGAACATGTTAAAAGCACCAAAAAAACAGTTTTCATCCCAGTGGGTCTTTAACCATAAATGCTGTCCCTGATACATTTTTACCTTCTGTTCTCTCTAAAAAATGAAAGATCAAATGAGTGGAATAAACCTGCCACAGCTGCCTACTAAAAGAATTTATCTGCCAGCAAAGCAAGTCAACAAGACCTCACATTTCAAGTACATGTTACTGTGTGAATGTAGACGTTCAGCCTTCTTTTCGACAAACAAATATAATTCAGATTAAACTTTGAATGGGCTATATTGTGCGTCTTTCTCGGCATGGTGACCCAAACCCAGCTGTCTGAATATGATGAATATTCATTTGTTTAAAGGTTGAAGGTCGGGCTGTGCATGTGCTCTGGTCTGTAGGTGACACAGTCCAGACCTGCTGTGTCTGTGTGTTTAGCTATAATTCTGCTGTGGTATGTTTGTGTGTGCACGTGTGAGTCCTAGCAGAACAGAAACTAGATGGTTTATAAGTATTTGGGGGGGGGGCTCCACACATGAGCAGCTTAAAAACTGACCACAAAAAATCATCAGTTTGACAGGCAGGAAAAGTGTTCACATTGCCAAAAACAAAAACTGTTCTTTCTGAAAAATGAATGCAAATGCCACACTCGGAGAGCAGATATTAGAATCAGAATGCCTTTTTGAGCCGTGTATGAAAAACATTTCCATCCATCCATCCATCCATCCATCCATTCATCCATTCATCAATTCATCACAGGGCTGCAGGAGCTAATCCAGCTGCAACCACATGTCGACCAATAGATCCATATACGTCTTTCTTTTCTTCATCCGAGCTGGCTTTTGGCTCAAAACTTTACGGCTGGATAGCATTAATGTTGCTCGCCATTTTTGTTGCACCGGTAATGTTATGTTGGGGTTGTGAGGGGCTGTAAGCTAGTGGGAGAGAGTGTAAACAAAGGGATGATGGGAAGTAGTGGCAGGGTCGCACAACGCCAACGGTCCCGCCCACAATTCAAAGGCAAATTTCTAATGAACTACTGCTGCTCTGCAGAAAGTATGTTCTAGAAAACGAAACAGGTTTTTGGAATTGGGTTCAAAATGGCATAAAGACCACTGGCAACACTTTTAGAATAGATCAAAAGATGATCAGAATCAGACTTTACGTATAATTATAGCAAGTATATTAGAGACCATGTACATGTAGTGTAGGGAGTATACTAACAGAATACTTCCTTAGACAAAATTGGAACATTTTAAGTCTACAATATTTGTAAAGTATATAAAAAGTAAACTTCAAAGTATATTGCCTAACGTTTAGTATAGTCTAAGGAAACTTGCAGTGCATCTAAATAGAACACTTTTGCGTATTGAATCCATAATACTTCTTCTCTGTGCATGCAGTCTGTTTTCTCTCAGGACCCACTTCTCAGCTGATCAAATTCTGCTTCGACCAGACACAAAACTGCTGAACAATAGTATAATTATACAAACAAATTAAGCTCAGAATAGTATTTGGAGTTCCTTTTCTTGAAGGTCTTCTCTATTTCGTGTCTGTAGTAGTAATACTTCAGCCAGCAGAATCTGCCAATGTCATCTTCTGTTTTTAGTTGCCCATCGCAAGTAAAAACGTCCAACATTTTACTAAGAACAAGTGATTCTACCTCAGTGAAATGTTCCTGTTACGTCAATGCATCTTATGTCAAGTGGAACAAGTTAACTTGACTGGAAATAGGACATGTATTTTTGGTAAGATGTAGAGCTTTGCAGCGTGGAGTCTAAAACTTATGCTTTGAGGATGCGGCAGACGGATAATCCTTCATCTGGAGAAACCTGAGCCCCGGTGTGAAGACGACTCTGTTGCTCGGTCGCAGCAGGAGGTGACATCAGAGACCGTCACTACAACACTGTCAGACGCTTTTATCAAAAAAGCCACGGCACAACGCGTGGTTTAGCATAAAAAACACAGTCTGTGAGTTTTGAAGGTACTGTTACAGCAAATGTGTGTGTGCGTGCAAAAGCATCTCTCCCTACGAGTGCCCATCTGTGAGCCGATGGGCTTCTTTCCCAGGCTTCTGTGGGCTTCCCACTGTAATTGTAACAGTAATTGGTGAAGTGATAACCCCATTTCCACAGGAAATGTGCCCTGGTTTCCTCATGCCGCCCCCCTCAAACATAACCCCCGCCTCTGGTGGTGCAGCCAACACAGTTGTCCCTTTGGGGACGCTGCACCAGACAGCTGAAGCTCCCTGGGGCTCTTTGAGCAGACAAACAGACGGACAAAAGCGGATGCTTTTGCAGAGACAGAACAAGAGTGAACACACGTGTGGAGGTTCCTGAAGCTTTTAGATGGACAATGCTTCACACTTTTGAAGGAGAATACTATTCAAGGCAAGGCCAGCTTGTGTATTTGTGGAGCAAATTATATGTGGAAATCAATGTTTCCAAAAGCTTTTGCAAGGCTTACGAAGAGACTTATAGTCATAAAAGCATCCTCCCTTTTTCCCCTCAATTCAGTTCACACTGTGTAAAACAATCCAGGACTGTCTTTACTGTTGTCATCATCACCCATCCCACCAGCCCTTCAGTTTACATTTCAGCCCTGATTGACGGCGGCCCTGATGTGCAAATCACTCAATGCAAAACATATTAAAAATCACTAAAATCGTAAGCAAATCAATTAATTAAAATTTAAAATCAATTTAATTTTTTTTTTACATTTTAGAAATAAAAGAAAAAATCCACAATTCAAACCATGATTACAAATAATTATAATAAAAATATATAAATAAATTAATAAAAAGGAAACATTTTGAAATCACAAAATGAATTTCCAAAAACCTAAATGAAATGTTAAAAAAATAAATTAAAGAAAATAAGAAATCAGATAAAGTAGATGTCATGGGATGTCAATAGACATCAGTGATAGGATGATGACGTTGATAAATTTATTTAGCATGACAATGTCCTCTGACAGAGGACATTTTTCACGCTTTTGACCACATCAGCCACTGCAAAAGTTTAATTACTGTTCAATCAGTTTTTTTTACCATAGTTCAGTTAAGACATCCTTCTTCAAAACTGAAACGTCATCATCCAATCAGGGACGTCTTACCTTTTCTGGTTTCTTAAGCCTCGTTTCCACTTAGCAGTACGGTTAGGTACGGTCCAGTACGGTTTAGAATGGTCCAAGCAATTCAGGCGCACTCAAAGTTGGACCATCATGGCCCATGCAGGGTGTAGGCCGATTCGCGTAGCTTTGCGTCATAGTAATACGACTAGAGCAAAAGCGAAGCTATCAACAACAGTGGAGGATCATCCAGCAGCTCTGTGTACAAGTCCTTTAATGTCGTGTGAGAGAAGATTGCGAGGAATACATTGGAGCTTTCTTTTGTAGTAATGACCTTCCGCCAATCAACGGGTTTTATGGTTTGTGTGGATCAATTTGTTGACGTGATTTGAACTTCAGGGCCACCTTACTGATACGCTCTGGTGTTGCTCATGTGGAAAAGCTGAAATGATGATCACTGCCTTCAATTGGACTTCTTTCTGTCAGATTGCTCCCTTCTTTTGCTGCTCTTCTTGTTTTCAGCCTCTTTTTTTTTTTTTGGTTACTTCCTTTCGGCACAAATAACAAGAATGATGCACTAAACCACCAGAGCACAACATGTTCAAAAGTACAAAGTGCTGTGACACGTCCAGTTACTCTAATGAGGACGCTTGTACAGCAACAGAGACGGGTTCAGCCCGGCTGAACGCACTTCATTGTGCAAAACGGCGCCTGCTGGAATCACAAATTTGATGGTTTCTTAAAACTTAAAACAGTCTGAGCACGCATTGCAGGTGAGAATCCAGTCGGAGGGATGAGATCATTATTATTTTTAAACTTGATGGAAAGGTGGAGCAGCGGAAAAGGGAGGAAACCCTCAAATTTTCCAGAGCACTTTCTTTTAAATACAAAAAAGAAGTGGGCCCTGCTTCTGGCAGTCAGTGAGAAGCACATGGAGCTGCTGAGTAAACGCCTGCCAGCTGATCAGAAACAATTCCTGCACATTCATTAAGTTTTTCTGAATATCTTTACACTAAAACTTTTGTCTAAAGATCTGCTGCAGATATCAAAATGAGGCATAATGAAAAGCTGTGGTGGGATTTCTGTGCCTTTATTTGGAAGCCAGTAACGCATTAAGATGAAAAAACTGCATTGAAAAAGTTAAATCTGTGAGTCCAAACTCGCTCAGAAAATCTGCTTTTATTTTTACCAGTAAAACTAAAAGGGAAACGTAAGTGTTTAACAAATTTACTGCCAGTATTTCATTTAGATTAACTGCCCTATAAAGATGGATTTAACAACTGATTTATCAGCTTGAGTGTCTAAAATTGAATCTCCACCCATGAATACTTTCCTGCCTCGTTCCATGGATTCCTTCGGACTCATGTGCATTTGTCTTTGTTCACGGCTCCACCAGCACGCAGATGTAAAAAGTCTGTGCGCGCATGTGCATGCGTGTGTGTGAATCAACATTGCACAATACAGGAATGTTCTCAGCCGCATCACACGCCACACATTTGCTCTAATCACGTCGAGGTCCAGCAGAGCTCCCATGACCTGCTGCCTTTAATCTGATGTTCACTGCGGATAAAAATATCAGCCCACTGACAAGAACACTCACTCATTCTCGCACATAAAAGAGCATTATGTAAACAGAACACCTATACAGAAAAATTTGAGATAAAGGAGCCATTCATGCACAGATATTCTCTGCATGTGTGCATGCTTGGAGCCATAGGATTATGTCTTAGTGTGTCGGCTCCTTTACTTCGTAACTTTTTCTGTCTTTGATTCCTAGTGACAGAAGTCAGAGGCCAATTGGTTCCAATCAGAGGTCAAGGCCCTCTTTGACCCGCCTGCCAGCTCGATGTTGATAAAAGCGGCTCGGGCATGTGTGAACATATCGGGCTGCTTTCACTGACCCGCACAAGAAAATTGTTTTTGCTGCCTGTAAACCTTCTCGCTAATTTTATCCGTTCTCACTTATCTCAAAACTCTCATGAAGGCGATGACAGGGTTTGATAATGCCAGACGGTGCTTTGCTTCCTGTAAGAAGACCACTTCACGGTTGCAATGATGCATGAGCAGCATGTCTGCAGTTTATCACAAGGATGAAGCACACTTCTGGTGACAATCGACTTAGGCCTGCTGCTTTGCTCGTTAGAGCAATAATAGATCTCAACTTCAAGTATCATAATTCTTTAAAGTTGGTATAAAGAGGGCCATAATATAACCACTTAACAAAATAAAGGAAAACAAGCAGTTTGAGAAGGATGTGATTAAAAGATTAAAAAAAAATGAAAGGCAGTCTTTCTTCTTTAATCATTTTATTTATTTTAGTGAATGGATGATGTTTTTTTTTTATTTGGATTTTTTTGAATGATATATTAATTTAGTTTATTTTAAGTATTAACTGTAGACAGTACAATCAACTCATTACAGAAGTAATTAAGTTTGATTAAAAATGAAGACACAAACAAAACGTTTTCTGATGTATCCTCCTCCTGTCTGCTACAGAGCAAAGCTGTAGTCATAACTGACCTTAAGGGTGAAAACGGGCTTTCTGTGAGTGAAACAGAGGTAAACCCGTACGGGGCACGCAGACGGTCTGCGCTCGGTGAGCCAGTAGAGCCAAAATCTTCACGCACCTTTCTACAGGTATGATGGAAGGGCCCCTTTAGCAAACATGTAAGGGCCGAAGTAGGTGAGATGCAGGTGTGTTGTACGTAATTTCCTTTTTTCTGACCCACCAAATCCTGCAAACCAGTGCTGCTCAGGTGATGCGTACGCTCCTTGCAGCGCAGCCGGACTGTTAGAAATGAAACCATCAGAGTGTAGTTTGTGTGGACATCCTAAGGATGTCCTACAGGCACTCATGTATTGTGTGCGCACCCTGTGCATGTGGTATTTGCACGCAGTCAGTAGGGGGGGCAGTATTTTCACCGTACTAATGTCTAGAGTGTGGCGTAAGAAGAAAAACGTCCTGTAGACGGCCGTCTGAAAACAGTCCAACTGCAAGATTCGGGACTCAATCCGGACCAAGTTAAGTGGACCAACAGACGGTTCCAGTCTGATTTCTATCTTTAGGACATCGGAGCTCTGCTGTAAATGCAATTTCCCCCTGGGATGACTAAAGTTTTCTGGTTCTGATTGAATAGCCCCGAATCACTAAATGCTGAAGCTTGCACTCACTAATTTTATCACAACTTCTGAAAGCTCTCATTTAGAAGTTTTAGCTGACCGAGAAAAGGGCTTCCCAGCAGCATTCAGTCAACATCTGAAGGATCTTTGTTGTTGTGCATGTGTGTTAACAGCCTTTAAATACAGATGAAATGCAGTCTGAAATATGTGCATGTATAGAGAGCCCCCCCTCGGCTAAAGAGCTTTGATGTGTTGTTTTCGTGTTGCGTTCTTCCTGCTGCGTGTGTCTTGATGGCTGGTTTTCTCCAAATCAATCATGTGTCTGTTTGCGTGTTTGTGAGTGGAGGGTAAGGAAGTAACCTCCGCTCCCCTCCTACTCCACCCTCCTTCACCCAAATTATGTCGGCATGGTTGCTGTAACCAAGGCAACCGTCCCAAGAGTTAGGGTGGAGTGGGTGCAGCTGGGTTTTCATGGGCGAGTATAAGAAGTGTGTGTGAGTGCTTCATAAAGAAAAGATTTTTTTTTTTTCTGTCATTAAACAAGAGCCATTCATCTCTGTGAGGGTAAAGTGGGACACAACTGATTCCAGAGTTCTTCAGAAACTCATGCATTTCTGCACAATTTAGGGAGCAAAACAGAGGTTTGATTACATATTAATATGCACAAATAAAAATTTTAGTCTTGAATATCTTTTTTCTCTTTTGACAATTACTTCCCTTAAATGAGTTTTTTTGAGTGTCCCAAAGCAATAGATCCCTTTAGAGCAGTTATTGTGTTTGTTTCTTCCATAATTCTGACTTAATGAGTTTGTGAAGTGCATCTTCTGACCCAATGGGCACCCATGATGCTTCCAGATGCTGAATGTTGTTGGATTTCTTCACTGCAATGGTGGTTTCAGTTTCAATTAAGCGGTTTTCCCCCTTAAATTGAATCAAACAAGGTCATGCTGCTCCTGCGGGGCATAAACTGTTATTGTGGTGAAGTTCTGGCTGTTGGAGTAGGCAGGGGAAGGCAATTTCCTGTGAAGAGCGCAGCTCTCAAAAAACATCCTTCCCTCAGTAGGAAGATTGAATATAAAATTAAAGCACATGTTTGATATTTCTGGAGTATAAGCGGCAGCATAAGAGAAGAAAAATGAACATACATATGAGGAGAAGGGCGTAAAACTATTAGAAAAAAGTCAAAATCTTAGGACGATAAAGTTGTACAATTATGAAAAAAAAGTTCAACGCTTTACTAGACTAAAGTTGTACATTTCTGCTTCAGAAAGTCTTAATTATACAATAAAACTTATGCTTTTTCTAAAATAAAAGGAGACATATAGCTTTTAAAATTAAGAGAAATTTGAAAGAAAGATGAATATGATACTGCTGAAGGATCGCTCTGAATCTCCTTTACTTTATTTTGTAAATGTACAAATTCATTATCATGAAATCACAACTTTACCTTTTTTTTAAAAAGGGCTTCTTCCTTGTAAAAAGAAGACTTTCCTTAAATTTACGATTTTATTCTCATAAAAAATTTTTTTTTAAATAACTTTATTTTCTTTAAATTTTTAGTTCTTTTTTAATTGTACCACATTATTCTTATGTTTATTTATTTGAATATTTTTTCATGGTAGCTCTAGTACTCATAAAGGTGATGAGCAATTTTGCTACATTTAGTCTGTGGCTAAATTAATGATATACATTAAAATACTCCAGTTTTGCATTCCCGGATTGTTTAAAATAAAGCTGCTTTTCTTTTTTATGCAACTATAACTAAATACATAAAACAGAAAAACCTTGGCCTTGCTTCAGCTGCTGTTTCTGTGCTGCTCAGGTCAGTATAGGAAACACAACATTTTACTTCCCTGACGCTTTGCTGAATAATAAACAAACACAGCAAAATTCCATGCTGAGCCAAGCACAAGTTTCTGCTTTCTACCTGTTTTGTCCAAAACCATTTCTCTCCAACTGTGATCGTTTTTCTGGTAAAAATGATTTCAATGAGTTCTTTTTCTTTTCTGCTCATCCATCTTTTTTTTTTTTTTTTTGCTTCTCTTGAATGTCAGCATATTGGGATCACTCTTAACTTCTGTCTTCAGCATCAATCTTACTTTCTGTATCCGTCCTCTCCTTCTCCTTCTTTTTCCGTCTTTTTCTTCTCCCGCCGACAGGCTGTCACCCGGCTCTTTCCCCAACTCATCATTTGTCTCATCATCGTTTTTCATCTTGTCCTCAAACTGTTGTTGCTTCCTCTCATATAACCATTTTCTTCTTTTTTCGGCTGCCCTTTTAGCCCATTTTCTCCTCCAACATCCTCCAATCTATCCGTCACCTTTTGTTCTGTTTTTCCGATTTCCCATCATGCTTGCGGCTACTCTTCCCCAGCTTTTTCATCTGACTTTGCTTCACCTTCACTTCAGCCTCATGTCCATCATTTACCCTGCAGTGTCACCCAAACATGATTTCCATGCATCTTCCTTCACCTTTAGCCCCATCCACCTATCACACTTCATCTTCCCCTGTTTTCCCCTTATCCCTCCTCTTCCCACTGACCCTCATCCATTATCATTTATTCATCTCTTCTATCAGAATTCTTTTGGTCTGTTCACCTCCATTTGCCCCTTCATTTCCCTCACTTTCACATCTGCCCATCATCATGTGGGGTTTTGACACTTTTTTTTTCCATTTTCATAACTAAGCTGCCTTCACCCCATCAGCTGCATTCACCTTAACATACCTTTGTTAGATCATTTTCACATCCTCCCGTCCACCTCTTCTTCTCTTTACCTTAAGATTTTTACCTTCAGCTGTTTTACAAGGTTATATTTTGGTTACAGTAGAATGTGCTCAAATCCAAAACGGTGCAACATTTAACCTTAGAACAGCCTGAAAAATATTTAATTTTGCACCAAATAAATATGTTTCCAAACTCATGACCTGATGAAATGATATTCTTGCACATTAAAGATTACCTTTGCTGCAGGTATGATTACATACCATGATACCAGCGGCTCTGTAGTTATGCATACTATTTTGATAGATTTACATATTTAAAATTGCATCATGACAGGGTTTGATCCCAGACATTTCAAACAGAGCTTGAATCAAGCTCTATTTGCACTACGACTAACCTGTGTCAGATAAAAATGACATTTAAACATTACTCAACAAACATAGGAAAAGTAAAGGCAAAGGGTCTTGAAACTAAAGTATCAAGTCATATTTCATATACTGATAAAGGTCCATTTTAGATGGCATGGCTTTAAAAATCAAATTAAATTTTATTTGTGCAGCTCAGAGCTTTACACTTATGAATATATTCATCTAAGGTCTGAGCTCATCCCACACAAGACATCCAGAACCCGACGGCATATATTATATGGAATATACGGAATATATACAAATTAAAGAAAAATAGACTTAGGTTTTAAAGACTTGTTTTTATTTAATAATTTGCTATTTAACTACAATGGCGATGAATAGAAGCGTAACCATACTTCTAGTTTTTGTTGTTTTGGACACTGCAAAAGCTGAACTTTAAAATAGTATTTATTATTTTTTTTATTTTATGCCTTGCAAGAAAAATACTCTCATCAAAAAGACTTTTCAATAGCTACATAATTTCAGTTGGACAAAACTAGATTTTATTTTAATTAAGAATTTTAGCACATGGGAGATTTTTATTTTGCTCTTTTGAAGATAGTTTGCCAATGGGGTAAGAATTTCTGACTGGTATCTAAGGGTCCTGTATGTTATGGTCAGAATTTTTTTGTCTGATTTTTTTATTTTATTTTTTTAAGCACAGAATAAATTACAGTAAAGGTTGGTGTTATGTTACAAACATTTTAATATACATATCAAAAGGTTCACCTCATATTTAGTTTTCCACATGACTGTATGGTACATAGCAACCAAGAAATGTAAAGAAAAGTCACATGAGCTCACAGCCTGAAACTTCTTAATTGGGTTAAGTTGTGGAAACCTGTCAAACCCTAATTCTGATGAACCTGGCAACAAAAAAGGACATCAGTTTCAAGGTTCTTCACTAAAGCATCACAGACTTCTGCCCTGCTTCATTTGTCTGTCCATAAAGGCCATTGAAGATGAGTTTGTCTAAATCACTGCAGAGGAAAAATCTAAAACTTGCTTGATGTTTTTTTTTTTTTTTTCCAGCTAACAGCAGGAGAAAATCCATAAAAATAGTGGCTGAGGTTTGCAGTTTACTGAAATGAACAGAGCCACGCTCCAGGCCCTGCATTGATATTCAAATCTTTTGTTTTAGTAAGCGAGGCTGCAAAGAAAAACTGTGAAAACAAGAACACGTTACCCAAAAAACCATAGGAAACTTTTACAACAGGAGGGACAGGTCTTGGTTTTTCAAAATCCTTTTTGGTTCATTTGTGCTCAGTAAGAAAAATGATATTTCAAAAATGTGCTTGCCTCGACCTTGGATCTGGGCGCTCTCCAAGCGGTGGTAGTCGGAGGGCAAGTCAGTTCATCTTTCAGTTTTTCCCAAGAGGTGCAGAGGTGTTTCAGATCTGAATGGCTTTAGAATGTTTGGATTTTAGCCACAGTTTCTGACCTTCTGTACTCGTTAAATAAAGAATCAATCAATAAATTAATGTATAAATAATTAGAAAGGATGGATTGTGGTCCTTTACTTGAAATGCAACAAATAGTAAGGGTGTCTATTTATTTTGAGCTTTATAGTTCCGTTTTTGTTCTGGTACATGGTTACAGACCTTCCGGTAGTTAGATTACACGGACTTTCAGACATTAAAATGAAACTGTAGCATCCAACAGACTTTCTGCTGAGGAGAATGGGGCCGCACCAACAGATCAGAATGGCTGCACGAACAGCTTTCACTCAGGCTTTTCGTCACCTCAACAAACAACTGTTCACTTGAGCTGCTCCAAAAATTCTTCAGCTGATGGCCTTTCTCTCACCTCAGTCTGCTGCTTGGCGTGCCTGTTTCTGTCCTTGCATATTATGCACAATCTGTCATTGATTCACAGTCTTTTCACGCAAAGCATCACACTTCTCCTCGTGTTTGGCAGTTTTATCCTTTTTTTTTTCACATTCCCTCTTTTCGTCTGTCCTTGCTTTTCTTTAGTTCTTCTCCTTTGAAGTCACACTCCAAATTATGACAGAAATAACGTGACTTCTCTATGCTGTGCTGACTCACAGCTATGATTTTCTTATCATTTTCTCAATCGTTTTCTTTATGCATCCACTGAACAGCAAATAGTGTTGCCTCCATAGAAAGCATGGGGATTGAAGATGTTTCAGAGTCTAACTTAATGCATCGATAAAGACAAGTTTGTCAGCAACCGTCTGTACAAACCAAAAATACAGTTATATAACAACAGATCTTAAGGCCGAGTCACACAGCCACTTTTTTGCGCATTTTGTGATACATGCGTGATATACACAATTTATGAGTGCCTATTATGTCCGTTATTTGTCAATGTGTGCAGATGTCCGTCGAGGGTTTTGGCTGACGGCTTTTTACGTGAATTCAATTTTGAGTCGTTCAAATTTTTAGTTGGTGAGAATTAGGCAGTTTATGCATATTTTACGTAGTTTGTGTGCAAATATTACATAAACCTTATGCAAGTGTGTGTCATTTTTGCGAGATGCACATGCAAATTTTGGCTTTCCGCAATCGTATCACGTATGTCTAACGGACTTTTCATGCACGTACCACTGATGTATAACTTTTATGTCACATACATATCACGTTAAAATTATGTAATTGACGGCTAATTTTCAGATGAATTGCATATAACCAGCGCAATAATCACAGCTCATGTTCTTTGATTTACATGTTCTTTGCGTGGTTTACTTGTGGTTTTATGGTGGTTCATTTGTGACATATTTGTAAAAACTGCAGGTTAAGAACAAAACATTTCCCACTTTTTCCACGTATATTCACGTATGTACAATTTTAATCTGTGCAATATATGCAAAATGTATGTAGTAAAATAAATAACAAAAAAAAAAATTCTAAAAACTGTAATGATACAAAAAGATGCGCACAAAATAAGTCAATTTTCTTTGGCAGTCGGGTTCTGGATGTCTTGTGTGGGATGAGCTCAGACCTTAGATGAATAAGCCCCAGAGCCTGATGGCGGTCAAGCCTTTAACACAGGAGATGTCACTGTCAACATCTAAACAACACATACTGTTTAACATACTGATACATAATGACTCCTCGAACTGTTCATGCAATCGATGTAGATCAGCTGATTCTGACGCGGAGAAAAGCTGATTTTCCTAACGTCTTTGACCAGTGTGTGAATGTGTGTGTGAATGTGTGTGTGACTGGGTGAATGGGTCTGTGACTGTTAAGCGCTTTGGGCCTTGTAGGTAGTGAAGAGCTATATAAGTTTATGCCATTTGCACTGAAACGCAACACATTATTAACGTAAAGTGTTGCATAACGACACAAAGACACTTTTCTCTTTGACAGAATCAGCTGATTTACATTGATTGTGAAAACACTTCACTAATATAAAGTGCTGCCTATCAGCACAAAGCTGCTTTTCTCTGCTTCAGAGTCAGATTTACGTCAATTGTAAATAGTTAAAGAGTTACGGCAGATCAACCACACCTGAGTTGCAGTTCCAGTGTTGCCCAACGCCCAAACCATGATATTGCATTGTTCCTTGCAGAGAACGGGGTGGAGGACGGCTTGGTCAACCGTCTAGCATATAGAGAGATAAACATCCTTGAAAATGAAATTATGATTGTGATTTAAAGAGAAGCAAGGGTGGACAATTTTACTGTTGTTTCAGAGTGAAGGCTTAAGTGATGAGTGGTCTATGGAGAGACGTAAAAACCCAGCATAGCCAGGAGTGAGATCAATCTTCATGGCTGAAATTGCGCCAAAGCTTGACTATGATAAACATTTGCAAGACCTTAGATACATATGGAAAATTTTAGTTTGAATACATCAGTTTAAATTGAGCATTTTTAGGAGCTAATCCACATCTTTGTATCTATACTTGTATTGGTGTAATAGAGCGAAATTATCTGCAGCAGTGACACATTTCTATTTAAACACATTTTCAAATCAGGGCAGAACTTTTACAAATATTGCAATTCTACTTGAGGGCTTTTAAAAAAAATCAAACTTGAATTGAAAATGTTTCCATATTTTAACTTGGTTCAGTGTAATATACTAACCCTCTGGATGATTTTGTTTTTTTCTAAATTTCCATGATGTTTTCTATGCTCTTTGTACTTCATGCTGCTATAAAGATTTGCCAATCTGTTAAGCCATTCCTGCAGCTTTTTTCCCTTTTCAAGCAAGGCCAAATTCAACATTCAACATTTAAAACTTTTGAAAAAACGAATTAGTTGTTTTTGCTCAGACATCGGACAATCTTTACACGATGTATCAGACTAACCAATAATCTGCAGCCATTCATTCATTTGTGTAGTTTGAAAATGTTGTCATCGAGCGAGAAGATACCTCACGCACAGTGTCTACATTCGTTTGTTTATTTACAAATGTTACATTACGGTTTGTGTGTATTATGCAAGTGAGACGCCTGATAGGACAGTAAGGCATGAGACAAACGTTTGCCACTGCTATAGACACCGAAGGTGTGGGAAAGCTTGTTCTTTTGTTTGATATATCCGGTTACACCAGTAGTGATTAATCAGTTAAGGTAATATTTACGTCAGAACCATCCCTTGTTGCATTTTTAGAATGATGTGAGCTATGTTTTTTTTTCATTTAGTGTTATTTGTATATTCCTTCTGAAGTGCAAATAAAACTGTGTTTATGCAGAAAAAAGCAAGTTACTCTGCTACAAATCTGACTGAGTAACCCCAATCTTTCCTTTTGCCTTTTTCTCCACCCATTATAGAGCTCATCCAGAACGGTCGGCTGCTGTCGCTGCCCCTGGTGGCCGGAGACCTGCACTCCCTGCTGCTTGACGAAGGCGGGAAGCGTTTGTATGTGGCCATGAAAGATGGCCTTCTGTCCACCAGCTTAGATGATATAACGCAGAACCCACGAAAGGTTAGAAGTGTATGATGCAAACACACACACACTCATTGTCTGAGGTAGAGTGCAGTGTAGGTCGAGCGGTCAACCTCTGATCGGAAGATCTCAGGTTCCGTTCTTGCCTTATGTCCCAGTGCCCTTGGGCTAGACACTTACCTTTGTTTCTGCTTTATTTACCTAGAAAACTGTAGGCTATTTTAAATGAAAGCAATGCATCAAGTGCTGCTTTCAGATTAAATGAGGAACATATATATATATATTTTTCTACTATCATTATCATTTGTATTACTAAGCCAATAGTCAAAATCTGTGAAACTTTACCAAACTGAAAGTACTGAAAGCATCAGTATCGGATGCAGAGGGGGTCCACATCACATATGATGAGTTGGGGTGAGAATGTGTTGCTATAAAAGTATGAGCCATTGACCATGCAGGCACTAAGGATCACTGGGACATGGATGGGGTTCAGGCTTGAAGTATGATTTAAAAGTGATTAAAAGATGGTCGAATTTCTCTACAGTATTTGATATAACACCTACATGTGTTACTTTTTAAAAATTGTGTCCTTGTGTACTAAAATAGTGTACTTTTGTTTGCTACTCTTGAAAGCACAAACCATTTCAGTAAGACATTTAAATAGGTCCCCTCAGAGATAAATAAAAATCCTTAAAAATTGAAAAACTTTCCTTTAAATAAGCACAAACAGGGTCAGAAAAATAGTCTCTGCAAGACAACAGATATTAAACAAGCCAGCATCTCCAGAGTTTCCTACTTTCTATGACCTGAAAGAAACATTTGTTGTCTGACATTTTGCGACTTGCCAAAAACGACAAACAGATTTTAACATAATGTGCTCCAGACAGACCACGAATCATTTTATTCACATTTTTTGCATTCTGACTTTGTATTTACTGCAGAGCTCTGGGTTGGCAGCAGTGAAGAGGCGTTAGTCCTGAAATAAAATCTGAAATCTGTTTGGAGTTGTGAACACCACATCAGCTGTGCTCCACATTTTTAAAGGTTATGTTTTATTCTGTAATTTAATGACATAACAACAGAAACTGTGCATATAAATCTTTTCCACCAGGAATCAATAATATTTAAATTGACCCCCAAATCCTTACCAGGTTGCCCAAAACTACGTGTTTTGAAATTATTGTGACGAGGCAGCTTTTGTTTTTTCGTACCATTTTGTGTTTTATGAATCCTAAAGGCCAGATTTAGTTATTTGTGACGCAGGTCCTATTCTTCATCACATGTCTGCAGCAGGACATGAAAAAACTGGTAGGATCAAATCGAGACAGTCTGGAAAACAACTCAACTGCGAAGCTTCTGCTGGTTTTAGTGCTTTTGTTACAGCTTCCTGTTTCACGCCTGAGACGTTAACGGCTGATTGAGTTGGAGGTCACAGCAAAGACAGTGACTGTGCCGCCTTCTCATATCTACGGCCTGTCAGATTAAATCAATAATCTCATCAGTCAAACGGGCTTGCAAAGCGGCAAGACAGCCAGGCAGGTAAAAGAGAGCAGACAGGCAGCAATCATGCCAGCCACCCACTCCGCCAGGCAGTCAGCCAGCTAAGAGAGATTGTCAACTTGTAACTCAGGTTCATGCGGGCTGTCAGGTTATGTAATTACACAAACTGTATTCATAGTCTGTTTGTGCCACAATGACTTGACGGCAGTACTTTTCCTGCTGCAGTGAAATCACTCACAGTGCGATTTACTCCACACAACTTTTTTGGATCAACATTTGTAGGGAATTTGACAGAACTTTCTGCTGGAATTTTGATATGCAACTTATGTCCTTCTTATAAGTTTTCTTGAAACTCAAGACACAACCAGTCCCTCAATTAAAAAAAAAAGGTTTGAGGCTGTAAAATAGAGCTTTCAGTAACATTTTTGTCAGTAAAGTAATCCAACAGGTTTTTTTTAAACCATAAGGCTTTGTCCGAACTAACTCACTACTCCCTAATAGACTATTTAGTGTGGGACTAATGAAGGCGCTGGGTTTTAATGTCATTTGGACACATGCTTATTACTTTTATTTTGAAACACCAAAGATGAGGTCACTCATTTGCTGAAGTAAAAACTTAATAAATGAACATTTTACGAATTTAGAATTCCACTATGTTTTGATGACTCTAAAGACTGATAAAACATAAATTTACATACATTTTTTTCAAAAGAGAAATCATAAAACACAATGCATTGTGGTCTATTCTAGCCAATCTAGAGAACATAAATGCACTTTTTTTTTTTTTTTGCGATACGCTGTGGAAAATCCAAAGTACTGGATTTTGGAATTGTAAATTCGGACACCCAGTAAAAAAATGGTGAATGTCGTACGGTGGCCCTGGCGTCCAAATCACATCAACAAATCACTCGATGCAAAAAAAATTTGAACGATCACAACAACCTTTAAAAAATGCAAAACAAGTTAATAGTTTACTTCATTAATTACAAAAAATATTGTATTTTAGAAAACAAAACAACATTTCAGAAACCAAAACGTAAAAAAAAAAAAAAAAGGTTTTCTGAAAAGTAATTTCCAGAAAACAAAATGAAATGTTTGAAAAACAAAACTCAATGAGAAACTGGGAAAGGTAAGTACTGTGGGACATCGCTGATCGGATGATATCCAGAATCGCTTCATGGCAAATAACTTTTAAATGATAATCCAATCAGCGATGTCCCATATTACCCTGTTCTGATTTCTGTAAAAAAGAAAAAAACTTTTCGGAAAGCTAAAATAATTTACAGACACCAGGATAAAATGTTAGAAAAGAAAACACAATATAAACAGATTATTTTTTTTTGTACAATTTTGCACGCTTTTTTCAGTATTTCTTTAACAGTGCACTATGTTCTGTGTCCTGATTGTCTTTGGACCAATGTCAATCAATCTCATCCGTGCCATGTGTCCTGTACAGACGCGCATTTAGTTCGCCAAATTCACATAGATCTTCATTGCAAGCAAATTTGGGTTTTCTTTCTACAAAACTGGTCTTATTTTTCTATGAAGGTTTGAACTCAACCAAGAGAGAGAGAAGTGTGAAAATGTTCATGTCTGTCTTAGAAAAGAGTATGAAGTTTATAATGTATAGTTACTTTGCAGGTTTCACCAATTGCAGATTAGTTTTTGGGACGTAATCCCTACGATAAACAATGAAACCATGTACCTTCTGCTTTATTTCTGACATGATTTTACACTTGTACATTTTTATCAGATTGATACAGCTGCCACAGCTTACATGGAGGATTGAATTCACACAGAAACAGACTTTACCTGGTGGCACTCCTTTACTGGTGGTCCCTGTTTCTGTCAGTGTGTGGTATTAGTAGATTAGGGGACCTGCGGTCTCTAATCTCATCTGATTGTCTCAGCATGTGCTCCGGGCTCTAAGGAAAAGACTGCATCAGGGAACAATTACAAGGCATCGAGATAACGTTTCC
Organism: Oryzias curvinotus; assembly: GCA_023969325.1. Classification (NCBI taxonomy): domain Eukaryota; kingdom Metazoa; phylum Chordata; class Actinopteri; order Beloniformes; family Adrianichthyidae; genus Oryzias; species Oryzias curvinotus. The sequence continues at coordinate 29,431,057 of CM043712.1, read as the reverse complement.
CTTAAACTCCAACATTAATCACTTCATCTGCGTTACTTTTACAGATTTTTAAATTAAGACCAACAGCAGTAGTTGTTTTCCTTTCAGACCACCATAGTTTCCCAAGTGGATCTTAATTCATTTTTTTTTTGTAAAATCCACATTTTTTAATCAACTTTTTCATTTATTTAGGTTAATTAGCTTCTATTGTTTTCTCCAGAACTCTGCAGACTTTGTGGTATGTAATGATAATGCGGACATTGGCCGTATCAATTCCATCTTGGCCTCGCCACTCTGTTGTCTGAGGGGAGAAGTGACTCAGAGAAACAGTTAGATTAGTCATGTGGCTGGTATTCAGCAGCAAGCCTCACCTCTCCCTCGTGGACATTATCTGCACCTCAGCTATTTCCTTCCTTGTTGAATTTACATAATGGCATTAAAAATGTTTCTTATTGAGGTTAAGTTTCTTCCGCTTCCGTGGTAAAAGTTTCAAGATTCATGTTGATGTGATTAGGTTAGTTTCTTTTCATTTCTTTTTTTTTTATTTTTGGTGCTCTCATATTTCTTCATTACATTTGAGTTGATGTTGATTTATACTCAGAGCTGAACACAATTTGAGACAGATTATATTAAAAATGCTTCAGTAAATAAATAATTACAAAACATTTAAAAACAAGCTTTTATCTAAATCCATAAAAAAAAAATATTACTGCGCAAAAACCAACCATAACCGGTTAGTCTTCGGTCTAAACTGCATTAAAAACTGACACATCAATTCAGTAATATAGATTTAGGAGTGTATTGAAAAATGCTACAGTGGCATCTAGAAATGTAACCAGAAACCATTTTACTGGGTCAGAACCATTGACTGTATTTGAGAACTGGACTGAGTGACCTCTTCTCTCTGACCTTCCAGACAGGAAGTGCCCACTAGTCTCAAGAAGCCAAAATCCCATACACCTCTGTAGAGAAATAATCATCAATTACTCATTTATTATATTTGTGTGAATGACCCTTTTGCTCTGCTTCTTGTTTTTAAAAAGTTTCTGTAATTTAAGTTCTAAACTGACCAATCAGATGCTTCAATAAAAGTATTTGCTCTCACATCTAACATTTGAAACGTTTGACAGATTTTTCTGAGCCCGCTGTAAAGGTGGTGGGGGTGCGGCCTTCCAACAAGCTCACTCCTGATTGGAAAGAATGGTTGCTGATCACTCAGACTGACTCAGACCGATCGCTGCTTCCTGACAATTTCCTGCTATCAACATGCCGTGAAAAAATGGTGACTTCATTGATTTCATTTGGGTAGAGCCAGAAGTAAATCATTTTCTACGGGTGATGTCACACTCTACCCAGTTCTGATTTACAGTCAGTGCAAAACCACAAGCTGTTTCTGTTCTCTGGACAGAAACACATCCATGTTCTCTGGTTCTGAGCTCATACCAGATGGACACAGAGTTCCTGGATGACAAATTAAGGTAAACTTCAGGTTCAATGTTTTATGGGTAGATTCTGTTTGTTTATTTAAAGGGCTTATACCATGCCATTCTTATTAGGCAGTGAACAATATTCATGATAATATGTAACCTGTGGCCCACAAAAGAACGAATTGTAGTTAAATATTAGTTATTTCCCTAAGTTCCTTTTAACCCCAAAGTAAATTGACTTACTAATCTCTGAGGCACTGACTTGAAACCTAGAGTCGCCCTCGGCGGCCTGTTTCATTTCGCCCACAAAAACAAACAACATCTAAACTTTTGCAAACATGGATGTGCATATAAAAATGAAAGCGTTTCTGACTATCAGTTTTTGCCCCGCACGGAAAGTGGGTGTTTGTGTTAGCCTGGGGGCGGTTCTCGCCGTTTAGACTCCTCCTGGAAGCGGCTGTTCTCACTGGTCTACGTCAGCTCGTGAAAACCTACTTGTTTTTGTGGATTGGGAGGGGCTCGTGCTTAGATCGCAGGTTTTTAGAGGAATACTAACACACACGCATGAACCCATCAAATTTATGGTTTGGGTTTTTTTTTGTGAGGAATGAAAATCAAAATACACCTAAAAGCTCAATACAGGATTTTGCATGAAATAGGCCCTTTAACATTTAAAAGTTCAAGTCAAGGTTTGGTACATTGATGCAAATTTGTACAAATACATACCTAAATAGCAGGCTTTTGTTTATTTACACTAAGTGGAACCACTGTTCTGAGTGAGGGCTTTCTTTTTACTCTGCTGGTGCAGATAAGTTGTTGATGCCCTGGAGTTTTACAGTTTTGCACAGTCATTAATGAGATTCTGTGATGCTGACAGTTGGTCTTTAAATACTCTTCACTGAAGCTCCATCACAGAAGAGATGTTTTCACCACCCAGATTGGCCATGTTTGTTCTCTGCTTGGATTTTTACAGATCATGTACCATTCCCAAAGTTTCTTATCAGGGAAAACATAAAAACAGGCACAAAAAGTCTTTAAACTGTGCTTGTCTGACTTCATTTTCTTTTCTTCTCATCACCTTTAGCTGTACTGGCCCGCCAGCCCGGACCGGGTCCAAGAATGTCTTATGGCTGGAAAAGATCCAGAGGTAACTGAAGTCACGCAAATGCTCTCACAAAACAACAACATCTGTGACCGCAAAGACAGAAAAACAGTCCTCTAAAGCTCCTCACAAAGGAGGCGAGGTGAAACAGAAAATTGCTTATCAATAGCTTTCAGGTCAGGCGGTGTCCACTTTTCAAAAGTCTCCAAAATGTCCTGGAACACGAGTTTAGAAAAGTTACATGAGAGATAGCAATCTGTGGTGAATCAATGTGACTAAGATTTGTGACTAAAAAGAACAAACAAACTCGTTGCTGCTGGAAGAAAAAACCTAGGAAAGTACAAGATTCACTGAAAATGTCTGTGTGTCTTCCAAGAAAATGACACATTAAAAAGCTAAGGACACCTACATGAGCTTTCCTCTGTTTTGTTCTTCTGCCTTTTCCTCTCTCTGACCAGTTGGAGTGTGCTAACTTCCTGCGAGTTCTGCAGCATTTCAATCAGACTCATTTGTATGTATGCGGCACCGGAGCGTTCAACCCCCGCTGCTCCTTTATTCCTACCAGCATCTTCCTTCAGGTAATGCAACACAAATGTGCACGTAGACCTGAACTCAAGCTTTTTATTTGCATCCACACCTTTCCTCTGTGCTTCATTCACACCAACCACACTGCAATGCACGGATATACACCGGTTTATAACAGGAAAATAGTGACAGTACAACCACATATAGATTTGACCTCTTACCATCATATGAGTGTTTTTAGCCTCCTAGCCCCTATACCTATGTATACGAGCAGCTGAAATTTCAAAAGCAGATTCTGCCCCTATGCCCATATACCCGTCAGAATTCTTACTTTGCATGTCAGTAATTTATTGAGGTTTCCATTATTCATTGAGGCTGCAATGTGGGGCCCACCCAACACCTTAGATTTATTTGACATTTCTCAGTCAAGGACAAAGTAATTCTAGAAAACAAGAATGTCCTCTATTTAGGTTAGTGATGCCGGATATCTTTTAGGAGTCATGGGAATGTGACTGAGTGGTTTTGTGTGGAGTTCAAACCTCAAGTCGACATGTTGGTTTAGGAGTGAGTGTGGTTTTTATGTAAGTGCGTTCCTGCATTCGTGTTGTCTTTGCATGTGTGTCTCTCGCTGCACAATGCACATATGTTTAAGCCTGTGTGTCTGAGAGCAGCCAGCTGCTAATTCCATGAAAGCAGAGGTGAGATCAAAGCAGAGGATCAGACTTGGTTCTTAGAGAAGCTGGTGGTGCCGAGTGGTTTAAGACTGGACTTCACACATTTGAAAAAATGCCTCCATTTAGCCCGATTACTGTCAGTTAGCTATTCAGTCTGTGTGGCAGAGTGGTTCAGCTCATACATTCCCTCAGCTCATTTTCTCCTATAACTGAATGCATGAGATTTATGAATATAAATTGGATTTAAATATTAATAGGTTATATTTCTGATCGACATGTCTCTCTTGGTTTTATTTTTTGCCAGAGCAGATTTCCTTCCACCTTGACGTGTGTGTTTTTTTTTTTTGCTTTTCTAGTCGGAGCACCAGACTCTCCTCTACAGCCAGACAGAGTGTGGCAAAGGCAAATGCCCTTATGACCCGTTCCAGAAAACAGCATCTGCTGTTGTTGGTAAGAATGTCTTTTTTTTTCCTAAGAAACCAGCACAAATAAGATACGGAGTGTGAAGAGCATGGCTGCAGTGTCCTTGTGCATGATCAGCACCACAGTTTCTCATGAGGAACAAGCTGCAGACGAGGTCACCAACAAAGCGTTAAAAGGAGATTAAATACAGTAAACTGAAACTTGTCAGCGGGTTACATCAGATGATCTTCCATGAGTAATTTGCTGTGTTTTTCTGGCTGAGTCACAGCAAAAAAGTTTTTTTCCACCTTATTTTTGTAAATTGTTTTTGAAGGCTTGGTATTTTTGTGCAGATGGAGAGCTGTATGCTGGCATCACCTCAGACTTCATGAGTCGGGACTCTGCTTTCTTCCGCAGTCTTGGCAGCAGACACGTCATCCGCACTGAACAGTACGACTCCACCTGGCTGCAGGGTAAGTGCAAAAAAAAAGAAAAGTTTGAATTACAGAAATAAATTGGAAGACTGTTCATTTAACAGATTCTGTTTTCTCATGTTGACCATAAGTAGAATGGACAGAAGTCATCTGTTTGGTCCACACCAGAACAGAGAGTCCACTTTGTTTGGAGCATGAGATAGAGTTCACCTTAGCACTGGTTTGGACCAAACTTGTGAATGTTGGTCCTCTGAAAACCAAACCCTAATGTGAGTTTTAAGGATACAATAAAGCAGAAATAAACCATGGAAAGGTGGAAGCATAAAAACATTTACAAATCCAAAGGAGCAACATTTTTTCTTAATGTGAAGCACTGAGGATGTGAAGCCATTTATTAATACCTAAACACTAGAGCTTGAAGGCCAATTCACACCTCCACTACGTACATTTTGCACATGTTGCATATATGACGGCTCGGTCTCTCGTGATACATGCATGATATACGTGTTTCTTGCATTCGTCATTTGTCGATGTGCGCAGATGTCCGTCAAGGTTTTTGGCTGACTGACCTTTACCTAATTTTGGTTTTAAGCTATTCAAAAATTTGGGTCAGTTGAAAATTACGCAGTTTATGCGTGTTTTACATGGTTTAAATGCAATTATTGCAAAAAAAATAGCTGCATTCAGCTCGTGAGAACCTTCTCACTTTTGTAGGTTGGGAGGGGCTGGTGTTCATTGCACAGGGTTTTTGAGGAATGCAAATAAAACATGAGTGAATGGATCAAAATACCGCTTTGGAGGTTTTTTGTTGTGATAAATGAACATTATAAAAGCTAAAAGAATAGATTTTTCATGGTATGGGTCCTTTAAGTTGTTGTTGTTTTGTCTTTGAGAGCAATTTCTCCATCACTTAAGTTTCTGAAAAATGTCAAGTCTATTAGATTGTTTTCAGTTTTACAAGGTGAGGCATGACTAACTTTTCTCTTTGGTTGTGGCTAAACTAAAAAAATAGCTGAATATAATCTGCTGAATTCAGCTGATGTGTCCAGCCGGTGTTTTATCAGCCGAGTGTTTCAATGTCAGCTGCTGAAAGCAAGATAAATGTTGATTTATCTTTTCCATAAAAACTCTGCTCCACCTTAATCATCCTGTCTCTCTATCTACCCTCCTTGTGTGCTCTTTGCATGCATATCTGCATTTTAGTGCAGTTGCACAGCATCAGAGTTGATTTTCCTGTCTTTGTGTGTTTGTTTCCAGATGCCCAATTTGTGCGGGTAGCGCCACTGTCTGAAACTGATAACCCGGAGGATGATAAAGTCTACGTGTTCTTCACTGAGCGCGCTCAGGAGGCAGAGGGGGCTGCTGGAAAGGTGCTCTACTCAAGAGTGGCACGAGTGTGCAAGGTACGGGGAGTGTTTGTCAGATAGTGAACAGGTTCACATCTCCACTTGTCTGGTTGTAGTTTATGTAAACATGTTTGGCTCTGCCCCGGAGTGTGTACGTGCCCATCAGTGTGTGTATCTGTTCCTGCTGAGATGAGTGCGCTGCATGTTCTTGCTGCTTTGCTTGGAGAATGAGTGTATTGTGTCATTGTGTTAAACAGATTTACATTTGGTTCAGCATCATTTACTTCACAGAGGAGTTATGCAATGAGAAAAAAATGGTTTGACCTCCTGATGTGTTTGTTCGAAACATTCAATGTTTCTTTATCTTTTTGTTAAGAATGACATTGGAGGCCAGAGGAGTTTAGTCAATAAGTGGAGCACCTTCCAGAAGGCTCGCATGGTATGTTCAGTACCCGGACCAGATGGCCTACAGACACATTTCGACCAGCTGCGTGAGTACACACTCAATTGCCAAACACATTACATGCCTAATCACACCTCAGCTGCAGCTGGAGCTTTGCCAACATAATAGGAGGGGAACTGAACCAGCACATTCAGATGCTTTTGCATGCAGAGGTGTTTCTTGTCCGAGGTGATGCACACACCGAGGAAACTTCAAGACGATCAACCGCAGTCCTGGTGAAGCGTACGTCTGCATAGCTCCGCTGTTACCACGGTGACCAACAGCCAGTGGGTCACCTTGGGTTTGTCTTTATGCTTAAGCCTGGGTTGCCATAGCAACTGGCCTCAACATTGTGTTGCGCTCATTATGGAGGATTCACACCAATGTCATGCTGGCATCTGTGAATGTGTCTGTTGGAACATGTTTAGTGACAGGTCCCTGCTCCTGTAGAGTTCAGTCTGTAAACGAGGAGGTATCAGGTTTGCTTCAGCAAAACACTTTAAAGTCTTGCAATGTTGTGAAAAAAAAAAGGTATCCCAGATTATGTTTAAAGGTTTTAAAATTGTGATTAAAACGTTTTCCAAAATTCCAAAATTTTTAGGTCCAGAATTTTAAATTCTTCACAATAATTTCATTCAAAAGAAAGCAACTCTAATTAAAAAATACATGTTTGCAGCAGCTTAACTAAAGAAAAAAAACTTTTGTGCAGGTTTTTCTTTACACTGAGTAGGCTGGCTCTGAAGTCCCACATGGAAAATAGGAAAAACACTGAGCTGATGTGGAATCCAAACATCCATCTGGCTCTTTTGCCTTTTTGTTAACCCCACACGATCGTCACGAGCTGCCAATCATAAACTGTAAACATAGTTGCAGGACAAATGGACCATAAAATGTGGATTTTTAGGTTAATAACAAGTTTGGATTTGGTGCTACATTGACATTTTTCATTTGAAATGAAATAGGGAAATTATAAAACATATAATTTTTGTTTCATTTACTATTATTGAGCACACTTGAAAAACACAAGTGAAACATTTTAGGATAAAAACTGTAGAAGAAAAAAAAAAGAGCTGAAGTTTTTGTTTTAACGTTGAGCAAAGAAACTGAGCATTAACATTTAAAATTAGGCAACAAAGATTTGACAATACCATATAAGAACAGGTATTCTATAGCTTTGTTGAGTTATTTCTTGTTTTAAATTCATTTGTTTATATTTATGAAAGAAGCTCTGAAAAACTCAGAGCAAATGCAGGGAAATCCTCAATCATACAGTCTGTCTTCCTAAGGCACTTTTCTTTCCTGCTGATACTTACACCAAACATCTTCTGGAAGATGTGTAAAAATATGTAATCATCATCTCTAGGTATGGCACTGCGGAGTAAATCTGCAAGTAAAAATTTAACATATGTGGTTGAATTACTCTTCTTGCTTTTTTTTGCTTCTTTCTACTTCTGCACAACAGATCCAGCATGCATCTGCAGCTTGCTTTCAATGTACTGTCTGTACTACATCCCATAATTTAGGATACACAAAGAAAAGTCATGTGTCGTTCATAATTATAATTATGAACGACACGTTCCTTTAGTGGTTTAGGGCTAAAAGTAAAAAAAAAAATTTTATCAAATAAACCTTATTTATATGGTTTTTTTTTCCATACAACATTAACGCAAAGTGCTTTACAAACTTAAAACCATTCGATAATAAAATGATAAAACACACAGAATACCCTCCCTGCCCACTGCACCCAACATATAAATAAAACTAAAAAAAACTCAAATAAATAGAAACCGAAGGGGAAATGTATAGAGGAACTAGATGCACGTCAACTGATGATTGATTAGTTAAGAACTCTTTATCAAACACAAAGAAGGCAAAAAAGTCCATTAAAGTCTGGATGTTAAAAACTAATGAAACTCAGCAAAAAAAGTGACAAAAGTTTAGCTAAATAAATGGGTAAAAAAACACTTTAAATAAATGCAATTCACGTTTTTGCTTTTTTGTTTTAATACAGATGACAAACTATATAGAGGAAGTAATTTATTGTACAGAATATATCCATGCAGATTCTATAACATCTGTCCAAAACAAGCCTGCAGACTAAAAACAAGCCCACTCTTCTCTTTTATTGTGTCAGACTGCCTACACAAAAACGTGTGCAGGCAGCTCGAGCTGCGTTTTTCTGCAGGTTCGTTTTGCATCTTTAACCTCTCAGCTCTAAAGCGGTTATCCTCTACAGAAGCACATGTTTCTGGATCTGTGGTTATGGAGGAGATTTGCATCATAAATGTTTACGTTTGGTTGATAATTTTATCCAAAGTGTGTTGCAATAAGAGATGACACCTATGGTGAGAACGGTTACATTTACACCATTTATTGCTATTGACACAAAGTTTTTGAAGCTGCAGGCCAGTCCTGCAGCCCTGGATGTGTTTTATGCACTGACAAATCAGGGATGAGTAGAGAAACTGTCCAACAAATCTAAAGCACTCTCTTATCTCAGCTCTTCATGTAAACAGAAGGCTTTTAAACCAAATGACAAGAGTCCCTCATCGAACTTGAGTTTTTGGACGCAGTACAAATCACGTAATGAAGACTGGAAGCTCTTTGATGTTGTCCAGCTCTTACTAACTCTAATGCAACAAAAAATAAACATTTTAAAGCACGCGTGCACAGACACACAAACACACTTTAAAACAGACAGTTGTTGACACACCCATACACGTGCCTGGACCTGACTGTGTACACAAAACCGCTTAGACTTGATGAGAGCGTAAACATTTCTACCCTACAGGCTCGGGGCCATCTTTTCTACACATCTGATAAGAGCCCATCCAAATTTGTTTGTAGCTAAATGCCTATAAACAAACCCACAAATACAGAAGATAAAACCATCAGGTAAAAAGTATTTGTATGTTGTTTTTAGACCACTTAAACGGCACTTAAACCCTTAGCAGCTTGTAGGTTCGTCATTGCAGGGCAGTGCTAATGTCTGCCTTCAGTAGGCAAGGATATGCGAAAATGACTGGTGCTCGCTCAGTTAAAGATCCTCTCCCATCTTCTTTTGATCTATTTTCAAAGCATTTCTAGAGGTCATTTAATTATGATTATGCTGTTTTTAGCTAAAAAAGAAACAGCAATTTTTTTTGGCATAATTTCTGCAGTGGCAGAACTTCATCTGAATTTGCCTCTAAGTCATGGGAGGGCCAGTTGGCATGGAGCGACTCTCCCCCTTATTCCTACCACCTGTAACTCAGAGCTGTTTACACACTCTCCTGCTAGCTTACAGCCCCTCACACCTCTTACCTCACATTACTTGTGCAACATAAATGGCGAGCAATATTGGAGGTACAGTTTTGAGCCAGACGCCAGCTCAGACGAGGAAAAGAAAGACGTTCATGATCTATTAGTGGAAGCATCAGAATGGAGCGGAGGAGGAAGCTTGTTGCGTATTTTCAACATAACATGTATGATCTTTTTTTAAACGGCATTTTATTATCTGCTGCTGATTCTCATCAATTTTAATAAAGAAATACTTGGAAATGTGATTTTACACCAAAATTTCTCTGCATATGTCATTCGTCAGCAGAAAAATGCCACAAGAACTATTTGAAATTTTCATCATAAAAGAAACATGGACATGTCACCCTTGACCTATCTGTACCACTATTAATTAACCTATTAGTCATTGTCCTACTGTTCATTTCAATTTTAATTGCATTTTATTGTATTGTGTAATGTATTTAGTTTCAGTTGTTTTAACTGTATTTTATTTTGTATTGATGCCCTTTGGCCCAGGTCTCCCTTGAAAAAGAGATGCAGTCTCAATGGAATTTCCTGGTAAAATAAAATTAATAAAAAAAAAAAAAAAGTCGACGTGGGTCTTTAAACTTTGGCATTTTTTTTCAAAATAAGATAGCCATAACAACAATAAATAAACTTTCATGAGATTTAAGTAAATTAACACAACACAAGAAACGGAGGTTTCATGAGGAAGGCAGAGCAGATCAATGCATCTGTTTATAATTACTTATTTTATCCTTGGCTAAACTTGAAGGGTTTTGGTTTCAGCTAGAAATGGAAGTCACTGTCAGTCCACTGCAATTGCAACAATAAAAAAAAAGTGATTTGTACAAAGTAGGAGATTAGAGCAGAAATCGTTCCTTTGTTGTTCTACAGAACAGCTATACATATGTGTATGCATGTATGTATATATATATATATATATATATATATATATATACATGCATTTATTTTACCTAAATTCTTTCATTGTAGGTTTTGACTTACATAATCCAGATTTAAATGTTTCCTGTCTGTCTTTGTTTTTTACGCAAAGACTTAGATCTGCAGCGACCGCAGGATGTGATTCACAGAACAGGATTGCTTTGAGTCTATTGTTTAGCTGTTTTAAAGTCTGTGGCACTTTAACATATGTCTTATTGTCAAATGTTTTGGTCGAAGTTGTTGACTCTGGAAGTATGGAAAAAGTTAGCCATTGGAGAGAGACTTCGGACAATAGAGTGAGAGCATAGACTCTGGTTTTTGCTGCCTTGTTGTGGTTCTTATTATGGATTAGAGTCATGCTTTGATGTTTTAGACAAAGACACAGAAAGCTCATTGTGGCTAGGACTAGTGTTCATGGTAAAGACACTACGGTCCTTCAGCCATGTTTGGAATGTATTTTTATATGGGTGTGTAACATTTTGGGTTTCAGACATAGGATGTCACCAAAACCTTCTAGACTTGGGGAAAAAAAAAAACTAGGGGGAAAAAGTCGCTGCAGTTTCTGCCTCAGTCACAACTGCCCTTATGGGTGGATACGGGGTGTCTGCCGGTGAAACAAATGAGCAAACCTATGGAAAAAGCATGATCATAGACTGTAGAGCAAAAATGTTATTGCACATTATTTTCTATGAATATGCTGCACGTGACCGGTCGTAGCAAACACTTAACACGTAAAGGTAAAGAAAGGGCAAAGTGGGTGAGATGCAGGCGTGTCGACGCATGTCTTTTTTTTTAACTCCTCAAAATCATGCGCACTGGACAAGGAGAACGTAAATGCTGCTCACGTGGCAAATATGAGGTCTTTGCACGCTACTTACTACTTACAGTTAGAATTGAGGAAATTAGATAATCAGAGCGTAGCTTGTGTGGACATCCATCCTATGGGCACAAACGTATCACTTGCATGCCCCATGTGTGCAGCGTTTGTGCATGGTCAGTTTAGTGTTGTGCCGAACTGTAGTGTACTATTTTGTGTTGTGTTGCAAAATCTTAAGTGTTGTGTTGTGACCCTTCTGGGGCACCGTAGTAAATGGCCTGAATCGGTACCTGACTAACAACTGGAGTCTGGCGTAAGTGTGCTGCACTGCAGCGTCTTACTTACTTTGGCCTTACAAATACTTTACCATAAGCTTATCACATGCATGACAATGGTATGTTCCATTTTCAATGACGTCTATTGAGCTGGCCATACGGACCTCAAGACAACTTCTAGACACACCTACACTCCTCTTGAGTTGCAGCCGCATCTCTCTACAACACTCCACGGGCCTGGACAACCCAAAAACCTGCAGCATCTGCATGTGTCAACCCCCCATCCGGTGCTCGTGACTACGGCTCAAGCAGTAAAATATAGGTGAACCATAAACAATATTTTTGTCCTATTTAGGCTCTTTTAATAAAAAGTTAAATTTATCTGTAAGTAATAAATTAAAAATCTCTAACATTTTTCGAAAGAGTGTTGGTACTGGCAAAGTGAATTACATCAACAAGAATTCTAAATAGCGATGTATTCTGTAAAATTTTCACAAAACAATTTTGTTTGGTTAAAACGTACAGTTCAGTTCCAGTTTTTGACTCAGTTCTATTTGATCACAACTATAAAACAACCAAAATGCTTTGCAACTCTCTTAAAAAAAAAAAGAAAAATATACCACTAAATTCAGAGAGATCAATAAAGTATTGAGTCATTTATAAAGTTACTTCCAGTACCATGGGAACAAATTTGGATTAAATGGAAAAGACAAGTAGAAAACAAATGTGTGAAACATTAAAGTTTGAGAACATGTTACAAACCTGTAGTTCCGGCCGTGCAGCTCAGGGCAAATATTTTGCCTACAACTTATGCTATACTCTCTGGGATTTTAAACCTTGTCCCTGGATGAAATCCCTTTGAGTCACAACTTATTGCCAGGAAAAGCCTTCAGAGCTTAACTGGAATATTAAAAGCTGATTGGCTATATAAATAAAAAAAAAGGGGAAAATGAGCATTTAAAATTAAAGTTAGTTGTGTGAAAGAAAGGAAAAAATGAAACCAGAGAGGATTATTTGGGGGATCTAAACGAAACTACTGTCAGTCAGAAACGGCAAAAGAAAAATTGTTTGTTTCTGTATTTTCACTCAAGATCTACTCATTGATTAAACATTTTTTATTTTAAAAAAGTGATCAAATGAGGAGTTTCTCCTAAATCTTTGTCATTTTTTAAATCATGATTGTAGAAGTTGAGGGACACATTGAATTGAAGACAAGACCAGAGGCCGGTGGAGGGAAAACGTGTCACGGAGAACAATAGGAATACAAAAGAATTAGGGCCAATAGCCACAGGGGCCAAAGGAGCAGACAAGATGGAGTCAGAGGTATTATTAGCGAATTACTGTAAGACGGCATTTGAACAAAAAGGTGACAAAGAGGAGGAGGAGGAAGCAGTGAAACGTGGATGTTTACATTCAGGGATGGCTGGATAGAAAGGTGAAGAAATGAAGAGAATAGGGGTGTTTGCTGGGGGGGTCAAGCCAGACAATTAGTATGAGAAGGAGGAGGAATGGGGGAAAGATAAGGGCTGGGGCTGCGGGGTAGACAGGACTATCTTTCCTCAGGGGAAACAGCCTTGTTTTGTTTAGAGAAGAAGAAACAAGAACAATCCCTCTCAGAAAATAGGCCAGACAGATGGATGGACTAGAGATGAAGAAAAATAGACAAAGCAGGAGCGAGGTATGGAGACTGGAAAGGACAGGGTAGTGAAAAACAACAAAAAAAAAGGAGATGCCCTGAGGAACCCTGGGAAATTTAGATATGAGTGAGAAGTGATACAGAAAGAACACCTGATGAGAAAAGGAAAAAAAAAGATGCAAAGAAAAGGAAAGCATGAAGACAAAGGAACTCATCCACGTCTGCGAGTCAGAGGACTATTGAAATGATGCAACATCATTAAACACATTTATCATCAATTCTCATTAAAGTACCTGGTCTTTCTGTCAGGACACGGCGTACAGAAGCAGCCTAGCCTCATACTCTGTCCGATAAACGTTTCAGCGAGTTGTGTTGTTTTTAAATCTCTACTGTTATTGATTAATGGCGATAAAGTCCCTACAGTTGCGTAAATCAGGCAGCAGAGATCTGTGGTGAGGCTAAATCAGATGTGATTTAAACTTGTCGTGGAGCGATAAGATGGAGCGCTCGCTGGGCTGCGCCATAAATAACTGAGGCGTCTTCTTCAAAGTGTGTGAAGAGAAAAATGTTGTGCTGACTGTGTTCTCTAACCTTTAACAACGTTCTCATCTGGAGATGAATGCTCACAGAAAAAGCAACATTTCAGTTTAGTCTTTAAGTATATTTTTTAATTAAATGTACTCCGAATGTTCTTCATTTTGGAATAATTCTGCCTAAGAAACCCATTTTCATGTTTGAAACAATAAAACTTTATTTTTTTTAACAAAAAAGATCACTTTTTTGGGGTCTCATAGGTATTTACTGTAAGTTTTCAGATTGTTTTGGGAAAATTTGTGATAGAGGAGCAGCTGTGTTGATGGGAGTGTCAGGTTTGGGTATTGCTATGAACTTTTTTTACAGGCTTTCATGATTAGGAATGAAAAAAAAAACATCTAGAGACAGATGGACAGTTGTACTTTTTTATCCAGTTGATACTCAACAAATTACTCATACTTGTGTGACCTCAAGTACAATCAGAAAAAGGGTCAGTTTGTGTTTTTTAAAACAGACAAGTCACATGTCCACAAACATATAAACTTATAAAAATGCAGAAGTAATACAATAACGTACTTGTCTTCTAATCAAAGAAAGCAAAATTAGGTTTGTATTTAACCCTTTAACAGCAGAGATGTTGCTGGCGACATCTAAATAACACATTTTCTTTGAACTATCATAACAGTTTACATAATTAATTCAATTCCAACTGATTCTGATGACGAGGATGCGGCTGTCTAGTAGACAAATGTGATATTATACTACTAGCAATAATAAAGGGCCTGCTTTCCCCTGCGTAAGAACCCACTGGGATTACAGTAATTGCAGAGACAGTTGAAGAGTTACGGTAGTCGGAACAAATTAAGTTTTTTTTTTTTTTTTTACTCGTCCTGTCTAACAGCTGAGCAAGCACATCAGACCTGAAGGCCTCTTGTGTTTAAAATATTTTACTGTTTCAATAGGGATTTATGGATCTTCAGATAAACAGAGTGTATATTTTTTTAAGCCTATTTTGTATTTGAGGCTAAGCTTTTTTTGTTATAATTATATTTGTATGCATTCCTTGTTGTGAGAAAAGAAGAGACAGAGAGATAGAGTGGGATGTTAGAGATGGGGGATAAGGGGTTAGAATGGGGGATATGAGGGGGCAGTCTATAATACAAAGTAAAAACAAAAGAGTGTAATAAGTAAATTGGATGACTTAGTTTACACAACAACAAACAGTCTGCACACAACTATTTACAGGCTGGAAGTATATTCATACATTAACGATGGAAGGTTTATCTCAAAGGACTCATGCACACAGACAGGTACACACAAGATTCGCATTACCGATATTCTTGAAGAGTGGTTAAAAAACAGTAAAGGTTCATATTTAGCTCAAAGGGCCACTAGATCCCAAAAAGACACATAGATGGACATGTCAAAGCATTGTGGCATGTTGATTCTTGGAGCACCTGCTGACCACATGCAACAGGACAGACAGCATCTCAGAGTACCAAAAGCTCAAGAAAACAAAAACCAATTGGCTACACCATTGGATTACTATCAAATAATCCAGCAAACAAGGGCTGCACAGATTAAAAACTTGTGGTTTAAATCCCAGCTGGAATCCTTTAGTGTGAAAGTTTGCATGTTCCCCCTGTGCATGTGTGGATTTTCTCCATGCGCAGCGTTTGCAACAGATTGGTGATCTGTTTAGGATGTAACCTGCCTTTGCCCAACAGTTGCTGGGATAGGCTCCAGCAACCCTGTGACCCTGAAAGATATTCAGCGGCTTCTAAAATTGAATGGAGGGATAATCTACCAAACACCAATGTCTGTTCTTTTGTGCTAACTTTTAAAGTATGTGAGGAAACCAAAAAGGTTGTCCAAAAAGGGCGATTGAGAGTCAGTTCACTTTCCTGTAGCAAGCCTTTTCTATTTTCTGTTTTCCTTTCATTTAGCAAAACACCACATTCCACACATCTTCCTGAAGCAGACCATCATGGATCCATTCCACCTCAGTTTTTCCGCTCTGGCTAACATGAGGTTGCCCATCCATCTGGATGCACAGGTTTTATCAGCTGTCTCCTCTTGCCACCATTTAATCATTACTTCCATCAGGTTTAATGAGACACCAGCTGCAGCAGCACTTCACTAATCTTCTGTCAGGCTGATTTTGCAGCTATAAAACTCACTTCTGTAACTATAAATCTCACCAAAGACCCTGTTGTCATGGTGCCCTCTTACCTCCCTTCACAAAACTTTAAATACCACAACGGGGCACTGAACTTATACATCATCCAGAGTTATAAAGCAAACATAATAAAACCTTTAAGGTAAGTGGAGGGGGAGTAACACGAAAGAAGAGATAATAAAAGTTTTGATTTACTGAAGGAGTTGAGGAGTGGGGGGCCATTCTTTGGGAGATGTGAACTGGAAAGACAACTTGCTGCAAATAATGTTGGAGAATAAAAAAAAAAAGATCTCAAGAAAAGAGAAATGATAAAAATGGAAGCAAAGGAAAAACACGCAAAGAAGACAAAATTTATGAAGCTGAAAGCTAAAAACTGATAAAAGTTGTAAAGAATAGGCAGTGATATGAAGGAATGCGGCTCCCTCCTGAGTGAGTGTTTGTGGACCTACAGGCAGTTCATTAGTGTGAGAGTTCACTTGCCTCCATGCAGTTGGCGATGGTGTGTGCACAAATGTGGCTGGACGTGTTTGTGTTTCTGTCATTGTTGTGTGCGCACCCCTGAATCTGTCACTGTGTGTGGCGAACGGGATTGTGATGAGATGAGATCGGCCCTCCTGCGAGCCCCCGTTTCACGGTGGCCACTTGAAGCAGCAGGAACGACAAGAATGTGGGAACGGGGATACGCTTGGGCATCTCCGTCACCACAACAACATCTCCGCCTCAGACTGGGAGAGGAGGCTTGTTGTAAACATCCATTTATAACCTGTAAAGCTGCAAAGTCTGTGTCTGAAACTTTCATCTGTGAGTTTTCTAAAAACTTTTACAGTAACTTACCAAACGCCTCCATTATAGCCGAACCACATACTTCTACTTTATCACAACATGTCACCAAGAAAACAATACGCTGTTCTCTGCTGTTGTGATGGGAAGATAAAACGTTCCCAGGTCTTATCTGGGACTGCTGTGCCAAACAGAAGACAAAAGCCTTTGAGTGAGTATGAATTAAATAAACTGAGAGCGACAAAGCAGACTCCAGGCTGTAACAGCCAAAGAAGAACATTATGCAACAAGCTGCATGGCAAAAAAAATAGGAAGATAAATGCTAGAAAAAATAATCATTTCCGATCCAAATTTAGACAATCATCCCCAAAGACATCCAAGTGCGTAACTATCTAAATTGTTAAATTTAGGACTGGGCTTCTGTTTAGGTTCAATGTTTAACATTCTGCTCTGCAGTCAGATAATTCTCACAACGCATAACATGCATTAACAGTAGATATTAACTATCAAAAGGGGTGTTAAATCATAAGTTAGTGCAAATTTAGAGTCCTATAAGCAGACAACGCTTAATGATGTGCATTATATGTGCAATCAATAATAATAATGATCTATGGGGTTAGTTGGGTTGTCTTTTCATTTTTTGAGTTAGCCTGCAAGTTTTAGTCTGAAATCTTTTGTTGTTGTTTTTTGAGTAGTACTACATGCTTCAAAGTAGTTCATTTAATTCCTAACCAGCAATGGATAAACATAAACTTTGATCAATTTTTGATAATCTTTCAACTTTTTTGATTAGTTCACTGAGCATCAGCTAAAAAGATAAGATAATACTACTACTACTACTACTACTACTACTACTACTACTACTACTACTACTACTACTACTACTACTGCTGCTAATAATAATAATAATAATAATAAAGATTTTCTATTAGGAGGTGTTTAAACATTTGATTAAAGTTCATACAGCTTTATCCCAATAGAGTGTTTAACCAGCCTGATTCATCACCAGACTGTTGGAGTTTACGCAAGTTATTCTTTTATCAGGTTTTTGCTGAACATTTTTTCTGTTATAACTTTAATCTTCAAAATGCTGCCGTTAAACAAAAAAACACAAGAAGGACAGCAGGGGCTAATTTCATTTTTTTTAAAAAACATTACATAATAATTCCCAAAGACATTTCAGAGATTTCTTAAATAAAAATAGAAACAAATGTTTAGACATGCTTCGAAAATGATTTGCTAAAAAATATAAACAGTACAGCGTGTTTACAAGACAAGCCTGTTCCTCCCCGTGTAATGCTGGTTTGCTCGTGTGCTTGAGCCAACTCCAGCTCAAACCTGCCTGCTGACCATTTTGCAACAACACTACCTTAATTTCAGAGCTACCTAGAATTAGATTTGCTAACAGGTGGAATATTACTTTTTAAATTAAAATGTTTCTTCTAACCATTCCTTGTCAATGTAACCGGCATTTTCTCCCCTGGAATTACCTGTTTAAATGTAGATGTTTTTGCTGTTCCTAACAACTTTTCTAAAATTCCAAGTAGCAACAATGAAATAAAAAATGTTGCTCAATTTTGCTGTGTATTTTGCATTTCTGAGAATTTCTCTTTACTCAAATCAGTGCGAATCAGGAGCAGACAAAAAAAAGTGGTTTTGAAAAAGATTGTTATATAGAAAATGCATAGAAAATAGAGTGTTTTGGCCACAATCTTGCTGCTTCACTCCATTCTGATGCACATGCTTGCAAACAAATAAATGCAGGAAGCTGTAAGAATAGCATATAAACAGAGAGCTCTCATTAATTGGTGATGGGAAGGGGGGGCGAGCTTTTTATATGCCAACAGTCCCACCCACAACTCCTGCCGCTCTGTAGAAATGATAGAAAACCACAGTTGTTTTGGTTGATAACAGCTTGATCACAATTAAAAGACCACTTGAAAATAGATTAAGAGATGATCAGAGTGGATCTTTGATTTTTTTTTCTGCATTTTACTCTTTAAGGGTTCAAGTTCAAAGTAAAAAGACTTGCTTCACTGAAATGAATGAAGTTTAAATGTTTGCCAAAGCAAATGATCAATTTTTTAAATGTAAAATCATCAGAATTTCACTGACTGCATGAGCTGCATGAGGGGCCGCAGATGGGCTGAAGATATGCGGCAGATGTAATAAAGTGCAGTGTTTCTGAAATGCAGAATGATGACTGAGGCGCGATGGTGGCGCGTGACAGCAGGAGCTGTTCTCCTGCAGCCGACTCAGCCCTTATCCCACCAACTGCAGCTTGTTATTAATGGCTACATGCTCACTGCATGCAGCCATTCTTCTGTGCAGTCATGATCAGTCAGGCTGATGGATGCATACATGTAACACAGATGCACAGAGACATGCCTAATAAATATGAAGTACCTGCAAGCCCTGCACACCGCACTTGTAACATACAGACAAGTACCATGCAGGTATAGTTTGAATTTTATTTTAATGCAGTTCAACTGACATTTGTGTTTCTTCTCCCCATTTTCCCCTTTGATCTTTTCCTTGCAGAGGACATCTTTATTCTCAACGGAAAAGACAAGAAGAATCCTCTCATCTATGGCCTGTTTACCACTTCAAGGTATTTTCCCCTTGTAATACAGAAAAGGCTCAGAACAAAGTTTTATGTAGTTTGTTTGCATCATTGCTTGTGTGTTTAAAAATGTAGCGAAAGAAAGAGACAGTCTTTAATTTGAAATCCTTCTTCTTAGAGGTTTTTTCGGTGGGTTTGAATGTTTTTATCTGCTACTTTAAATTTAGATTGGGCAGTTTGCCGATGCTACAGTTCAGGGCAGTGAAGCTTTAAGCGTCAAGTGAAGGGAAAATAACATAAACTGCTGCAAAAATATATATATTAAGACGAGAAAAATGCACAAAGACTTCCTGCTGAGCGGGCAGGCATCTCACGTGGGTGTAAAACCTTGTAAAAATTATGACTAATTCAAAATCAACCCACTTTTATTTATATAGCACATTTCATAAAGTCAATAAAAAATGCCAAGTGATAATACATTACTTCTTAAATAAAACAGCATTGTTTAATTGTTAGAAATACATAAAATATATATTTTTAGTTGAAAATAACAATTACCTGTCAGTCCACCAAAAATCTTTAACATTCAAACCTACAAAAACTTGTGATTGCTAAGTTTTATTAAGTAATACTTGTTTTTTTTTTTGGATGCCAAAATTTCATTACCTCTTTTACCACCATTTTAGAAATGAAAATAAATGTTTTGTCATAGTTTTCTACACATACCAAAAAAAAAGATCTCTTTGGAACTGCTTTGCATAATAGTCATCTGTGATGAGACAACATATGAGCGTCTCGTGGGTCATTGTGATGTGGCACACACACACACAAACACACTACTGTTACACTGAGAAACACAAAGCAGTGTGGGTTTCGTGTCACTGTGACTCATGAATGGAGTCCTTTCAGTTCAGAACATGGGCTGCACCCCTACTTTAACACTGTAATGCCTTCATTATGAAACTGTCATGACGGACAAGTGCAGTGCTGCGGGCAACATACAAAAACTGTTGGACTCTTACGGATTGCTAACAGAGTTCAACTCTACTGAGTACAGATAATAAAAAAATTAAATGTCAAAAGACTGATGCATAGGAGAACCTGATGGTCAGAGAAACAGGGAAACATTGGATATATTGTAGAAAGTTGGTTCTGAAAAAGGTGATGGTCTGAAATGCAGCTGGCAGCAAAAGCTAGAAAAAGCCTGGATCTTCCTCACTTTTCAGCAAATTCCTTGCCACAGCAGGTGTTTTTTTTTCAGGGAGTTTTACAGTGGAGGCTCTTCCTGTTGCAACCCTGTCTTGTATCTGTGCTGGAGACTGGCACAGGGAGACCCAGACTTGGGCCCCCTTGTGGCTACAGTAGCTCAAAGGGTCTTGTCCCAAGGACCCACACTGGAAAGATGTCATTGCGCTATTCAGCCGCTTAGAAAAAGCTTGGATAAACAGCGATTTATATCCATCCATTATTTATGTATCTGGTTATTAATTTTTAATTTTACTTTTTATTGTAATTTATTCATTTTTCATTAGTTGTAACTCGAGTGTTGGGATCCTCCACCCCAGTGATGAAGCCTCCTCAGTAAATAGGGTCTTTACAGTGGGGTCTCCTGGGTCTGGCTCCTTGTGTTGATTGGGAGGGGTCCTGTGGTGGAGTCTTCTGTGAAAATCAGTGGGGAGGTCGCTGGTGTTGACAGTTCCCCAAAAAATCTTTTCCCTACTCCAATATCAAATCAGATTACTATTTTGCATGTTGTTCCGAAATCATTTTATGTTGTGTGCGTAGGGTTCAGGGGTGTTGTGGTCATTGTGTGTTTTATCATTTATTGGGTTTTTTTGTTTTTTTTCTTTTTGGTGAAGGTCTGAAATTGAAAAATTGTTACTATGTAGAGCACGTTGTGTTACTTTGTGTGCTTTACATACAAAGTTTGATTGGATTTAAATAGATATCTGGGGCGCCTATCAAAGTCCCTGTCGCACACTGAGCAGGACGTCACAGTAGCCACACAGCCGTTTGACACATTTGTCCAGGGCTGAGCAGGGTGTCGGTCCGTTTTCTGGAATTTGTGCCTGGAATCTCAGTGAAGACTGAACTCGAAATCCTAACCATCCCTCGGGGTGGGGTAAAAACCGCAGAGCTGCAGGCTGCAGAGGGGTCATTCTCTCTGAATAGAAGCTTGTTTCTCTTTACAGTCATGATTATTCACACTCAATAGATTTTGAAGGCTGGACGAGTGTTAGCTGTCACTTTACCATCTGCTCCAACTACTTCTGTTGCTTTTGTGCTCTTCTTCTTATTCTGTGATGTTTTGTTCTATCTAGCATATTGAGACAACCTCAGTTGTAAGTTGGCTCTTTATAAATAAACAGAATTACATAAAGTTTGATTTTTTTTGTAAAACTGTAGCTGTGAATCTACCATCAAAAACATGTGTGCCACTAAAGTGAACCCAGAGAGACACCATGAATCATCAAGACGTGTGTCTGTTTTTGCTAAACGCTTTGCAAGAAATCCTTCACACTTTATTATGATCTGCATTCGTTTTGTGGCACAGTTAATGAAACACAAATAACTAAAGACCCACAAGTCATGCAATGTGGATTTTGACAGGCTTCACATCAAGCTAATTTATGTCTTTCACATTACAAATTGAAATGAGTTGCATCTTTTTAGTCGGATCTTTGTCTGATACCTACGGCCTGAAGACCCAAAAGCATCTTATCAAACAATCAAAGGAGCTCTTCAATTGCATTGACTATTCCAATACTAGTGCGTATGAGGAAGGTGGAAGTAAAACTTGATGTTGGCTCCTCTGCTTTATTCACAGTGATATCCTGAATGGCTCAGCTGTTTGCGTTTATCGAATGGAGGATGTGGTTCGAGCTTTTAAAGGGAACTTCCTGCATAAAGAGGGGCCTCAATATAAGTGGGCAGAGTTCACCGGAAACGTGCCCTATCCACGGCCAGGAACCGTAAGTTCACACTCAAAAGTGTCTTTTCCTGACAGTTTCTTGGTTCTGTCCGAATTCTCCCACCACTCACTACTCAGTGCCCAATATTGGGGCATTAGCCATTTTTTTGGGCTGTCCAAGTCTACTGACTTCTTGGGTTCTTCTCCAGATCTGTTATTCCAAAATCCAGTGCTTTGGAAATTCCCCAAAAATAAGTATCGATCCTCACTAGTTGGCAAATATAGACCATGATGCATTGCGCAGAAGCAACTGGTCATTTAAAAAAGACTTTTTCAATTTTTTTAATACGTTTTCATCATCGGAACACAGTGGATTCATGAAACCCTTTATGCGATTAACCAGAATCAGTGGATTCTCTGGAGAAAAGTGACTTTTCAAATCAGTTTTACGCTGTAATGCAACACGTTACTAATTAAAAGTGTTGCATATCAGCGCAGAGCTGCTTTTCTCAGCGACAGAATCAGCTGATTTACGTTGATTGACTACTACTACTGTCAGAAGCATGCTTTTCTTACATTTAGAATATGTTGTAATTCTTTATTTACTTAATATTTATTTGAACAGGGACAGTGCGCATTCTGTAAATGTGCCAATGTTAGCTACAAAGCTAATATTCAACCGTGGTCCCTGGGCAAGTTGTAGGTTTGCCTTCAACAAACGCCAAGAACACATAAAACCAACAAAAACATTGGCAATAATACAAAATTCAGTGAGAGTTTGAATTTTAGAATACAGTTAGCTGAATTATTATAATGAAACCATTTAAACAGTCGAAATGTGATATGTATCCAGATTTTAAGTTGCTTCTCAAATGTAAGAAAAGTTGGACATTCTCTTATGGTGAGAGGTAAAGTCTTTCAGATATTACAGGCCATAACAGAAAGAACGGTTTGTTTTGGTAATTGTAATTGGTATGCCTGTAAGGCACCACACACTCACCCCTAGCTGCAGACCTAGTGGGTGCACCAGCTCTAGATTTCAACTTGATATTTTCCATTAATGGAGCAGGTATTGTATGAACATTGAAGAGTTACGGTAGTCAAAAGAATGTCAACACTGGAGCTTTACATAGGGTTAAAATTCAGGGCACTATATAGTCTTTTAGGGGTTAGGGGCTGAATTTGGACATAACCTTATCCTCTCAACTGGACTCTTTACTGAAAAACCTTAAAAAAACAAAGGGGAGACCGTCCTCCCCCAAATCAGACTTAATTTGATCTGAGATTTAATAACAGATGACATGAAAAGTTGTTTTTTATTTTGCTCCATAAAAGCAGTAATCAAAAGCTTTATTACATCTCTTTATGTTCTTTTACCCCCAGTGTCCCAGCAGCACATATGGAAGTTACAGCTCAACCAGAGAGTATCCTGACGACGTTATTTTCTTCAGCAGGACTCACCCGCTGCTGCAGGTTCAGCTGATCCTTTAATACATTCATTTAATTTAATCACACTGTGATCTATTTTATCCCTGACCGAGTCATTCTTCTCTCTATTTCTGTACAAAGAACTTAATTATATTGAGTAATTGAATAAGTGAAGTCTCTGGGGACATGAAACCTTTGTCATTTTAGTTGAGAACAGCTTGGCTGACACTGTGGAAAAGCATTCCTTGCATCATGTGGTGCAGTTTCCTAATGTTATTTACACTTTTATAGGAAAATGTGCTTCCACTGGGAGAGCGCCCCCTCTTGGTCAGAGTTGGCATCAACTACAAGTTCAGCAAACTGTTGGTGGACAGAGTGGAGGCGGTGGATAGCACTTATGATGTCTTGTTCATCGGAACAGGTAGGTTTGGTACTTTTTGTAAAAACACAGAACCCATTTAAATCATAAGAAGATGAAACTGAAAATGTTTTTTTTTTTTTTAAAGACTCTGGTCTCGTGCTGAAGGCCATCCATCTGCCCAGAGAACACGGACAGGGTCAGGAGGTCACTCTGGAGCAGATGCAGGTTTTTCAGGTACAAAAACTGATTTGGTATTATACAAAATGTCACACTGATTTGTTAATTTTTTAAACATAAAAAACATAACACATGACATATTACAAGAAACTTGGAGTGATAGGGGTGCAGATAACCATAAGAAGGGTTCTGGTTGAATTTTAGAAAGCTTTTTATACTATAGTATGAAAAGTAGTGATGCCATTTAGTGAGCAAAGATTTAACGAGGGCAAAAACAGTACTGAACTTCACACGATAGAGTGCGCTAACGGTATGGCAACTTGTCAAGGGCAATCTTTCAAATTATCAGCAAATTAAATCAACTATCTTTTTACAATATAGTACACATTTACCACACATTTTATCCCCGCACCATCTAAAACTGCATTACTTGAGCATTTTTGTATTTGCTGTTTTCTTCCTGTCTTCTTAGCACAATTCTTAGCGCCACAAGCGATAAAATGGCTTTTTTTTTCTTGAGCAGGAAAACGGTGGATCGACTGAATAATGCTGGTGTTACATAAAACGTTTTAATTCACCCAACACAACAAGATGTCCATTATCAGCAATTAACAGACGACACAGAAGCCTGAACCAGTTCAAGGGAAAGGGCAATCTTTCAAAGCATCAAAAAAAAGAAATTAGGATTACCTTCAATTGGCGGATTGACAGCAGCCAATCAGAATTGAGTATTCACCCGGACCATGGTATAAGTAGGTCTAAGATAAAACAAGTAGGTTTAACAAAACACTATCACAACTGACACAAAACATAAAGCAATTGTGTCAAAGTTACACTATACTATTTTATCAATTCTACTATAGAAGTCTAATCTTTTTTCAGTTTATATGGTTGGATTAATTAAAAGTAGTGACCCATAAATTCTGAACACCACTTCTGTCCCTCGATGGCTAACCCATCTCATTACTCAAGTTGTATAAAAATGATTTGCAGCTCATTGTGATTAACTTCTAATGGTTCAATACATAAATCAAAGGAATTAGTTTATTTATGGATGTCTAATTATAGATTGAATTTAAATTTATTTTAAATGGAGTTACAGATGTGTCAAAGCTTTATAGCAGAATTTAAATACATATGAAAACTTTTCATTTGGTTTCAACTTTGCGTGTCACCAGAACCCATGGTTTATTAACTTTCTTTTTTTTATTTTGCAAAGAATGTTCCATGAAAACACTCATTCAAATTAAATGAAGACATTTCTTTTTACAACCATCTTTTTTCTAAGTAATTAGTTATTAGTCTTTTTAATTGAATATTTCTAGTTGCTGACCTGTATTTGTCTGTGTATAGCACCTTCATATTCCAGTCTTTGCGGTATAAAATTACAACGTTCCCCTTTTTTTTTTGTCTCGCAGCACCGAGCGCCGGTGACAGCAATGGAACTTTCAAAGAAGAAGGTAAATGATGAGAGAAACTCCCTGTCAAACTTCCAAACTCCCCTGCTGACACACCCGAGCTCACACAACATCACACGTATCACTCATCTCCCCACCATGTGTCTCCAAGGACAACTTCATCACCAGTTGCTATGGTTACCCCTCAGTCAGAGCATTGATGAAGAGATACCACACACACGCAGACACACACATACATTATTAAAATAGTCTGTGCTCTAAGAGAAAGAAAATCCACAGCAATCTCACTCCACCAAGCATGGTTGGTAAAAACAGAAGCATCGACACATTTCTCATTCCCACACACAAACATGACCCCCCCATGACCCCTTGCTGTCAGTATCCTATGGGAGTTGTGTGGACGTCTTAGGGAAATAAGAGCTTTTTTTCGCCGCTGATCCTCTGCATCGAAACTAATTCCCTCTTTCTGCTCTCTCCCTTTCTTTGTTTTTGGACGGTCCTTCATTCTGCCCCGTCCTGAATCCACCCATTTTCAGCAGTGGTTGTTTGTGGGCTCCAAGGAGGGCGTGTCCCAGCTGGCTCTGTACCAGTGTGAGCTGTACGGCCAGGCCTGTGCTGAGTGCTGCCTGGCCAGAGATCCCTACTGCACCTGGGACGGACATGCCTGCAGCCCCTACATGCCCTCCGTGCGCCGGTGCGCAAGAAAATGAGATAATTAATTAGATAACTACAGTGTAATGGGAATCTCCTGTAATATGTGTTGAACTCCTTCACTGAGATCTGAATGTGAATGGAATGAATGTGGCATCAATCTTCTAAAAATTAAATTTAAACCACATATGTTGATATAATCAAATGTGGCTCAAATTACGTCTCAGTTTAGATCTATTTGATCGCATTTTAAACATTTTTCTAGTGATTAAAGACGTTCTTGATGCTAATGTGTTTGCTGGAATGCTGACTTTCTCTGCAGCATGTTTAGAAGCAAATCAATGCCAGAGACAGCATTATTTCTGTCATTTCAAATACGCTGGAGTCGTTTTCTTTAGCGCCACCATCAGACAGATTCTATAAAACAAGCTTACTGTGTGAGATGATATAGCGTAGTTGTTGTTGTTACCTCTGTGCAGTGTCTTACTGGGATTTTTGTGTCTCTTCAGGAGAAACGCTCGTCACTTAGGAGAAGACGAAGATCCACTGACTCAGTGTGTCCGACAGGGAGGTGAGGAGAAAATTCACTTCCTGTCAGGGAAATTTTTTACAGTCATGGCAGCTCCAACTATATTTTTCAAAATGTTGTCCAAGCTTAGCCACATACCCATCCATATGTCCGGTTAGCAAAACCTCAGTTTGGATTTAAACATTTTTCCAAAAATGTAAAACTTCAAATGTAAAGTTAAGGTTCAGATGTAAAATTTTTGTTTTGGTCTCAAAATATTTCAGAATGTTGTGTATGTTTAAAAGGTATTTAACCCTGGAAAACCCACAGAGTTAAATATGCCCCCCCCCCTTTTTTGTTTAATTTTTTTTTGTTGTTGCAATTTTTATGCAATTATTTTCTGTTTTTATTTTTATTTTTTGGCTGCTGTTAATTGCTGCATCTGAAAATGAACAAACAAAAAACAAAATAGTTTCATTAACTTTAAAGCCCTGAAGATAATTGTTGTTGGGTACTCCAAGGTTAAGTTGATTTATTTGAGTTTCCAGTTTAAAAAAAAATCGAAATATTTCATGACGATATTAAATGATGATTTCTTTGGTAACACAAAAACATCTGAAACACATTATCTTCCTCTGTTTCAGCTGGGCTGCAGGTAGAGGCAGAGCAGAGAGTGATGCTGGTTGCCGAGGGTAACAGCACCTACCTGGAGTGTCTTCCTCGATCCAGACATGCTGCAGTTACTTGGTACAAACAAGCAGGAGAGAACAGTCCCGAACTCAATCAGGTATCTGCACATCTTTTGGTAATCTCAATCATGTCATTAAAATTTAAGCCTTTTAAAATGTATTTGCCTATTTAGTCACAGTATCTGGCATGAATAAAAACACGCCCATTTTCCCCAGGTGGTAACAGGTGAACAGCTGGTGGTGATTGAGCGGGGCGTCCTTATTAGGCGAGCTGAGCTGTCTCACGGCGGCGTTTACCACTGTCAGGTGGAGGAGCACGGCTACCACTGGACGGCGGTCACGGTCCGCCTTGCTGTTTGGAGCTCCTCCGCTAACCGAGTCCATGGTTCGCTCTCTGGCTCCTCCTATCAGGGTGCGGGAACCCTGCCCTGGTACCAGGATGTGATGGCCCTGATACACCCAGGAAACTTAGGCCAGCACTGCAGGGCTCTGGGGTACCGCCCCCCACGCAACCATCGTCGCCATGGCAACATTATGATGAAGAGGGAGAAGGGAGAGAAGCAAAAGCATGGGGCAGGAAGAGGAGGAGGAGGACGTGCAGCAGGGAGGAAGAGCAGGAGCAAACCACAGCAAAGGGCACCTAGGAGCGCTTGAAAGGAGATAGTCACAGACTGAAACACGTACACAGTTTGTGTAATACACACACACACACACACACACACCGAACTCAGACACTGAGGCACACACACATGCTGTTTGTACAGACTAAGTCATGCGCATGCACTTGTATACAAACAAAAAAGGCAACTTCTGGTGAGAACATTCAGGATGAGCGCCACTTCAGTTTCTGAAGTCTGAACAGGAGGATTTGGACCGCAGGAGACCGCCGCACTCAGACAAATGACTCTGTGAATAAAATAGCCCAATAGAGTAGCTGTGGGGCAAAGCATGCTGAATGAAGGATGAATGGCATGGCCAGACAGCGTTGACAGCTAAAGGGTGTTTTAGAAAGAAATTCTGTTTTGTTCTCTTGAATAATATTCAGCATTTGAAAAATGTTCCTGACATGTTTTAAATAATTGCTGCCTTCAGGAATCCCACACTGATAGATTTGCATATTTTGGTAGATATTGGCACAAATTACTTTATAATCTGACAAAGAAAACATTTAATAGAGGTTGTTAACTATGAACAACTTTGAAAAACAAATTGGATCAATTGAGGTCAATTCTAAATGGCAATAATGGTTTCACCCAGTAGGCATGGGACTTCATTTAGAGGACAATCCCTCACACAGCTCAGCCACATGTGGAGAGTTGTCATTTTCTTCGAAAGGTGTGGTTCAACCACGAAATGACAGACTGTGGTGACAGAGATGAAAGGCAGAGAAAGAGCAGGAGGGATGGCTTTGATGGGTTTGCAGATCAACATTCCCATCACAGGAGAGCTCTACACTGCAGCTGACAGACAGACTGTTCAGTTCACAGGTTTTCTCTTGGTTTGCCTCCTTAGAGTGGAGCTGGTAATTAAAATATTTGTGCATTTTGTGGTACGAGCAGCAAATTAGTCTAACTTAGGATCCCCTCTTTCAGAAAAGTATGTTAGCCACGGAAAAAAATCCAATATTTATAAATACATAAAACAGGATATACATGTAATAGCATTCTGTAGGTACCCCTCAACTGCATTTCAGGCATTTACAGCCCACATTGTTGAGACTGGGGCAGATAGACATTAATTTTGGATTTTTCTTGAGGCTAATGCTCTTTTCTGAAAGAGGAGATCCTACATCCATGCAGAATTTGGTGTTTCAACCGCAAAATGCACCATTTATCTGAAATAGCAATCTAATTGGTTCAGCTGGTAAAACATTTCAGCACTAATTTTTTGCCGTGACAAAAATAACAAGAAAAGATGCTCAGTTTCTATAATGTTTTGGTTTATTAGTATTATCCTGTTTTTAGGCTTTCTTTCTATGTGTTGACAATACCTGTTAAAGTTAAAATCTTTCTAATGACATCCAGACTGAATGTATTTTTAAAAGGCTTTAATGAGAGCAGTCATTCTTAAAATCAAGAGATATTTTAGAAGAACATTGGATATTTAATAGTTTTACTTGAGACCCTAATATAAGTAAAAAAACAATATCAGTAAAAGGAGAATTGGTTTTTACTTGGCCTTTGAAAAATGAAAATTAGAATGCCACAAAATGCATTAAAAGTATTTTCACTTGACTTAAAACCACACAAAAGGAAACCACATCAGAGGAAACCTGAAGTGGCAGCATATTCAGTCCAAAAATTTCCATTTTTACAGCTGGTAAAAGCAGTGCCACCATAGAATATTGAAACAGGCCAAGTTTACAATAAAGATGTGTTTATTAAAAAAAAGATCGAAAGCTATTTTGTGATTTCATTGACTTTGCAAGGAAGTCATTTGTCTGAGATGTTACTATGTAAAACCAACAATACCAGTGTAGCTTTATTTATTATTCTAATATAGATTGAAGTAGCTTAAGGTGTAAAATAAGCTCTCCTTGTGGTCACGTGTTTATCAATAACAACATTTTGTTTGGCCTAAATTTGTGTAAATATATTTCATTTGCATTTGGATGCACCTCTCCTTTTTCCCCACATGGAATCTTACTTTTTATTTCTACATTTTACAGAGTAGCTTTGCTCATCCTGTTGGAATTTTAAAGTAAAAGGAGTTGGATGCAAAAACAAAACTAAATGTCTATCTTATTTCCCCTTTTTTCTTTTATACAAAGTATTGGCTGAAAAATAAACCAGAACAGTAAACCTGATTTGCCATTAAAGCTGCTGGAAAACATTGCGTTAGAAATGGAAATGTTCAAGACATGCAGAGGACAAAGTTTGGGTAAAAAAAACAAAAAAAAACAAATAAAACCTGATCTTTAATTTGTATGGTCTGCTTTAAAGCAAGGTTGAATAATAACTGACTTGTGTAGCTATTTCATCATAGATGTAACAGAGTAAACATAGCCTGTAAAATATGGTATTTTAGGTCCTGGAGGACCTCAGTACCTGCTCCTCTGTCTGTGTGTGTGTGTGTGTTTCTGTTTACTACAAAGTCAGTTTTTTGTGAGTTTCACATTCTGAGTGAGAGGACCTCAAAGCATGGTTCAAACAGACAGCGCCATTAAATCTGCCAAATTGGGATTACAGCAATGGATTGGAAAAACTTTTGATGCTTCAGGAAAAATAAACCACGACTTCTGGAAGCAGAGAGGAAAGAAAATTAATGTGAGCTCGACTTTTGGCTTCTTGGCTTTCCCCTCTTGGCTGCAGCCACATGAAAGAACCCACAGGACGTGAGCTTCTTCTGCTGTTTAACAAGGATGTGTAAAAGTCAGAGGGACACATATTTGATGGTGTGTGTGCTTGTGAATAGGATGGTTGAATGCTGAAATACATTCAGCTTTGACTTGTTCTCTCTAGTAAAGCATTTCTTCCACTTCTTTCTGACTCAGCGTGGCTTATGCTCTCCTGCCGTGTAGTAAGAATATTTGAGCAATACTGAGTGAAAATCCCTTTTTTGACTGATGTACTTTTAAAAAAGTTAAAATGACATTCTTGCTGCAACTCAGCTCAGCTCAGCTCAGTGCAGTTGTAATAATGGATGATTAGGCTAAAGGGAAAGGCTAAGTGTATAATGTTCTTAGCTGCAGATTACAGGTACCAAATACATTTACAAAACCTTATTTCATATCTTAAACTTCATTGACTATAAAGACCCACTCCAATGAAAATCGTGCTTTTAACATATTCTTGTGGCATTTCCTGATGATGGAGGACTTATATTAGGAAAATTAAGCTCAAAATGACATTTCTGAGTATTTATTTAAATCGTTGTGAATCGCTGGGCAGGCCACAAGCTTCCTGCTCTACTCTATTCTGATGCATCCACATACAGACAATTAGATCCACGTATGTCTTTGTTTTCCTCGTGAGCTGGAATCTGGCTCAAAACTGTCCAGCTGGATAGCTCCACTGTTGCTCGCCATTTTTGTTGCGCCTGCAATGTTAGGTTGGGGGTTTGAGGAGCTGTAAGCTAGTGAGTGTGTAAAAGTCAGCTCTCGACTATGGGGGACAGGAAGGGACTCTAGGTTTTCTCTGTGCCAACAGTCCTGCCCACACTTTAGAGGTGAATTCCTGTCGCTCAGGTATTCTTATTTTGGCTAAAAACGGCATTATCATAATTAAATCCTTGGAATGCTTTTAAAATAGTTAAAAAGATTATCAGAGTGGGTCTTTAAATATGACTTATTTATGCAATATTTGACAAGAGACGTCAACTCGTCTTCCAATAACACAATGTTTAATAATCCAGTGACCTGAAGCGTTGAAAAGGTCGTTCCTAAGTTACCTGAGCAGTGATCATGTTACGGTCACACATACAACTGCCACTGCTTAATGGGAAGGCATCGGCAGAACCTTCAAGATTCTAGTGCGGGATTATTTCTTTTTTTTTTTATTGTGGGCGTGGCCATGAATGTAAACGGCTGTCAGGCGTCAGTCAGTCAGGCAGGGGATGATGCCATTACAAAATTGGTCGACAGCCGGGCGGCCACAGGGCGGTGGCAGCCAGATTATCGTCTGGCAGCAGCTCTGAATGCACAATGTGTAAATGTCTGCGCCCATTTCAAGTTCCACTGGCCGCCAGCCGGCCGGTAGCCCGGGGGTATATTAAATGCGAGCCATTCTGCCTGTCCCTGGACAGCCACCGCTCAACTTCAAAATGTGCCCATACAGCCAGTGACCGATGTCAACATTTAGAGAAAATCGCCATCAAATTGGAACTTTTTCTTAAAACGTCCCTGGCCTTGGCATGCTGTGTACAAATGCGACTGCTGCCTCCTGATAATAAATGCCCCTGTGTGGCCACCTCTTAAATTTGTTAAAAAGTGTGCATTTAGGTCACTACGCCGTGGCATTTTGGGATATGTGACCAAAGCATAAACAGGGCACAACTCCAGCTCTTATGCATAAGCCACAGTACAGGCGTTCATACTGGCAGGACTTTAAAACCTGCTGGTTGGTTAGCACCTAAATGAAGTAGAACCAAAGTAAAAAAAAGCTGGTGATTTGTCTTATGTCACTAGCTGTAAGCTCCTCCCATTTTGGCTCTGGAGACAGTGGTGTGAAAACAGCTGTTCACCAGAAAATAGTGATGATCTGGGTATCAGGTTCTGAGAATCATAAGTGTCTGCCAGAAAACAGATACTGTGATCAAATGTGAAAAGAATTCTTCTGTTACATAACTCTCAGTTTTTACTAGTAACAACTGGTTTTTACATGAAAAAAAACTTTAAGTCCTATGGGGATTACTTCATGTGTACTTATGTAAAAAATGTGGGTATTTGTTAAAGCAAACGTGGAAAACGTGTTTTTACAGTATGTTGAAGTATTCTTTCATAAAAATATGATGTTGTGTTGCTCTGTTATTTTCTATGACCTTGTGTTTTCCTCTCTGCTGTATTCCTTTAAGTCAGTACCAATGTTCTGCTGTGATTTTCCCAAATATCTTCTCTAAAGTCCAAACAGCCTGTTGATCTTTAATTTTGTAAATATGTATAAAGTTCTGCTTTAAAAGGAACATGTCTTTTTATTCAATCATGGACATGTAAATAGAGTCACCTATATTTAGTTTTTATTTTATTTTTTTCACTAAAGCTGAGTTATGTTGTCAAAGATTTACCTGATTCCAGCCAAACCCTTGAGGCTCTCTCCCAGTATATACTAAAGTCTTACTTTACCAAAACTCAACAATTTTTACAAATGTTGTTCACTTGAGACAAGTTAATTCATTCCTAGCATACCGCTTCTCGATTTCAATTTTCATAACAGTTGTCACTCAAAAGCAGAATCTAACCACAGAACCCAGAAACGGCTGACTGATTCTGCCATAGTGACCACTAAAGTGCTTTATCATTTGGTTTCAAACGACTGGTATGCTGTGCAATCAGAGGGTCAAACCGTACGTTCCAGTCACGCCAGACATGGAGCGCCATTCACTTTATAGGATTTACTGCTAGAATTCAAGTAGGTCAGGAATAATTCACTTTTTTCAGATCATTAGGTTGTGAGTAAACTACAACGGCCTCCAAATTTGTTCAATCCTTCATCAAACAATAACTTCTGTAAGATTAAATACAGAATATAATGGTTCCCTTATTACCATTTAAATGACTATTTTTGATTGAATGATTTGGTTAGAAAATGAAGATAACAAATAAATATATCAAATCTACTTGAGGTAATAATTTATAAATTGATTAGAACTCTACTTGACATGATTATAAATTGATATACTTATACATACCGTGGGGCAAAAAAGTATTTAGTCAGCCATGAATTGTGCAAGTTCTCTCACTTAAAAAGGAAGTGAGAAAAAGTGAAGTGACATGGTAAAATGGCGTATACTTGTATTGCGCTTTTCTACCTTCTTTGAAGGCCCAAAGCGCTTTACAGTCACAGTTCCATTCACACACACACACTCACTAACCGATGGTGGCTTTGCTGCCAAACACTGGCGCCAACGTTCAACCAGAGGCAAGGTGGGGTTTAGTGTCTTGCCCAAGGACACTTCGACATATGTGCGGGCAATGCAGGAATCCAACCTGCATTTTTCCAATCAGAGGTCGACTGAGTTTTTTTTCCCTCTAATACTTTGAAACTCCTGCTGCTACACGATGCACCAGAAATCAGAAAGATTCAACAAATAACGATGTAATAGAGAACTCAAATCAAGCTTTTAGTATAAAGTATTTTTCATACACATGAAACACAAAGTGCTTTACAGAGTAAAACACTTTACAACCTATAATTTGAAGGTGAACACAACAACCTTAAAACATTGCCCCCCTCCCCGACCGCCACGCACACAACATAATGAAGCATAAAAGGATTTATAAATGGGATGCAAAGTAGAAATACCCACTTTCAAAAGATCAAGCTCGTCAAAAATTATTAAATTCATGATATCTAAACGTAGAAATATAATTTGTGATTTTTGGGATTTAAAGTACAAGCAGTTTTTTGACCAACACAAAACATGACGGAACAAAAACTTGTTGCTTTTCCTGAATCCAAATCATACAGTTTCAAGCTGTTTTATTTAAGAGTTAAAGTAACATGACACTAGCAGAGAAATGTGAAAATACTTCACATTTTTGTAAACCAATTTTGTTTTAAACATATATTTCACATTTCTAATTCCAACAACCACATCACCTTTGCGAGCAGACTGAAAGAAGGAGGCAGTTTATCGTTTAGCAAACCTCAGATGAACATTGGCAAAGACTCCTAGATTTTTGTCCAAGAAAAATAAACGGCATCCAATATTTCCTGGTATGAAAATGCTTCAGGAATGAGAGACTAGTCTACTTATCATAGAAAACTTCTTTTGGACTTCAAAATTTACTACAGAGGTTCTTATATCACTTTTATGGACAGCACCACAGAGACCGAAGAATATCACTGGCTGACTATACCTACTGTGGGCTATACCAATTTCCTGTTGCCTATTTGGCTTATCACATTTGACTTTTTCTAACATCAGGAGCTCAGAATGCTCTCCAAATGAAACCTACCTGTTTAAACTAACAGTAAAGTAAGAGGAGCTGCTGCAAGTCTGGTTCAGAAGCATGGTGAACTAACATTTTGACCTTTGGATCATATTAATTCTAAATATAATTCATCATCCATGCATTTTCTAATGACTTTTTGGCCTGGTTAGGGACACAAGGCCTTCTGGGGCCTACTCCAGGGTCAAGGTTACCAAGCCTTCACAGGGTCACATACCCTCATGCCGACACACCCTTAAACATTTTCCTCAGAAACAATTTTGGATCCTCAATTAACCCTTAAATCACGCATTTTGGTCAGGAATTCCAGAGAAAGTCCTGCCAAAAGAAAACCTTCACAAGCACCAAAGTGATACTTATACTCTGTAAAGAAAGAACAAAGCCAGGATTCTGACCAAGACCCTCTCACTGTGAAGGATTAGTGCCAGACACCAAGCCATCAAACCACAAATAAATAAGGGAATACATCCCTGGAGGTTTTTTATGTTGTTACTGACAGTTTTACAGCAATTTGCAATGAGCAGTAAGGAGGTCCACAGCTCAGCTGATAAAGCAAGTTGTCTTGTAATCAAAGCTGGTGGTTCACTAAATTGCTTCCAAATGACATGGCCCATGTCCCAGTATATGAAAGACTGAATTAAAAACTCACTGTGCAATATAAATACATTCAAATGGCTTCTGTAGGGCTACAGGCATCAATATATATCTTGACTATCAGCCAGTATCATAAGAAATGCATGAAGGTTAACCACTACAGCAACAAGGTATCCCGAAAGAGGCTTAATGAAACCACAAGGAAGAAAAAAAAACAATGAAACCAACAAAAAAGTTTTGTTTTTTAAGAAGCTCTTTGTGGAGAAAATGTTGGCATTTTCTCCACACAATGAGTCAAGACTCTGTTATGGCTTTCTTCTGCCTGTTGAGTCAACCGCAATGACTCCTTTTTGCAGTTTTGCTCACAAAAGTGACTTTGAGGTGTAGTCAGAGGTTTTCTACACGTCACTTCTGTTACTTTCAAGCTTTTAAGCTGAATAAAACTGTCTGCTTCCCTCCATCAGAACCAGGTTCTCTGCCAGCTGCCTTGCAGAGTTTCACTGGACTTTGACATATTCCACTAACAATTTTGTCATCATCATAAAAAGACAGGGATTTCTTCTCTGGCATTTAATTAATATCCCTTTTATTCTGTAATTGTTCTACTTTCCTATTTGATTTTTCTGCAAAATATAGTTGAAAATCTTTAATAAAGCCTCCAAACCTTTGACTGACAGTAAAGCGGTTTTGCTTCAACCTTTTGAGAATGCTTTTAAGAGAAACTGTTCATTCTTGAGTTGGTGTTCTTTTTTTTAAAGAAAAACATCTTTAAAAAATCTAAAAGAATAATTAACACCTAAAGACTTTTTTAATTAATAAAAAATGTCATAACAATCAAACAATTAGTAAACAAAATAAGCCTCCACACTAAGAAATGTTGGGTTCAAAATGCAATAATGCTTTGTCAAAACAATGATTCAGTGTTAGGAAAAAAAAAAAGGCTAAATGATGATGAGATATTTGACCTGTCAAAATATTTCAAAACTCCTGCAACTGTAATAGAATGACAGAAAAGCAGCTGAACTGAGTCTCTCTACGTGGTTCAATTATTTAAATGGGTAACTCAGTCAAAGATAGCTTTTCTCCTTTCTGGCTTGCCAATTTGGCACAATAATACTTTTCTTCAGTGCATGTTCTTTTTTTTTTTTTAACTCAAAAATGACTTGCAAATGAAGAACACATTGGGACACATCTTGAATACAAATAGTAGCGGTAGATTAGAGGCCCCTGCTGTTATTAAAGACCACCAACGTCAGACGTCCCACCATGAATGAAATAGAGCAAAAAATCTGCCAACACAGTTCTCTGTTTGGAAAAAAAAAAGTGCTTATGAAGCCTAATTGCTTCAGATATCAGACTTTGTGACTGACAGAGAGCAGATGGGATGAAGGCTAATATTCCACAGAGAGACAGGGTGCAGGGTGGATGGATGGATGAACGGGATCAGAAATCTCACAGGATTTTTAGATGTGATCACTGTGGAGTTGTTGAATACTTTCTCCTCTACTGCTGTGTTTGTCATTAAACACCACATTAAAGGGGTTATAAAAACCACAGACAAAGGCTGAACTGACACTTAGAAGTTATCAGGCTAAATCTAACCTTCTCACTTTTTTGTGTTTTTAATAAAGTTATTTCTCGTCAAAACTCATGCAAATGTTGCTTTTCAAAGTAATGAGTTAAAGTAAATGTCTAAATGTGTTGCTAATTAAACCACAGCAGGCAAACTTTACTCTGGATGATCTTTCGCATTGTGGGAAGGCTAAATGAAAATAACAGAATAAGGATTCTTGTTATCCTGTCTGTTTTGATAGACACATCAAAATATCTACTCAGTGAAGAAAGCAATAAGGAAAGAAACTGGGGAAATAAGAAGAAAAAGACACATGGTGTATAACTTCTTAGAGTAAGTTCTTGTTTTCTTTCCATTGAAAAGTGACAGTAAAACTCTCCCTAGAAAATGTCTTGTGTTTTTCCAAAACTATTAGAATGAAGAAGTTCAGACAGGCTAATTCTTGCCATGAGTAGAGTCATCTTGGTCTTTGTCTCCATCTGTTGTTGAAAAGGCAGATGTACATGCTAAATGAACCATGGTTACGTAAACAGGGAAAAAAGTATTTTTTATTGTATCTGCTCCATTTATGGAACATAAAATCAAATCATCTTCCTCCATCCTTCAGTATCCTCCTCGTTTATACCAACCACCTTTATCGTCTTCGTTGACTACACCTACGAATCTCCTCACTGATATTCCTTCAGGATTTTTTCCTGGTAACTTCAACTTCAGCATCCTTTTACCAACATAATCCCTGTCCCTCCTCTCAATAGATCAAAACGTCATCTGCAAACGTAATGGTCTACAGAAATTCCTGTCTAACTTTATTTGTCAGTCTGTGCATCACCACAGCAAATAGGCAGGGATGCAAAACGGATCCTTGGTGCAGTTCTTTGAGCCTCTTCTTTTTTAGTACGTGACAAGAGTGTCAGTAATGTTGAAAGGAAAGGTGGTGAGAGCAGCCATGTTGGAGGTAGCAGAGCTGAAGATGTTGAGGTCCCCTTTGTTTTGAAATTAATGCATGGAAGCTGATTGAGATGATTGTGAGGCTTAGAGGAGGACCACAGAAGA
Organism: Oryzias curvinotus; assembly: GCA_023969325.1. Classification (NCBI taxonomy): domain Eukaryota; kingdom Metazoa; phylum Chordata; class Actinopteri; order Beloniformes; family Adrianichthyidae; genus Oryzias; species Oryzias curvinotus. The sequence goes on along the minus strand of CM043712.1, from coordinate 29,392,746 downwards.
GGTTTCATGGATGAAGGGAAGGAGGACAAGGGGAGGGGGGTTATGTGAAGGACACTGAACATCGGGTTAAAAGGAGGTGGATGATTTGCTGTGTGACACCTAAAGAACTAGCCGCAAAAAAGACAAAGATATTATTAACTGAACTTCACAAAAATATGAGTTATTTTTGGAAAACAGATTGACAAGAATAAATTACTGATTTCGAGGTTAAAAAAAACGTAGCTATTAAACCAATAATTTATTTGTTGAGAAAAATTAGTGGGGAAAACTTTGCTTATAAAATAAATTAAAACAAATTACGAAGAAGAGTTCAGTAGGTGGAACACTTCTTTTAAGATTTGTGGGGGAAGGATATTTTCGTCGGACCTGACTGTTAGTTCCATTAACTGGATTGAAACAGCCCCTCCTGTGAGTGTTTTCTCTTTTCTATCTGAGCTTTAAATAGCAATTTAATGAGCCGTCTTTGTGCTGGATATAAATGTCACATGTGAGCGCATTTCGCTGGAAAACATTGTCAGACATTTAACAGGAACATGCGGAAGTTTAGCCCTAGAAGAGGCCCGAAGCTAATTTAGCCGCGCTGAGCTCTCAGCAACACTGGCCGTGAACGAAGAACTAGCAAGGCAGCTAAAAATAAATAAATAAAAACAGCTATTGCCACGACTTCCTTCATGCTTTAATAAAGTTATTTAATCTCTCCGCGTAAAAAAAAAAAAAAAAAAAAAATTTCACGCGTTTCTTGACAACATAAAAATCCACCTGTCATGTGACACAACCATTAGCTTAAAGTGCGCTGATGTTACCATGACGTCATGTGGCTCTTGGGGCAAATAATAAGCTTTAATGTCGCATTTTATGCCACTGTTGAGTGTTACAACGCAGTACGCTTGAAGACACGAACTGAAAAGGATTTGGGGAAGTCAGGAGCGTATTATTCAGCTGTAAAGACTTTACAGCTGAATGAATCAGTAATTCTCCTTTGTTGTGAAACGTTAAAAAGTAACGTAGAAATAAATACAGGTAAGACAAATAATTACTCGATAAAGAATAAATGGGCTGTTGGTTACAAAAAAATAAAAACAAAACTTTATAGGTACTGAGTAAAATTATTGAAAAGATAATGATGTGCAACCTTTGGCTTTATTTATATATTTAAAAAAAATTTGGGGCTTAATACATAAATAGATAAATTAATCAATTAATTAATAAATAAATATATAATTTCCCTTCTACACACACTAAACTTCCACTGATGTGTAGAGTAAAATGAGTGATACTGAATTCTACAAGTTTTTTTTTCTTACCTTTGCGCGTCAATATGGATCATTTGTAACCCATGTATGCATGTTGTCTTAGACATGTTATTAATGATTTTCATTTTTTAAAGCGTTTTAAAATGTCCAACATGTTGAAATTGTTGCAGGCTTTGCTTCTTTGTTAGAAAAAACAGCCTTTCATGATGCAGAAAGCGAATCGTGTTCATGTTTTGCAGTCATTTACATTACCCTCTCAGGAAGTTGTCAGCATTAAATCAAGTGTAAATCTGGATTGTTATTGCATTCTCAGAATTCATTTCTTTTTTTTTTTTTTTTGTAAACAATGTTTGGGCCTCAAATGTTTTATTTAATACATAGAAGTTTATGATCATCTTAATGATTCTACATTGCCAGCAAATGTGGCAATGTAAAAATAAAATGGCAGCAAAGCAAGTTTAAGTCGTAACCTTTCCTCCATCGAGCTCGACTTGTGTTACTGTTTTGATCGGATGCATGAATCCAGTTAAGCATTGCAGTTCTTTCAGACAAACCCCACAGCAGTTTTGTGATTGCACTGTCATGAACCTTACCTTTTAAACATAATATTTACAGTGAGTAAAGTTTACAACATACCTGTAGTTTTTCTCAGCGTTGATGTGCCTGTCGAGAATCTCCATCCATTATTTTGCTTTTGTTCTGGGTCAAAGGCATACAAATCTCAGAAGATCTTCAGGTTTTAATCTCTCTGGATTTTCTTGGAAGAAAACAAAGGCCTTCCTAATCCTTTCAACCTTCAACTTCTGGATGTAGACGTAGAGCAGCTGCCGTCCAAGACCTGGGAAGCCCCCGTTGCCCTGTGATAAACACTCACATCCAGAGTGTGGGAGGTTTTAAAAGAAACTTACAACCCACAGTCACTGCCATCTGCGAGAGTAGGAACATGGAGTGAAGGAAAATCGAGTGTTGTTTTCAGCTTCAGATGTCTATAAACTACAGCAAACCAGTACAAAGCCTGCAGTGTGTTACTTTGACGATCTGCCGCTTCTCACTCAACTGCAAGATGTTCCAGAGAGCCGACGGTTGATGCTTAAGGAAGTCAGTAAGACCATGTCTTCTGATAACAGAAAGTCCGAGCTCCGAAAGATAAACTCATTCACCGTGACGAGGGGCAATTATTTCTGAAATCTTTGGCTAAGTCCAGTTTTAGCTTCAGAAATGGATTTTCTGTCAGTAACTTTCTGGCTGTTTGTCTTTTTTTTTTTTTTTAGCAGGTGGAGGGATGAGTTTCTCCCCTGTCCCTGGCACTGAAGTGCCACAAACAGCAAATGGAGTCGCAACACCCGTGGGCTTTGAGAATGGCCCTCATTTGTCTGTGAAATGTGGGAGCAGCTCAGTAGAAGCGTCGGTGGAGGAATCACTCGGATACTCAGAGAATTTGGTTGACGTGGAAAGCGAAGGCCCAGACGGAGAACACCTCTCTGACGCAGAGACGGACATTAATGGGAGAACATGTAGTTTATCAATAAACAGCCCTCAGACAGTAGACTCCTCCTTCACTGCTGGGACCACGTTACACTCAGAGCCCGGATCCAGAGACACAGAAGGTCCTGAGTCCTCCGAGACTGCGGATGAAGTTCTCATGTGGAAATTAGCCCACTGCTCAGAGTCCAAACACTCGAATGAACATGCAGGCCCTGAGACTGCAGACAGACTGCAGACACCCTCAGGGAGAGCAGAGGGGGGTGCCGACAGCCAAGACAAAGAGGATGGAGAGAAGGAGAAACAAGACGAGGAGGAGGATGAGAAGGACGAAAGTACGTGGAGTTACCAGCATCCCGGAAGAACGAAGGACACAGAGGTCAGTGAGCTTTACATTTCTTTTTTTTTTTTTTATTTAATCTTGAGCTTCATGGGAGAGAAGGAAGAAAACACAGACTTTTATGTCAGCTACTGCGATTTAAGCAACACAAGCACACTTTAAAAAGTCCAACAGGAGCATTATCAATTCTGCAAGATTTGCATCTTTCTTCTGCTCATTCTGCACCCGTCACCTCATTTCCAGCTTTCACGGCACTACTCTTCCTCAGCCCCTGGTCCTAGTACCTCCTCCTCTTCCTCTCCTCCTGCTCTCCTCCCCTCGGATGAAGCCCCGTATCCCCCACACGTCATGGCACAGGTTTGGGTGCGTAACGTCCGGGGGATGCAGGACAGCAAGAGCCTGGATGAACTCAGTCAAGCATGTGGAGGTAGGCTTCTTCCACAGAATGTTGGCCGTACCCTGAATCCGTCTCAGAATATTGCTTTGAGTCCCACAATGTATAAAAAGAGATATTTATTAGGCCTGAACGATAAAATCGCAAATTTATCGTTATCCCAATATCTCTTGCGATATGCAATACCCAGATCACAAAAGATGGCGAATATTGCGATAAAAGGTTACCTTAAATGTGCTAAAACAATCTTATGGCAGCTTGAAGTATTTAACGATACAAATGTATGCATTTGACCAATCGGATGGAGCTCTATGTTAGATGTAGACGAGGGTCATTTGGAGTGTAGTTTAAGGTATTTTGATTTATTTAAATTAAATTGTTGCATTGAAATGGAAATTATGTTTCTGGTTGTTTTGCTATTTGTTCATGTATCGCAAGTTATATCGTCATCGCAATATTGATCACAATTGATCACTAAATATCGGAAATTGCCAGTTTTCCTCATCGTGCAACCCTAATATTTATATAATGCAATAAGCAAAAGTCATGTTAGAAACTGCTCCGATCTGTTTTATTAATATTATTATTAGTTGGTAGTTTTTCTGACTTTCTGGGGGTTTCTCTTCACAGGTGGCTCAGGCGTTCGAAGTGGGGAGCAGAGGAGGGCAGTTGGAGGGTAGACGGGCAACAATCTCTTCAGCTCTGGAGCTAGAGGGTACTGTAAGCCAGGAAGGAGACCTGACCAACTTTATCACCAAGAATCTAGAGCAGAAGATCAAAATGAGCTCCAAGCCCAGTCTGGACTGCAGTGATTGTACGTGAACAACTGGGGCAGTCTGTATTTCTAGCTAAAATATAACTCTCCTATTGTTGTTGTTGTTGTTTTTGACCTGTTTTCTATCAGTGATACTGCTTAAGAAAGAATTAGCTTCAGTGGAAGACCAGGAGGAAAAGAATTCAATTGTTGAAAAGTTCAAAAGAATAAAAGTTTTTAGATCACGTAATAAAAGCAGTGACAAAGTAAAATGTATTAAGCTGCTTTCAAATAAATAAGTGTCTCCAGCCTTTTTGAGACCCGACATAATTTAGTTTGCCCATTAGCGGGCATCGCTCCTATCTGATTTTTCCGTGGCGAGATGCTGACACTCCGCCCTTCACTTTCCAACCTTTCCCAGCGAGGATGTCAGCCGAGCTAGCCGCTGGATTTAAAGGCAGCTACGCCGTCAATATGCCCTCTGTGGCAGCTCATTACCTCCACCGGCTGATTCAATTAAGATGGATGACTCGCGCTGTTTGGACTGCAAGGATTTAATATTGAGCTCCTGCTGCTGCCTCACAGGGAAGCTTTTCAGATGTGGAGAATTTGAGTTGAACCACATGTGTTTTGGGTTTTGCAGATTTGTTGGCCTGTGGTGTTTTATTTTCTTTGTGGTAGATTTCCTCAAATTGAATTTTAGTTTTCCTTCTGTCGTCCTGCTTTTGTTATTATTTGTGTGTTTGTAGTTTACGTTTTAACTGAGACGAATGAACTTTTCCTCGAATAAAATTCAAACTCTCAATATTATGTCTTAATAATGACAACAATTTTAGGCTAACCGCTGATCTGGCTGCAGTTTTACTCGCCGTGCGTACATTTGTTGTCACGGTGATTCATCGTTTCTGTAATGTCACTTTCCTGGTTATCAGTCGGCCTAATTCCATTCTCCTTCCTGTCCAGCCGACTGTTCGGGTCCCATCTACAGAAGCCGGGGGTTGTCACGGCGACCAGCTGATATCCCGCCCATTGACGCCACGGTTTTGTTGGACCTTCAGAAACACGTCCAGGACGTGGCGCACAGCGTGGAGCTGATGATGCGGAGCCTCAATGGAACCATCCAGAATGTGAGCTTCAAACTTTGGGTTATTTAGTTTGTGGGGTTTGATACGAGTATGCTACAAGCAGACATTCCATGTTTGCACAGAAGTAACCTTAAGTTATGCTCTAAATGTCCTTCAACTTCTGAGTTTAAAGGAGTTCTTGTCCTCTGGAGTCTGACCCCTCTGTCCGTTCATCCAGATGACTGCTCTGAGCGTGGGCTACATCCAAACCTACAGGGACTCCGTCGATAGCCTGGGGGAGTCTGTAGATATGAGCATCAAGGTAAACGGTCTGTCAATGTGGTTCTCTAAAACAATAAAGTACCTGCAGGATCTTAAAGACCCACTCCGATCATCTTTTGATCTAACGCCTTTTAATTATGATTATGGCTTTTTAAAATAAAATAAAAAAGTGTTGTTTTCTAGGACGTCGTTTCTGCAGAGCAACAGGAGTTCATTAGAATCTTACCTCTGAGTTGCGAGGGAGAACTGGTGGGGCAGAGTAAGCCCTCCCCAACTTTCCATCATCCAGTGCTCTCCTATTAGCTTACACTCCTTCAAACCCACAGGCTAACGTTACCACTGCTGAGGATTATTGAAGCTATCCATCTGTCCAGTTTTGTGCCAGATTCCAGCTCGGATGAGGAAAGCAAAGACGTACATGGATCGATTTACCTTCAAGTGAAAGAATCGGAATGGAGCAGAACAGGGAGCTTGTGGCCCCCCCAGCAGATTTTCCACGTCACTACAAGCTTTTTCCAGATTACATTTTTTGTCTGCTGCTGGTTCACAACAATTTGAAGAAAGAAATACTCAGAAATGCAATTTTGAGCTCAATTGTTTTATATATGTCCTCCATCATCAGAAAAAAGCCAGAAGAATATTTAAAAACATGATTTTCATCAGGAATGCGTTTTTCAGTGTTTTGATTAATATGAGCTTTATAGTTTCAATAGCGTCCTTTTGATAGTTTTTGGTGAATTTATTGTCCAAGCCACTATAAAAGTCAACAAATACAGTTTATACTGCAAGTTTTTACTGATGTCATATCAGGGAGCTACACAAAACCGCATAACCAAAGTTGTTTTATCATGAAACAAATCAGCTCAGTGAGTGGTCAACCTCTCCTAACATGTTAGAGTTGTGCTGAAGAGTTGTTCGTTTGTTGTTCCCACAGGGCATGTACACCTTAATGGCTCGCTGTGAGGAGTTGGATCGTTCCATGCAGCCCATTCACGTCCTGGCTGCACAGATCCGGGACATTAAACGCACTCTGGACGCTCTAGAGGCGATCTGCAAGTAGCGCCGTCACTTTGGTCCAAACGGAAGTTTCAACATCATCTCCAAGGAGGATGCTGGGAAAAGAACTCAGCCCCTCCCCTGTAGAGCTGGAGTCCGGGAAGCATCTCTGCTTTGCATCGCTGGTGATTGCAACTGGAGTTTGTCGTGACCGTTTCTGTGTCGTTTTTACGTTTGTAGAGGGAAAGTGTAGGCCCGTGTCTCGGGGACGAGCCTGTTCTTGCCGTTTTTTTTCCCCCTTAACGACGTTGTAAAGAAACTAAACCGAACCGACAAACAGATTCCTGAAGAGGATGGGATGAATGCGGTTTTCCTCCCAGGAGTTTTCAATCCGTCCTGCCTGCTTGGTTCAGATTGCACTAACCCCTTCTGCCCAGAGGGGGGCGATAATTCTGTCTGCAGAGTGAAACGTCAAACTTCTCACAAAAAAAGGCTTTTGCACAGGAGCAGAAAGTCTATTTTTTTATCTCATGCAAAAACAGATCGACTGCACGCTGAATTAGAGTAGACGAGCGTCTGCCACTTTTATGTGTTATTTTATTCCCGTTGCTCAGCATGCACAATTGCTCAGTTGTGGAAGCGAATCAGATCGTTGCTCACTGAAGGTCTTTCACATCACACTCAAAACTAGCCGTCAACTTTCAAAACCGCTTTTCTAAGACAAAACCACTGACGGCAGCCTGGAAGGTTCTGCTGGAAGGGTTCTGCAGCGGTTCTGTAACCTAAACTGATAGAGAAAGCCTCAGTTCTGTCTTGGAATATTTGATCAATAATAAACCATTAAGAATCTTCTGGTACTTAATCTTTCTGTGTTTATATCACAGTTATTGTTGTTTTGATCACCTCTAAAGTTTTTGATGATTCATTTGCAGCTTTTTTGTTTTTATTTTTTTAGACATTTTGTGTTTCAAAGCAAATTCTTTCATGTTTGTGTGTTATTGTACTCCTAAAAACGTCTCTTTTAGCACTCATTTCTAACTCAGGTGGCTCTTATTGTCTGCTTTGTTGCAGCTCGCCAATAATATAGTTTTTATTTGATCACACGTTTTGATTGTTGATCCTTACCTATGGTTTTGCTCTGTCAGTAGGTATACGGCCTCTTTCTTTCTTAATTTAAAATTCAATTAAAGTAAAGATTTGATGACAACTGCTTGTTGAATAAAGATAGATTTTTCCTTGATAAATATTTATTTACAAAAATCAATCTGTTTATGAAAACATTCTTTTTTTTTGTACATGAGACACTTGAAATCCAAACATGACTCCTAAAAATGTCATTTTGCCGTTTTAAATACGATGTAAGGAAAATGATTGCATCGTTATAAAAAACAAAATAATCTTAGTTTGAGAAAATATGACGTAGTGATGAGAATTCTTGGTAAAACCATTTTTCCCCATGGGTTAACAATAACCGTTGACTTATTTCTCCCACTCCTCTTTTATAGTGCATTTGGAATCAAAACTAGAATTAAGATTAATTAGGATTTGCTCATCTACTGCCTGAAGTAATCTGTGTTCTATTTTTATTTTGTATCGTTTTTCTCTAACAAAGTACATTGAACCTTTTTATGGTTTGAATACACAATCGAAATAGGAAGTCATCTTTGGTTCTGTGTTCACAATTGTGCTTGTTTGAAATAATGGTATCTCATAATGGAAAGTGTCTGTCATTGCACTGGTATGAAGTTTTTTGTTTGTTTGTACTTACAGTAATATGTATATGACAAAAATCCTATAAGTGTTATATTTTGAATGCAAAAATGTGTTAAAGAGCAATATTGAAAACACGGCCACCATACTTTTTTTTTTCATCTCTGACAGTATTTGGAGGTTTTTAGATTTCCGTCCTTCCTTCCCTAATGAACACATGGTGCACTTCTGCAGCGTGTTCGCTTCCCCACGTACACGTGCACGTGCACGCTGTCTCACTGCTCCCTGTCTGCTTTGTTCCTCCTCCTAACCCACAGTGTAATGATGGACAGATATCTTCTGCTTATCTTAGTGTCAGATTTTCGCTCTTGGATGTAACATGTCTTTCCAGCAGATCCAGCATAAGCATGAAGCTTAAAATAATAACTTACTCAAAAAGGGGTTTATACAAATATATCAGAAGATGCATAACCCCTTATTGTAATAGTAAATTACACAAAAGGCCTTCAGCACTCATCTGTTTGCTCAGTTGCTGGACAGGACAAGTTAAAAAGAAAAACAAAAGGTTTCCTTCTGAACATGTGTTTGGCTGTTGTGTCCAAAACATCTGGCCCACCACGAGCAAATTGTGGGTTTCCAAAAACATTTTCACAGTTTGTTTCCTAAAAGCAATAACTGATTTTGGGTTTTAGAGGTGAAGATTGAAACGAGCTCTGTAATGAACTGATTTCATTACATCACATAATTGATCACTTGAATTGTCTTGAATGTGTGTTTTATTGAAAAATATTAAATGTACATATATTTAAAAAAAACAACAAAATATCACTGCTTCAATGATAGCGGGAAAGACACAGACAATATTATTAACATTAATGACACATTGTGTACTGACACACCTGCCAGAAGCATTGAGGAAGTCAGAAATCTCCTAAAAATGTAGGAACTTTTATTTTTACTTTTTATGAAACATATTGTAGTTCCACCAGTAATACTGCAGGGGGAGACATAGAACTCAAAAACTTCCTCGGGTACAGAAAGGTAGAATCCAGTTTCTCAAAATTACAGAGGAGCTGAAGTTCTCTCTCTTATATCTGAATGTTGAAACTTACGATTCATTAAGCATCTCAAAGCTTATTTTTTGTGCATTCACATGACCTAAAATAAAAATTCGGAGTATATAAAATAATATTTCTTTAACGCCTTTGTGAATTTGCCCTTTAGAGTGAAGCAAGCCAGTGTTTGTACCTTCTGCATCTTGGCACATCCAATGTGATAAAGTCTCTTACTAGCTCTAGAGATTGTTTGTCCTTTATTAAAAGAGGGAATCAAAAATGTATGGGACATTATGTTTGTTCATATATATATATTTTTTTTTAGGAATGCAGCATCTTCTCAAGGACACTTCAGAAAGGGCCACAGTCACAGCTCAGACCTGAAGTCTGAGTGAAATGTCACTTTAAGGTCCCAGGCATAGACTTCCTGCCATCAGCCCCAGCAGAACCATCCCGTTTGGGGCAGCCAGCAGACTGGCCACACTGTCAGTTGGTACTTCCAGTGAAGGCTTTGAGTTGCCAGTGTCAGGAGGGTCAGTTCTTCTAAATTTAGTGTCAGAGGCACTTTTTGCTGTGGAGGCTGCTGTCACGACTCCAGCATCTCCCTCAGACTTGACTCCAACCGAAGCTCCATCCCTGGGAGCCTGCTGGTCTGATGCGTCCCCACCTGCAGTCTTGTACCACTGGCACCGGAAGTCTTTTTTCCAAATTTCCGCTGGATCTGACTCGACTGTTTCATTGCCTTTGTCTGGCTGAACCGTACCTTTTCCAACCTATAAAGAAGCCAGTAAAAAAAACAAAAAAAAAAACATGATATATTGTCTAAGCATTAAAAATAAAAAGCAACAACTAATACGCTTTATGATTTATAGTTCGGCCTTTTCTGTCAGTTAAAGGTCATTGTAGCTTGATCAGAGATTTGGAAAATGGTTGACAGGTGTTGCTGTGTTCTGAAGAGGAGGATCAAACTGAACCTGATCCTCCTCTTGTGGGTCTTAGCTACTGTTTTCCTGTGTCCGTACTTAGCAACTAAACTCAGGAAATCTGCTGGTTACACAGCTCCCTGCCGCTTTCATCCTTGTTTTCTAAATAAACATCTACAGTTCTCTTAATTGGTATGACGCCTAAAATAGACGCTACATTTCCAGCTTACATCAAGTGGAGATAATAGACAATTACTAAGTAACCACTGTAGGAGTGGGTCACAGGGATCGCAATGCAATCTGCTCTGATGCTTTTTTTATCCTCACATTCATTTTATACATAAATATATGAAGTTTAATTTATTTATTTTTTTCACATTTTCTGTCACCTTTCCAGACACTGTGGATGAGGGTGGCAGATGGAGGTAAGCAGAGCTGTCTGGATCCAGACGAACACATCGACCCCTCCCCTGGCAAAGGGATGCTGAGCACAGCTGAGTTGCCGTGGTGATGTTCATGATGTAGGGTCCCAGCACTTTCTGGACAAACTCCGCCAGGTCCTGGCATTCTCTCTGGGGCACAGAGAAGTGGGGTGGATTGTAATGAAGCTGAGAATTGGTCTCATAAGATGTGCAATTTTGAGACTAAATGGAAAAATTGGACGGTGCCTTTATTTCACAAATGGAAATGGACACATTTGCATATATATAGAACAGGAAAAGAACTGTGGATATAATTCTCAAAAAAAAAAATAACAACACAATGGTAAATTAGATGTATGCACACTGAAATGTAAGCACTTATACCTCTGTTTTAGGCTCACTTTTATCCCAGATGACAATGCCTGCGGTTCCCATGGCAGCACTTTCTCCTATAGTATTGACCAGGTCAGTCTTTAAGGGAGAAAAATGTAAAAATAAATAAACACCAAGTAAGCTGTTTTCTGAAGCAATTTTACTTCACTTTAACATTTCATAAAGGGGATGTTTATGAAGTGAAAAAGTCCGGATCAGAGGGAAACATCTTACCTGTGATAGAAAGGTTTTAGTTGAGATGTAGACACTCTTGACCAATGGGAAGACTGGAAGATCAAAATCTGTTCCAGCAAGAGATGAGACCCGTAAGGCTTCTCTTATCTGACCTGACGAGGAAAGCCTGGCTCCAGACGAGCCGCTCTGCAGAAAGAGAAGCACTTTATTCATATTTGTGCTAAAAAGTCCAACACAGCATAGCTTTACAGTCAGGAAAATGAACTGTGTGTTGAGCTGCGCTCGCAAATGAAAGAAAAGTCGTTAAAATGAGAAATGCCAATACAAGTAAAACATGACAACAGATAGCTTGTACGAATAAAAATGTTGATATTAAATACTTTTGTTAATTATGTTTGAGGTTCAGTGGGGGAAGTAGAGGCTGATATTTGCTCATGTAATGGGTTTGGAGCAGACAAGAGTGGGTTGAAGAAGACCCAGTTTTTCCTAGCCAGGTTTAAAGACCCCCTCTGATGGGGGGGGGGGGGTGTTTAACATGTTCTTGTGGCATTTTTCTGATGTTGGAGGTCATATATAAGGATAATCATTGTGAATCAGGAGCAGACAAAAAAAAAAAATCAATTTGAAAAAGATCTCAGTTGTGATGTACAAAATGCGTTTTTGTAAATGTTTCCTCCTCCGAGCTGGCATCCGGCTCAAATCTGTGCGACTGGATAGCTCCTGTGGCTCACCATTCAGATTGCTCCACACCAACTACTTAGAGGTGATTCCTAATGAACTCCTGCTGCTCTACAGAAACCATTTCCTAAAAAAACAACACGTTATATTTTTATTTGGGCTAAAAATAGCATAATCATAATCAACAGACTACTGGAACGCTTAGATAATGGGTTCCAGTAGTCTTTAAGCGGGTCTTTAAGTGTTTACAGTGCTTCAGACTATTCCCCTTCTTGTTTTTTCAGTTTCTCATTAGATCTGTTTTTAGAAATGCTGTGAGAAGATGCTTCCACCTGCAGCTTGTCCAGAGTCAGGAGGGGGTAGAGGGCGGAGCATCGTTTCCATAGCCACAGGAGCTCATCGTTAAGGGCCGCCTCAGCGGGAGGGCACCGGCCGGTGTAATTGCTTAATGCTGTTTGGGTGGGGTCGTTGTTGTTGCAGCTAGGGTAAGGAGAAAAGCCCCACAGCGCTTTGGGCCTCAACCTTTTGACCTCTCGTAGACTTTCCATCATGACTGACTGGGCTGCTGCTTCGAAGTCCACCTGCAGGGAGACGAAATGATCCTTCAGCTCTCTAAGCTTTCCTAGAACAGGCTAGACAACTGGAGTTGTCCAAATATTTGTAAAACAGCAGCTGTTTTGATAAGAAAACAGATTTTAAATAGACGTTAATCCAGGATTAATAAAACTGTATGTTCTACTTCAAGCCACCCAAGCATATTTGGCTTAATCTAATCCCCCTGTTTAACCAAATGTTCTCACCTTGGACCATTTTTCCACTTCTTCTGGGGTCCACTTTGGAAAGAAGGATTTCATCAGCTTCCTGGAGGCCTCCTGATACATGGCCTGTTTCTCTCGGTTCCTGGACCATTGTGGGAGCCACTCTGCCCAGCGCAGGACCCCCAACCCCAGGTACCTCGGGGAAGGTAGAGCTGCATCTAAGTCTTGCTGCAGTTTTTGGATGTGGCTGTTCAGGCGTGTGTGCTGCGGAAGCCCCTTGTTGACAGGCGTGTTTTTGTCTATGAAGTAGGGGTAGTTTCCCAGGGTGTCCTCGTAAAAAACGGCTATACGTTCTGGCTCCATCCCAAAGGACCTGGCATCTGCTCTGTTGAAGCAGGAAGAGTCGAGGATTCCCCAGAATATGATGAAAGGCTGTCCAGACAGAAGAGGAGGCTGTGCGAGCGGTGGCGGACCGCTCTTGCAGGGGCAGGCATAGAGACAGAGGAGGAGGAGGAGGAGGAGAACGAGGGGGGCTGAAGAAAAAGCTGTGGATTTCGGTTCCGGCTGTGGGTCTGGATGGAAATGAGGTTTGGTGCACGCCATTGAAGTGGCTCACCCCTTCAGGCCGTCACATTCAATCATGTTGCTAAGATAAATAAAAGAGACATCCATCAGTTTGAAATTTGACGTACAAAGTGATTCTAGAGACTCCATTCGACAATAATAACAAATCTGCAGCAAATTCACTATTTTTGATAGTTTTATACTCAGAGACTTCTCTGGTTGTGTTATTTATTTGTGCAGTGACTAGTATGGTATAGTGACTTTAAGGCTCAACCTGTTGCCCAAGACGCTGAAGCAAATCTATCGTTTGTAATGCGCTAAAATACATAAACACTCAAAATGCCAACAAAGTCCTATTGTGTACTATTAACAAAAAAATAGCCCATTAACAAAAACAAAAATTCTGAGTTTTTAAAATCATTATAGGTTAACATTATGAATGAAGCGGCCAAAAAGAACAACAACAGGAAACTAAGCTAAATCAATTTCTCCCCCTGATCATGCAGATAGGAGATAGTACTTTTACTTCTTGACATAGTTATGGGTATGACAAAAATTAAAAAAGTGCTCTTCGGTGGCCCTGAAGTGCAAATCACTCAACACAAAAACACGTTAAAGCTGTCTGCCCTCTGTCTGTGCATCATTTACTTTATGAAAACAACTATTTACTGTGATCAAATTTACAGCTAAAAATACATTAAAAAAACAGCATCATTTGGTTAATGAAAACCACAAATGTAACAAATTCATTTTGCTGCTAAATTACAGCTAAAAGTGCCTCAGTCATTAAAAACAATGATTAACAATTAATGTTCACCTTTCTGCATATCCCTTTAATGATTCGCACAGGTGCTTTGGCAGAAAGGATGCCCTTCCAGACACAACCCGGAATTTCTATCCGGGCTGGGGACCGGCACAGGGGGGACCCAGACTTTCGGCCCCCTTTTGGCTACATAGTGGCTATATAAAATGAGTATCAAAATCTACACAACTAGAATAAACAGTAATAAATATACCTAAAAGAAAACATCACATGATCACCGTACTGCACATTTTAAAAACCTTCACCACTGGACGTCCAGATTTGTAACATATTTTAACACCATGTGACTTTGTTAAAACAGTGGTGACTACATACGGTACATGATAAAGAAAGCAAACAACTGAAAATAGCAGAACCCCCCCCCTTCGTGGCTACATAGTTAGGCAGTGGCATGAAGGGTCAATACCCCACGGCGGATGGAGCTCATTGTTCCACACCCTGGCTCTTGAATCCTGGTTTCCTGCGCACCAGTCCTGCACTTAACCAACTGAGTTAATTTCCTTTTAACAGCTAAAAGTAACTTTCCACAAATATATTGACTTAAACATAGAAATAGACTGTCAGGACTTGTTTTGTTTCATGTTATCAAAGACTTACTTGGGTGAAACCTGTGTCTCTTAGTGTTTTTAACATGCTTTTGTGGCAATTTTCCCCATGATATAAGACATATAAAAAGAAAATGAAACTTCAAATTGCATTTCTGAGTATTTCTTTTCTAAAATCGATATGAATCAGCGCAGACAAAAAAAAAAGTTGTTTGTAACGTAAAAAATGTTGGCTAAAAACGGCATAATCATAATTAAAAGACAACTATGAACGGCGTGAAAATATTTAGAAAGATGATTACCGTTCACATTCCTGTATTATTGAAATGTTTTTTTTAGTTTTAGTTTATTTCAGAGTTTATCTTAATAAGAGTTTCTCTTTTTTCTTTGGAGTGATATTCTGTTGTATGAGATTTCCATGTTGTCATATTATGTTGCATGTCGTTCAGTTGGTTATCTGCTCTTCATTTCCTGCTTGTGAAGCCATTTACTCATTTTTCCATTGTTCTGTTCCTGGTTATCATTTCTGTTTAGTGGTGTGTCGTTTTTCTCTCTATGGTTATTGTCTTTATTTCAGCCAGCATTTATAGTGCATTCTGTTTTCCCCCCTGGAATTAGATAGTTAACTCCTCTGTTTTGTTTGCCGGCATCTCCCGTGTTGTGTATTTTTTAAGGGTTAAAACTCTGACATAAATAGAAGCATCACATTCTTTGGCAGAATAGGCACAACAGCAAAATCAAAAACAGTGATTTGGTTTCATTCATTTAGGAAACTGTCCTTCCTAGACGGCATCACATCGTTGAGACTGTAGCCCGGCTCACACAGTTCAGGGATTTTAGTCTCAGTGTGTTCCTGAAAGGAAATCCAACACATCTGACCCCCTTAAACTAATGTTTTTGACATTTATACAAATTGCCCAAATAAAAAGTCTGCAGTTTTATTTTTTTCCAGTTTGTGCCTGATCATAAAGTTAAAAAAAGAGGCAAACAATTGCTTGTTAGCAGTGGCAGCTCTGCAAGAGCACAGATAGCTGCATGTTCTATAACAAGCCATTAAAAAGGGAAGAGTGGCGCTGTGTGAGAAGTGACAGGTGGAAACATGGTTGCTAAAAATCTAAATGTCACAGACTCCTGGAACATGCAGTCTGCTGGTTACAAATAGATCCACAGAGGGGGGAATAGCAGCTCTGCTGCTCTGGTGCAGCTTCTTTTCTACAGGTGTTTGTCATTATCCAGGCTCGTTAGATCATTTGATGGGTGGATCATTGCTGGAAAATGAACCGTTTCAACAGTGCAAAACAAAGCAGGAGGGGGGAGTAATGGCTCACAATCAATTGCTACAAACAATCATCCTCATTTAAAATAGCAGTGATGGAGTTTCAAATAAGTTTAGTCTGATCTTATTGGTCCTTGCGGTGCGAAAACATTAGAATTAAAATGGGAATGAGCTCCCTGTTCTCTGTCCTCATACACAGCTCTTAATTTTAATGACTTTTTAACACCAGAGTTGATAAATAATTAAGTGACTGATGAAAACACAGCCACAGTCTGTTTGTTAAATGTGCTGAAATCTGTAAAATATGTTTAGATTCTGTATCTTATCTGTATATCTGTATCAAGAATTTATCTGACAATTGAACTTGTATTTTAACTATTTTGTTCTGACAAAAAAAAAAACTGCAAATAAATATTTCTAGTCCGTAGTACCTCCACCGCGGTACTTCATCAGGATTTTAATGGCGTTGACAGGAGCTGATTAAGCCTCCAGATAACTATAACATGTAAGCTCTAAATCCAGCAGGGTCAGAGATCACAGAGATCATGGTGTCCTGCAGAGACGTTTTGGGGTTTTGCACCCATTCCTTTAGGAAAATATGGGGTGCAATAGTTCCAAAGGTGGTTCTAAAGGTTCCAATGGAGTCATTTAGTGAGGAATGTACAAATATGTAAGGGGAAAGATAAAAACGCTTTAGTCCTGGAGGTAATATTTACAGTTTAAAATGATTTTCTATAAACTGTATATGGAAAAAATGGTTATAATGGACACAGATTAAGTCCGATGGAATTCCAATTGCATGATGATTGTATTCTGGCTAATGTAGGAAGTTTAGCCCTTGTGCTATCCTAGTCACTTTGACATTGGGAGTGAGGTCATCTAGACCCCACAAGACAGTGCGTTAAACTTTTTTTTTCAATGATTTGTGATCTTCACGGGTGTCCGTGGATTACATGAAATCCTCTCCACCTTTATCCACCTTTGTCATGGTAGGGCTGACACGTCAATGGCCATCTTGACGCCATTGGATAGCACAAGGGTTACGGGAGCAGAATTCTAGAGGCCAAACACTGCTGGTGGTGTTTTATTTTAAATATCAGCCTTTAAGTAAGCAGTCCACACCCAACTCAGAAATGTGCAGACTATAAGCCAAAATAAGACAAATATCATATCTATGTGTACAATTAAAGATAGTTTAAGTACAATAATAAGTTTTACCCATTCCTGAAGTGTATAGAACCCGAGCAAAGATTAGCTTTTTTTTTATATTGCTGAATATCTTCCTTTTTTTTCAATTCCCAATATATATAATCTGGTCACACTTTATGCAATCTGTGAGTCGCTGCTCATACTGGGGGGGTAAATGTGAGAACTGGCTAATCCGTTCCGGATAAGCCTCTTCTCTGTGTTTACTTTTCTGTTTGGTCAGAGGTTGATCCTTTAGCCCTCCGCTGTTCAAAATAAAAAAAGATGCCACCACCTACGCGTTTTAAAAATATCCAAATAAAGCCGTCATTTAGCAACAGATGGAATGGCTTAGAACTCAGGAACTACATTTTTAACATTTTGCAATGAAATATACTATTAATACAATCCATGTTTGAAACAGCCACTTAATTGTTAAATTGTAAAC
This sequence comes from Oryzias curvinotus, assembly GCA_023969325.1. Lineage (NCBI taxonomy): Eukaryota > Metazoa > Chordata > Actinopteri > Beloniformes > Adrianichthyidae > Oryzias > Oryzias curvinotus. The sequence continues at coordinate 29,375,227 of CM043712.1, read as the reverse complement.
TCTCAATAGTTTAGATCTTTTTATGTCCAGCAGTTTAGTGTCTCTCTCATATCTTATTTCAGTCATATTTTTGTCCTGCTATATTCAAAAAGTGAGAATTCTTTTTCATTTTTATTTCCTTTTTAAGTGTTTCTTTATGAAAAAAAAAAGATTCTTGAAACCTTCTTCCTCGTAGCTGTTTTTATGTTTAAAAACCTCTGCTTTGTGTAAAACATGGGAGGTTATGAAAATCAGGATCTTGCTCTGTGTTTTTCAAAGTGAACCTTCATCTCATTTACATGAAACATGTGCAGACAAAAAATGATTTTGTGTGTCTTTTTGTGGAATAAGGCTGTGGAAAAACCAGTTTACACCTAAAGCAATGTCTAAACATTAAGGAGTTTAAGGACAAGAATAAAAAATAAGATTTTTGATAAATATGGACATATACAAAACATAAATAAACTGTGTTGTATCTATGAATATTGATAAATACAAATTTGAAACATGTCATGAAGTACTTGGGGAATAAGATTTAAAGGGAATCAAATGAGTGTTGGTGTCAGATGTTTCCGTGTGTATTAGTTTCTGTGTATAAATATATGTGTGTAGTTATCTGTTTTTTTAAAGGTATCTGAAGCTGAACATGTACTCAGTAGAGAGGGAACAGGTCTACAGTAGATAGATAGTGGGTTGGATTGGGGCAAGGAGGTGAGAAAACATCAGGTTTTTACGTCTTCTGTCCTCCTTTCAGACATTTCTTGTATTTTTATATTTTTTTTTGCTTGTTTTATTTTGTCTCATCGTTCATTTTAAAGTATATGTCCATGAAAATAATATTATCAAAATGATTCAACAGATTCTGTCAATCAATATTGAACTTCCAATTGACAAAAGCAGCAAATCAGTGTTTGTAATCCAGATTATGTGATTTAAAGCATCTTATTTATGTCTGTTTTACTAAAACCATTTTGCTTTTAGCAACCTCCTAGAATGTTCAACATGTTTTGCTGTTTTCAATTTGTTAAAATCATAGAAACATAGAAGATGTTGACTTATAGACTCTAAAAAACAACAAGGTAGGACAGTGCTGTGATTATGTATTTAAAGAAGAATCCTAACAAATCATCTGAACATTTGATCAAAATTAAAAGCTCTGTTTTTGTGTAACTAAATGGTAATAGATTACACCTTTATTTATTTTGAATCCCAAATTTTCCTTTATAGTGAACCTGGCTGATAGAAGATGTTAACAGATGTGCAACTTTCCTTCAGCTTTTTACGACAATGACGTACAAACATACATATTCTTGATAAGGTAATATTGTGGAAAAAGAGAGGCAGCAAAGGAAATATTATTGATTCATTAGTTTTTCAAGCAATTATTTAATATTCTAATAATTTAATTTTGCATCTCTACATGGTTTTTATATCTGAGTTTTTATATCATCGAGAAAAAGACAGTTTTGATGTTCAAACTTCAGTAAACAATCTAAGAATTCCCATTTTTTCAGTCTGAATTGGTAATGGGAAACACCTGATAATAGCTGCGAATTTACCATATTTTATATCAAATAATTAGTAAATTATTCAATGTAAACTATTCAAAAAAAGTTGTTTTGCATTCCAGTATCTTATTGAGTAAATCAGATTATTTAGAGTATTTAACAAAGTGATGTAAAGATATTTAGCTAAACCATTTTTGGTTTATGTATTTAATTATCAAAGCCATTGGTGACGTCTTTATTTTTCTTTAAAAGGGAAAGTAGGTATTTGCAAATTCTTACTTATAGTTTCTAAATAATGTCTGCCAACATTTATTGTCCCCTTTAAATAAAGTAGTTTATGATTAAACATGTTTGATGCAATGTATTTGTAATGAAATATATGTTTCAATGAGAATTAATTTGTCCTCCTTTGGATAGTCAGTATCTTTTTTTCTGTGAATCCGTATATTTTATGTAAACTTTCCATTTAAATTTACTTAACAGCTTCATTCTGTAGGTGGTCTGTTTAAACTTTTTTGATTTTTACAAAAGTTTTTATTTTCCCGCTGAAAGAGGGGAATGTGCCTCTGCTGGGGTTGGCATCAGCTGTTTAAAATGATCATCCGGAAACATCAAAATATGATTACTCTTAATTAATGAATGAATTCTGGAGAATCTGTATCGTGGTATCAGATGTTATTGAGTGGACCTTGGAGCGTTTGTCCTGCATCTGGAGTTACAAATGATCTACAGTTCTGCCTTTTCACTCTGTAACGTAAAGATTCAGACTGGTACCTGAAATAACCAACACTTTTTTTTCTGAAAAAAGCAAAGCAGCACCTAAAATCTTCAAGTCCCTGCTGAAAAAAAGTGTACTTTTCATACATATATATTAGCCTTAAAAGCACAATTTAGAAAAATAATCAACAGGAGGAGTGCTTGTTTTTTGCAGAAGGAACAAGCTGCACTTTGGATCATTTTGTTTTGCTTTTCCTCATCTGGTCTGCAGGTAATTGCTGTAGGAATACAGGTGGGAAACGCTTTCATTCATTAGCTTGTGTGGAAAAAAATGCACCTCCAACTTTTGACGCAGAATGATTCATTTCCTGCTGATAACTTCTAATTTCTTGTATCCATTATAGGTGCCACTATAAATATGGAACATGTAGATGAGTTCAGGTGGAGAGTCTGGTTAAATGATGAAATTAAAAACGTGTGAGTTTTTGAGATTTCGCTCATTTGATGTGTTGTGCAAAGCAGAATAACCAAACTACGATTTCAGCCTGGTGCTACAGACAGACAGACAGACAGACAGACAGACAGACAGACAGACAGACAGACAGACATGAATAAATAAATACACTTTATTAATCTCCCAAAGGAGAAAAAAAATATGCAGCATCAGAGAAACTGACATTTAATATGCTTAAACTAAGTTTTAATAGTTGACTTCAGAGAGTAAGGCTAAAAGCTAGATCAAAATATAAATGTTGTCATCAAGTTGGGTGATAAAATCTATGCAAAGGAATCCAGCTATAGTGTCAATTCTCTTCCTTTTCTTAAGGTCATGCAAACATTAATTCTGAAGAGCTATATAGAGTTTTTAAGCCCATCACTATAAAAAAAGGGTTATTGTAGTATTTTATTTACATTTTTTTCTTTTATCATATCAAGATTAAAGTTGGACATTTGTCGGGGAAAACAAGAGACAGAATTTGGCAAAAAAGAGAGAAAAGCACAGAAAAATGTTGTTTTTTTTCTCAAGTTGAATGAAATTTTTCATAAAAGTCAGAACTTGAGTGAAAAACTCAGGTTGTAGAATATAAAATAAAATTTCTAATGCAGAACTTTATGCCTTTCATTATTCTGTGATTATATATAAAGTTCATGTATAAAACTTTTTAATTTTAAATTAAATGTTTGTGGTTCTCTTTCTTATTGGACCCGGTCGCTGTAAACCAATTAGTCATTCTGAGAAATAGGTGCAAATTTCAAAGAAATGTGAAATCAGATACAAATTTACCATTGAAGTCTACATTTTTAATCTATAGAAAATATGAAATTTTAGGTAAAAGAAAAAACGAATTTCTGTTCCCAACATGGTTTCTTTTTTCTTTTTTTGGTAATCCCAATCCTCAGCGAGTCATTCCAAAATCCATAAAACACAGTTTTGCTCGTATTAAAACAGTTTTTGAAGACCATTTCTTTGCATTTGCTTTAAAAACGGCTTGAAGAAATTATTTAAAAGAATGTCTTTAGCAAATCTATGGGTGAACAAGTTAACTTACTGATGGAGTTGCGGCTCTTCAAATGACGCCATCTTGGTGATGCTCTGGTTGTAAATATGCCATATCAGTCACATACGACTATGAATCCTGCAACACAAACAAAAACACAGAATTAACTAAATATTTTCCAGTTTTGTAGCTTGTAGCTTAAAAGAACTTTGAAGCTTGAATTAATTTTTTAAAAACCATTCACTTGAATAAAATGTTTAATAAAGCTCCTTCACACAAAAATTGCTACAAATTTGATTAAAGATCTAACATTTTTCACAAAAAACGTGACTAGCGGCATTCTCTTTGATTACTGTAACAAGACTTATGCCTGTTTTTACTTACAGCATTCACGTCTCCCACTTCCTAAAGTCATTGCTGGTTTTATCCTTATTACCTAGTTAACCTTTTGTTACTCTGCCTGTCTATGACAGGTTGTGTGTCTGTGCTAATCTCTATTGTGTCTTTTTCTTAGGGGTCCACTTACAGATTCTACTCCACAATGCACCGAACCCAGGTTTAAAATATCATTTACAGCATTTATGATCACGATGACGTCTAAATATGGGATTTCTGGAGTTTTCTACAAACACTTGGATTCAAATTCAGTCATCTAAAACAAAACTGGGCAGGTGTGACATGCAGAAACAAGAAGGACAACACAAAAGTATCAAACATCTCCAAACTTTAAGCACATTGCACAGCATTCAACTTTAATGCAAAGCATGAAGCATTTCTTGGACATGCCAAAATCTGTTATAACTTTAATTAAAAAAATATATATATATATATAATAAAAATATAGAACGGCCAATTTATTAAAATAAAACTTTTTTTTAATGTAAATATATATTTATGTAAAGTTTATGATACAGAATAAAGAAAGCTAAATTGCTAAAGAATAAAATAAAAACATTGAGCACTCTCCAAGATGTTTTTACACTGCACACAGCAACCACCATTTCAAATGATTCGTCTTTTTTCTTTTCCTAAGACATGATAAACTTACCCAAGTCTGTGTCTTATTCCCTGTACAGCTGTAAAGACATCTGAGCTTCAGCTCCTGCTACGTTTTTGTCCTCTGTCTTCAGTTTTATTCTACACTCTTCCAAGTAGAAAAAAAAATTATGCCGCTGGGGTATCTGAGGACATGAATAAGAAGAGCATGTAAAAACCTGCTACAAAGAGGCTACTCACATCCAAAGGATGCACATAACAAAAAGAAAAACAAAAAAAAAAAAGATTGGGAGGGAGAGGATAAAAAGAGACAGAAATAGAAAGGAGAATTAAAAGTTGCCGGGAGAGGAAGTGATGGTGAAAAACTAAGAAGGAGAGCTATGAAACAGGTGTGAAAGGAAGCCAAAGAGAGATAGAGGGGACATCTAAGGTATATCCGTTTGAGTGACAGAAGCATGGGCAGGCACATGCATGGGTGTGTGTGTGATTTCACCCTCACAGTAAGGCTAAGCTTCCTTAATGAACGATGGTAAGCAGGGTCAGAGTAGACCACGGCGGCCCACATGACCACTGACACTGTTTGTAATCCAATAATTCCTTGCTCTCCCACTGCGGCTCTTTACTAAACAAACGCTGGAGCTGCGAAGGATCACACCTGACGCCCTCCTCACCTCCTAACTCCTTCATCCTTTAAAATACTTTTTTTTTGTCCTCCTCAGTTACTGTCCTCCTGTTTGACTATATATTTGGTTTTTTAATGTCTCCGTTCTTGAGGCTTTTGGCCCTCTGCTTCCTTCTCCCAAATCCCAATCAGGGTAATCTAATTTCCTTTCTATTGCATTTTATCTGATAGGATAACAATCAGCTATTGGAACTGTAAGGGACTATTTTTAAAAATAGAAATCAAGCATCATTTTATTATTTAGAATCCAGGTTTTGACAAATGTATACCCATTAATTTGAAATAGACCCACTCCAATCATCTTTTGATCCATTTTAAAAGGGTTTCAAGTGGTATTTTAGCTATGATTATGCCATTTTTAGGAAAAGTTTTGAAAAATTGTGCCGTTTTCTTGGACAACGTTTCTGCAGAACGACAGGAGTTCAATTGGAAATTTACCTCAGGTTGTAGCCTGTTAACACAAAGTAAGCCTGCCCTCACCTCCCATCATGCCTATGTTGCTAGTTTACAACAACCCCAACCTAACATTACTGGAGCAACAAATATTGGAACCATCCACCTGTACAGTTTTCCAGGTCATACGAGGAAAAGAAAGACATACATACATTTATTTGCCTTCAAGTGGATGCACCAGAATTTCTGGTGCAGGGAGCTTGTAGCCCGCTGACTGTGGCACCTAAGTCCCTACTACAAGCTTTTTCAAACAGCATTTTATCATTTGTTCCTGATTTAAATTGAATAAAGAAATACTCAGAAATGCTGTTTTAACCTTAGTTGTCTTCATGCATGTCCTCCATCATGAGAAAAATGCCACAAGAACATGTTAAAAACACCAAAAACCCAATTTTCATTGGAGTTGGTCTTTAATTAGACTGCTGTAAACTTCAAATTTGATGTTATTTTACGTATTGTTTACTTATATTCCAACCTTTTCAGCAGTCATAGATAATTATGATCCTAAGTTTCCAGAAAACATTTTTTTGTTCTAACTCTTCATTTGGAAATAGTTGTACTGACTTGACATTAGTGAACTCTTCAGTATATTTTGGGATATTTGCTAAATTCAGAACACAAATAGCAGGTGTGAAGATTTTGTTTGAAAATGACTCTTTTACCTCTTTTTTTTTTTTCATTTTTTGCATTCAAAAACATTACATTATCTTTGTTTTCAAGCTTGATTTTGTTTCCATCCCATTCCTCTCACAGCCCATCTCTCTCCCTTAGGTTACCTGTCATTTCTTCCATTAGAGCTGTCACTGCACACAATAGGTAATAACTGGGTCAAAAAATAACACCTGTGCTCTCATGCTTTTCTATAAATTCTCCTTTTTTCCCTTCACCTTTCCTGCTGCTTTTTGCTTGCTGCAGGCATTTACCCTTAACTCTCAGCACTCAAGACCTTTTTCTTTATCAGGATTAATGACTATTATTTTTAGAACGGCAGATAAAGACGGTTCAGAGAGATTGTGAATACCAACCAGCTGGAATCACAAGTCTTGACTTTAGTCAAACTCTATTTTTCCCCAAAATATGCAGACACAGAAAGATGAACTAGTTTGTGTATTTAGTGTGTTACAGCTGATTGTGTTTAACCTTAATTAAATTAATCTTGAACAGCTGTCGTGACACATTGTGTTGTGTGTATATGTGTCATTAATTAATCCATTGGCCGGCCCATCACTTAATGTGAAAACAATGATCCGCATATGTTAACATTTCATATTTTGAGGCTACTGACCTTCAAAAAAAGAAATTATAAAGAAAAAAAAAGAAGACACCTTTAACAGGTCACTTTTTTGTGGTTTCCAAAAGTAAGAAAGCTATAGAGCTATCCCCAATAGGATTTCTAATAATTTGCATTTGATAAAGTGGTGCTCAAAATATTTTTATAGTTCCGTATCTTCTGCGCTTAAAAAAATGAATGAATGTTTAAAGTTCTCTATTTTTACTCCATACATGCGATGTTAGGAATGGTGGTCAGTAGACCTAGTTGTATGAAAACAGGCTCAAACAAAACAAAACTAAACTCTGAGTTTAAAAAAAGATAAATTTGTAACAAGGTTTGAACAAAAAGTTGACAATCCAGAGGACTGACTAACTTGAATATCCAAAGTAAGAATGATTTGAACTAAAGCAACTGTGAATAATCAGAGACCTGAACGTGATGCAGAAATGACCAAACACAACTTAAGTTAAACTGAAATAAATTCTGACTAAAAAATCTGCCTTCTAAATTGGTTGTGACATTTTTTCATCAAGTATAATTTCTTCTCCTCTCTCATGTTATATGGTGTGCTGTCCATTTTGGGCTCCCAATTATTTTTTTGCATATTTGACGACACAAGGAAGAAATGAGTGTAGAAATGTCTCGGTTTTGGTACCCATCTCACGTTGCCCCTTCATTTATTTCATATTGGTCTTTCTGTGCCTGTGTTGGCATGAATGATTGCATGTTTGTTTCAGCTGCTTCTGACCTGATTGTTGCTGGTGTTTGTTTTTGTCTGTGCAGCCGGTTGTAAATGTGTTGTGAGGGTGCAAGCATGGGCCACCTCACACCATCATTACACATTCACAACAGCCCGCAGAGACGACAACAAGTCTACTATCGACAAATGTCATCTTTAAGGAGGAGAGGACTGAACAAGGGTGGGTGCAATGATTATACAAAGGTCACAATAAGCACTGATCATCATGTGTATACAACAATACATCAACCAGATTATATGTATTCTATGCCTTGGGTCATCTGCTTTGAGGCCAGGTTCCCATGGCAACAAATCAGTGAAGGGATGAAGGTGATGATAGTGATCTAAAAAGCCTGTGTGGAGAAAGAAATAGACCACCATCAGATGAGGGAATAGAGGAGGCACGCAGCTGATTGGAGATGGTTTTGCAAAGAGTTTTTGGATGATTTAATGAATTCCTGTCTTACCAGATGATGAACAGATTGTACATGGATTTAGGACTAAGCTTTAAATCATTTTAAATGTTAAAAAAAAGGTTGCAAAAAAAGCTAAAGTTGAACATTCCTTGAGAAAATCAAAATTTCCCCATCAGTTTCTATCCTCTTTTACGCTCTATAGGTCGCTTGATGAACACCTTGCGTCGTGTGGAGTCCGATCACAGAGCGAAGAGGTGTTTTTGTGTCTAATCTTCCAAAGCCATGTTCCAGACCGGTTTATTGTAATCAAATAATGAAGATGCTGTTTGGCAAATGCGCCTCTTAACCTGCCTACGTGCATGTTGACAGCTGACTGTCACACAAACAACTCAGAGAACATGACAGGCCAAATTCTCTAAGCTGATAAAAGTAAGATTAAACCGCCTCACCCACACCTACGGTGACATGTGAAGGAAGCACAAAGTAATTCCTACTTAAAGATTTTTGGGCCAATTCGATTTTTTTAAGCCAAACACAAAAGAAAACAAATCCCAGTCTGTAAAAAGCCAGCATTATGGGAAAATTTGAAAATATGAAAGGTGACCCAGACATAGGTACAGCATGGAACATGTCATTATTAAGATATGATTAGGGGACCAGGTAACTGATGTTTTTCATCTTTCTTTTTGATCTTTTTTGTATTTGATGAATAGAAAATCTGTTGATTGATTGAAAAGTGCAATGAAGAAAAAACCAGTGGACAGAAACAAACGTCGTCGATAGAGCAGGATGTTTCAGGTGTTTGTTACTTTGGTGACCAAACTGAAGAGGTTTAGTCTGATAGTTTTCACCCCAAATCCTTTTTATTTTTATTGTTTTTAACATTTTTTTAAATGTCTTTTTTACATGTTTAAAGTAAAACAAAGTAACAATACTTTTCTCTGCTTGGTTAAATTATGTATTCCTGATAAATGGGGGAAAAAAGTCTTTGTGGTGCGGAGTTTTACATTTCTGGATTTACTGACAGACTTTTGCAACAGATAGAATCATTGTAGTTCTCCAATTACAGAAAGGGGGTCAACATTGACTGTAAATGTGAACTGGACCGAGTGAGGGTGATGTTACCCATAGAAAATGGTTTACCTTCGGTTTCAGTAAAATAAAGTCAAGTATTTCCCCATTTTTTTACGATACAGACATCGCCCGTGACTCAGAGCTCATAGGTGAGTATTGGAATGAAGATCAACCGGTAAATTGAGATATTTTCTTTCTGGCTTGGTTCTCTCAACACCACAACTGACACCGCAACCCATCCAGGGCCTAGAAATTCTCTCCATAAAGAATATGAACAGAACCGGTGCTAAAGAGAAGCCCTACCAGAGTCCAACATGCACCACGAACAGGTCCAGCTTACTGCTGGCTATGTGAACCAAGCTCCTGGTCCGGTATACAGAGACCCGAAAGCCCTAAGTAAGGCTTCCCAGACCCCATACTACAGAGCACCCTTCACAGCATACCAGGGGGGACCCGGCCGTATGCCTTCTCCAAATGCATAAAACATATATGGACAGGATAAGTGAACTCCCATGAACCCTCCAGGACCCTAAAGAGGGTGTACAGCTGGTCCACTGTTCCACGACTAAGACGGAAACCACACTGTTGGTCCTGATCTGAGGTTCGACTATCAGACAGATTCTACTCTCCAGTAACCTGGCATAGACTTTCCCCAGGGAGGCTGTGTGATTCCTTAGAAAGTGGAACACACCCTTCGGCCCCCCTTTTTGAAAAGGGGAACCACCACCCCTGTCTGCGAGTCCAATGGTACAGTTCCCGACTGCCATGCCATGCTGCATAGACGTGTTAGCCTAGAAACCCCAACAGCATACAGAGACTTGAGGTACTTAGGGTGGACCTCCTCCACTCCTTTCCACCAAGGAGCTCATCGACTACTTCGGCGATTTCAGTGTGGGTGATGGACAGCCTCACCCCAAAGTCCTCAGCCTCTGCTTCCTTCAGAGGGGCATGTCAGCGGGATTGAGGAGATCCTTAAGATATTTTTTCCACCGACCAACAATGTCCCCGCAGTCGACGTCAGCAGCTCCCCACCTGCACTGAATATGGTGCCTGCAGAAACCTGCTTTCCCCTCCTGAGGCGCAGGACAGTTTGCTAGAATCTCTTAGAGGTCAACCGATAGTCCTTCTCGATGGGCCTCCCCGAACTCCTTCCAGGACCGGGTTTTTGCCTCCACAACAGCCCAGGCCGCAGCTCGCTAACAGTTGCTGCTACATTTTCTCTTAAAACGTAAGCAAAATCCCAGGCTGATCAACTGTCAGGTTCATGGACGGGGTTGTGGATGGAGGTCCCCAATCCACTGATATGTTCATAGAAGAATAAAACCATCAGATAATTGAAAATATAAACATGTACTCCTTTTGTTAATGAACACATTTTCTAACCTCCTCAAAAAGAAACACAAAAACTTTCATAACAAAAAAAAATTATTTATGAACTCTCAGGACCATTTTATTTCCAAAGATCATCTGAAACATTTCCCTTTTTTTCTTTTACTTTTGAGAGCAGCACATGCAAGCTCCTTTCAAAATAAAACACACCCTGTGTCTAATCAGATCCTCCTGCTGCAACCAGATTAACCTAAATAAAAAATGCAATAAAGTCAAGTCAAACATGCCATTTTCTATAACTATGACTTTGGTGAGCTTTCATTCATTTACTCCTTGTACTGTCGAGTGAACATGACTACACTGGTGAAGAATCCAATAGAAACAAATCTACATATGTAAGCACATTATGTACTTTAAAAATTTTGCCTCAGACACTGTTGTTTAGCAGAATAGAAGAACATGTGGTTTAAGAATATTCTAATAATGAAACAATATGTCAGTATTTTAAACCCTTTATCATCATTTTGACAATCTAAAAATAAATGACAAAATATAAAAACAAAAAACACAGTTATTCAAATTGTTGGCATTTTTTTCTTCAAACCCAAAGAGCAACGATTAGGGATGAAAGAACTCCAAGCGGCTCAGGAGCCTCAGGTTGCAGAGCCCTGGTGCAGACCGACAGCATTTCTAATTAGAGCGCCCTCTATTGGCCAAAGAGAGAGACAGACCGACAGACAGACTGAGCAGGGGAGAAGCAGGGTCACACACGTGCACACATTCACAAAGCAGACTGAGAGGTATTATAGTTTGGCTGACATTGCGGCTCTGAAGTGAAAGATTTGCAGAATGAAAGCACCTCTATTGTACCTCCTGGGGTGATAATATCCAGTAGGAATGTGAGGCTATCTGGGCTTTTCTTCTTCTTGTTTTGTGCCCAGCAGATACCATCGAGTTCACTGGGGGCATCTGTCATCATTTAGAGCTGATGTACCTAAAAAAAAATATAACAGAAACATATTGTTGTGTATTGATATCTCAAAGTAACAAAAGATCTATCTATCTATTCTCTCTGAGGACAGCTGTTAATAAACCTCCAGACAGATAGGAATCATTTTTGGTTAATTGTAGAGAGAAAATAAGCTTTTCTGTGAGCACCTTTGTTTGCTTTTTACACACACAAAAAAATAATCACGGTGAAATAAAACATACAGTATTTTTATTGTACCAGCAAGGAAAACAAAAAGGTACTCAACAACTTTTTCAGCTGCAACATCAAGCTTAAAAAGATACATACATTGAATAAAATGAATATACTTGTTTTTAATTCAAAGTAAAAATCAAAAAATAATTTTTCGACATGTCTACTCTATAACAACCTTTTTTCTATGTGGGTTTTCAATGTTTCTTTGGTAGAAAAAAAAATCCTGTTCAAACACGAGACAGCGGCAGGTGTGGCAAAGGCAGCTCGCCTCACCTGCCTCCCCTGCCTCACCTGCCTCCCCTGCGCCCAGACTGCGCCGCACACACTGACTGGAACTGCAGCTGACACATGCACTTTCCTGTTTTGGTCTTTCTATCATCCAAAAATAATCTTTATTTTAAAATAAAATAAGAACCATAGTCTTTTTTTATCTGCTAAAATGCACATTAGAAATACACAAGGTGAGGCCTGCAGTACGTGTGCCTAAAGGCAGAGGGCGCTGGTGATCCCAGTGAATGTGACACAGCAGCTAAAGAATAATAGAATTAGTGGTAGCAAGTCAAGTGCACCAGTCCGGTTATTCTTTGATATTGTTTAGAATCATTTTGTAAATAGATGATCATGTGTCTAAACTCAGGGAGACATGTCTCTGGCAGTGATCTCCAATGAGAGACAGAGAGACTTTTAAAACTGAAGAAAGAAAAGGAACGATTCTACAAACAGGTTCTCCATGTTTACTTCAGAAGGAGCGGCGCACTGACTTCATTTATGAGTAGAAGTAAGTCAATAACAAAAATTTTGGTGACTAAAGTTTGTAAACGGGAAAAAAAAGGTGAATTGAAATTGGAAACAACACACATGAACTGTTTCCAATCAGATAAGCTTCTCTCTCTGCATGTCCATGGTGTTTGTAAGTTCTGACCATGATGAGTGTCAGTGCCCTCCCCAGGCCCTGACCTCGAGAGTCAAGTCTCCACACTCAGCAGTAGGAAGGCATTTGTCTTATAATCACGTCTTTAAAATTAATCTATTGATTATTAAACATTTATTTTGTTAGTTGTTGTAACTGTAATGTTTTTTTTATCTTGTTTGTTCTATGCTGGAAAACTGCTTTAACAAAATTGCCCTTGGAGGGAAGCTCATCTATCTATCTCATCTCATCTATCTATCTTATCTATCTAGCTATCTATCTATCTATCTATCTATCTATCTATCTATCTATCTATCTATCTATCTATCTATCTATCTATCTATCTACTATCTATCTATCTATCTATCATCTACTATCTATCTATCTATCTATCTATCTTCTATCTATCATCTATCTATCTATCTATCTATCTATCTATCACATCTATTATCTAATCCTATCATATCATCTATCCATCCATCCATCCATCCATCCATCCATCCATCCATCCATCCATCCATCCATCCATCCATCCATCCATCCCTCTCTCTCTCTCTCTCTCTCTCTCTCTCTCTCTTTCTCCTACATATATTTGTTTAAAAGATACCATTATCTACCAATTAAGCACATAAAATGTGTTTGGATAAGAAGAAGTTTGCAGAAATTCAAGAAAAAGATCAACTTTAACCGATTGCAGCCAGAAATTCAATAGTTGGTAGAAAAGTAATTTAAACTCTGAATCTGTAATGACTTTAACTTTCTGCAGGAGATCTTTCTGTATTGTTAAATCCTACTTTTGCCATGCCTCATTTTGAAAGCTAACTCAATCTGTACAATTTGTGTGTGTGTGTGTGGAGGGGGCTTTATTCCAATGAGTTGGAAAGAAAAAAAGCTTTCAGCGCTGTTTGAACTGGTCTGCTAATCCTTAGTGCTCTTCAGGTGGCTCGTCCCCATGGAAGCAGAGTGTGCACTTCAGTGTGTGTTTAGAGGAAAACGGTCAATAATCTGCGACAGTGGAGAGGAGCGCTGGTTAGCGTTGGAATGAAGATTACGTTTGTGTGCGGGACAGAAGTAGGGGGTCTGGCAGAGCTGAATCACAATGAAGGCGGATGTGGACATGACATGCAACCGGAACACAAGTCTTGAAAGAGAGAGAGAACCAAAAGATAGGAAGCAAACAGAGGGCAGGAGAAAAGAAATTAGAGATGGGATGTGTGTGGGGTAATTAGATGGGGGAGATGGAAAGAAGGAGGTGTAACTTGGAGAAGGGAGAAAGGAAAAACTATCAAAGTATAATGAATGATGTGGACAGCAGGATGGAGGGAAGAATAGAGAGGGAGTCTTTGATCTACACCTCATTTAAGGAAGAAAAGAAAAGGAATTACAGAATGTGTGTCTTTACCTGAGTGTGTCAAATCCTGGGGTGGGGTAAAGAAAAAGACAGAAGCTTTTTGTGTGTGTGTGTTCCTGCAGGCTGCATGTGTGTGTCGAGGCCGGGACGGATGTTTTCTGAGCGGCCATGTCACACTGAGAGGGAGTCGTGTAGGGGAAGAGAAGAAGAGGGAAGAAAACAGTGTCCCAGGAATTTACAAATGAAAAGAGAAGGTTTTTCTCTTAATGCGATTAAATTTTTCCATTTCACCGCATCCCTAGCCGACAGTTTCAGCTCTTTAGTAGTGCAGAGCTGCAACTCAACGCTGTCTTCGACATGGGACGGCAGGGGGGGGGTTTGGGTGGGAGGTGGGGAGTAGCAGGGGGTAAACCCCTGGGTTAAAAAAAAACAGCGAAAGAGGCAAAGAAAGAAATCTTGACAGAGAAATGTCCCTGTTTTACACGCAGCTTTGGCAGCAGTTTGTCTTGTTAACAGTGGAGCTGGTGCAGCACTTCAAGCTGAGAAATTAAATTGAAAAAGTGACAGAAGGGGATGCAGACAAGGAAAAGGATTAAATAGACATGTCTTGAGTCATATCATTGGCTCTGGATAACAACAAATATAAAATGTACCCTTTTTAGTGAATTTGTCACTTTTCTTTCCTGAAACGTGGCTTCATAACGATCAATAAAGACTCTCAACCCCTTGTAGAAGTTCCATAATGATAAAAATTCCATTTACAACCTACACTCTTCAATCAAATAAAGAATAACACTCCGATCACAGCTGCTGATTACAGTTTCCACTTGTATTTGCCGCTCTAAGACAGCAAATGAAGCACCCAAATGTCTAAAGTGAGGCTTGAATTAATATTTAACACTTGTATATTATGTCCTACTTACAAATTTAACATTTTTTTATTGCCTTGACCTTCCCTTTGCTTACAGAGTCTGATTATAATTTGACTATTGCTTTTTTCAAATAGTTTATTCAAAGATGCTGCTTTTTTTTGTCTTTTGACATAAAAAACTTATTTCTTCATGTGTTTATTATTCTTTTTTTTTTCTTAAATGTAAAGAAAATGTAGAAAAGATATTTAAATTGCAGCAATATGTGAAAAAAAGAGAGCAGACTTTTATGAAATTGAATAAAAAAAAGCGTTACATTTGTCTTTTATAAAAGTCAACTTTTTAAATGTCAATTCTGAAGAGGACAATTCTAAACCTGAAAGTCTCCCTGACTCTGTGTAGTACTGATTTACTTCCTATTGGTATCTGTAGAGGACACTTGAGGTTTGGGGCCCTGAGAATAGTCATTTTTGGTGGATTTAAAGGAAAAATTTGAGTGAACAAATTACATTTTTGGTAGTTTGGAGGTTAGTGGAAAAAAAAATAATGTGTATTTTTTTAAATACTGATCAAACTCATGTTAAATGACCTCAACAGGAAAAGTATATTCCCATAAAGCCAGTGGTTCGGGCTGCATCGATAAGGAACAAAAAATAAGACATCACAGTTTGACTTTTTCATGTTGTAAATACAAACTTATCAAGCAAGATTATCATGCCGCACCTTGACTGCTTCTCTGGATTGAGAAGTTTCTGTAATTGACATGAGGTTCTTCTCATTCTTCTTGTCCTGGAGCCAGCTTTGCTGGTGGCGCTTGTCGCCCATTTCTTTGGCAATATTTTCAAAAACATCCAGTCTAAGATAAGAGCCCTCAAGCAGAGCTCAGAGAGATATATCTCCCCAAATGCCCTTCACCATGTGTGTCTGCTCTGTTTGTTGGGTTTAGCACAAACAAGCTCCATCCAAGCCCCCGTCAGTGTGGAGTGTTTTGCACTAAAGCGACATACAAGTCAGATAAATTGTGACATGATTGTTTAAGCTGAGGTCACTTTGCAGAACATCAGATCTGCACCAGCTCTGTGAAGGTGACTCGGCTCTGATATCTCCTTTTCTGTTGTTTCGGACTTGAAAGCTGGAAATGAGCAAAAACGTCAAATTTGCATATGAAAGCATTTTAGAAACTGCAGCTAATCAATGTTTACTGAGCAAACAAAACTTAGGTTGTGTCGGAATTCCCTCACTTCTAACTATTTTGTGATGTTTGCCTTTTTCTTTTTTTTTTTTTCTTTCTTTTTTGGAGTGTCTGAATCTACAATATCAAAACCCAGAGCCTTAGAAATTTCCCAGAATTCTCTGTGACAAACCAGCAGATTGGCAGATATGGACCACAATGATTGTCATTTGAATAAAAATGTACGTAGATTTATTTTTTATAAATCCTCCGAGTTTTGATCATTAGAACACACTGGATTCATAAATAGTCATGGTAAAATGTTCACATTTATTAAGTCCAGATGTTGACGTTGGCATTGGTGGCGTTGTCTGTGCCGCGGCTGCAGGGCAGCGATATTTCTGTACATCACCGCTCAGTTGGAACGTCAGAGGATAGATTGCTTTTTCACTCAGTCTGACTGAGAGCAAATGCACCGCTGCACAATGTCCTGTAACAGCCGAGAAAGAACTCGGATGGAAACATGTTTTCCCGTTGAACGCACTCTTGCAGGCTCACACTCATCCAAATGTGAGGCAACCAAAACGGCAAAAATGGTCAAATGAGGCTGTGATTAGAGCCGGCACAATATCTGAACAAGTGCGCCTCAAGAAGAGATCTGTGAAATGTGGCGTGAAAAAAATCAATCCAGACAGATCGTTTCAAATCTCTAACTCTACTCCGCTTCATTGCTCGTTTTGAATAAAAAGACCCACATCTGGAGCCACACTTTGAGGTGAAATGAGATTAACTCGAAGAATAAATTCACACCAAACACAAAATAGCTGTTTCTTAACAGCAAACGAGACAAGGTGGAGTGAAACAGCAACTCTTGGGGACTCTGTGCAGATTGTAAAACACTAGTATGAAGACAGAGGTGAGCCATCTGTGAGTGTGATGAAGAGGCTCGGCAGAAGCATATCCAACCCAGACACAACGCAACTTTCTGACAGATGCTGTTGGAAAACAACAGCCTGGTGCGATCCATTGAAGTAGTCTTGACTGATCGCATGAAAAATTAAAGAAGGGCACCGTGACATTCTAAGTTTGTCTTTCACAAATTTGGCGATGGGTTTTGAAGCATTCCATTAAAGGCAGCTCTGGTCTTTCTCCCGCCGTGTGAAGCCTCGGCAACACTCTCCTCACAGAGTGTGTTTGGCCGTTTTCCCTTCTCACTGCTGTTGGCAGTTCTGGCCTCAGTGCCCATTTCTGTTGTTCAGACTGAGAGTACTTATCAGCAACCAACACAACACTCCTTTATCCGGTTTAAAGCACTCTAAAGGTCACAGAAGGGAGCCCCGTTTGAGCCTCCATAATTCAGCGTTGCACCTGTATCACGTCCATCTGCCACAAAAAAATAAGTTTCCTCTGGAGAACCTCCTTACATATGCTGGATGAGTTAATGTACACAGCCCATATGTTGTTTTCTCATCGCACTCACGTAGAATCAATCAAGACTCCTCTTCATGTCTTGATCATCTGCAATATAAGGGGCATTCAAGCCGGAATTATCATATTTAAGTGTGTAGCAGTATCTGTAACTCAACTTTTCACAGCTAACTCAAGAATGCCGATGAGCAAACTCTGAGACATGCAACCCGGGACCGACGCATGGAAATGTAACTTTAACTGCCAGAATAATAGTATATTAATGTTAGCATTTGTAATTAGTTTGTTTTGTTTCGTGTATTTCATTTTTGTGTCTTTCTGAGGTGCCTTTGTTTAAGACTGTGTTGCGTAGAGAAAGTTTCCTCCATATGGGAGAAAAAATCAAAGGAGAAGGAGGACAGCAGTAAACCCGTATTTAAGAGTTTTCTTGCTCTTTTTGTGGTGAATGCAGCCAGCAAGGGACGTGTTTTCATTTATGTAATTGTAATTGGTCATGTCGTAACTTATTTATGTGTTTGTGTCATTGGGGACAACTGTGGTCTAGTTTGTCCCCCAAGTGAGCGATACTGTTGGTAACAATATGTTCATATCTAGAGTTTTTTTTTTACTTAACCCTTGTACTCCAGGACCTTTTAGAGCTTTTTTTTTATTATACTTTAGAATTATTTTTCTCATAAACATTTTTTGGTGGCTCTGCTTGATATCCATCCTTTTAGAACAACCCCAGCCACTTCTTTTTTTTATTATATTACATAATAATTCCACAATGAACACGAAATTGTCCAAAGCAAATTACAAAGTCATAAATGACCCTTTGATTACAAAAATCTAGAAAAAAAATGACTTTTTTTTAACAAAGATTTGATTTGTAGAGATGAAATAAAACTGTATGAATCCAAAAACAACGGGAAAAAAAGAAAAGGAAGATGTCTAAAAATCCAGATGAAGATCCATTAAACTACATATAATATTTAAAGAAACCCTGCTTCAGCTATCCAGGGTGTAAGATCCTGCAGGGAAAGGAGACATGGAGCGCCACAAACAAGTGGGTGGAATGATACACAGGAACAGACTTTGGAAATCCCAAAGTCAAAACAGGAAACACCTCTGAAAGTGGTAGAGAATGAGAGGACGAAGATCCTGTGGGACTTCCAGATCCAGACTGGCAGGATGATAATGGAGAACCATCCAGACATTGTAGAATATTCTGCCCTCATCACTTCACTGACAAAAGTAAATCAAGATCATTCAAATAAAAGAAAACAAAATTTTCTTTGCACAAGTATTAAGTCCAGCTTATATTTTGAATAAACATACATACATGTTTCCATACCTAAAGCCTCTTTTAATCCTATCAAGTTTAGTTGAATCATGTATTTCAAGTTTTATAAATTAATTTTGCTTGATACATAATTCTAAACTACATATGAAATTAGCTTAGCTTCTGATTTTTAATGAGACTTTAAAGGCGGCAATTGTTTTTGTCTTTTACTTCCTGTGTCTAAGAGGGGGGGGGGATGCTAGTATAGCTTAGTCAGTTTGTTAGTTCATTTTAGTATTTTCCTATTGACTCTTTGTATCATGATCCTTTTGAGTTCATGTTTTACTTCAAAGCCCATCGAGACGACTGTTGTTGTGATTTTGGGCTATACAAATAAAATTGAATTGAATTGAATTATTCCATATATTTGGTCCGTTTGCTGTAATAGATCTCTCTAATGCCTTTGGTCTAAATCTAGGTTTTCTAAATCAGACTTTGTCTATTATTGAATTTTACCTGTAAACTGAGGGGTAACCATGTCTTGTGTGCTTTGTACATACATTTGAAAATGTTGAAATCAACTGTTTATTCCAAGGGGGTATAGCAGTTATGCGTCATTACTGTTGTTATGTTTGTTCTAAATAAAAAATTTCCAAGTGGAAAACTTTTGTAAACCTTTGCCTTAAATTTTGAATGAAAACAATACTAATAGGGGGGGGGGGTCTGTGTCATCCCTGCGTCATTGTAATCAGCCTGATGTGACTGGCAAACGCACCGATGACTTCAGAATCTACTGAGGGTAGATATCCTGACTGCAAGCAAGAGGAAAATGTGATTCCATCCTGATGCAGCAGCCTGGTCTCTGAGATATTGGCAATTTTCAAATGCTGTGCTGCGCTTTGCCGTTTGGCTCACAGAGCCCCACCATTGTGTAATTACAAACAGTCAGCATTGCTGGCAGAACCCAAAATGGCCCTCGTTCAGCCACTTTGGTGTTACCCTGCAGCTACTGTCGGCCCAAAGTCCTGCTCCGTAGCCTGCTTAGAAACTCCTGCTCCAGCACCATCTGCCTCATTGGCTGGAACTCCACTGTAGAGAAGCCCTGCTGCCAAAATCCTGATGAGTCCAACAAGGACCCCGCACCAGATCGGGTGACAGAAGTGCCTGTTTGTTATTAAAAAAAGCCAATTCCCCAAAGCTATATTTACTCAGACACAAGAGAAACACCTAATAGCAAAAAACTTTTAGGATTGTTTTGACCCAAAAAGATAACTACTTCACCATTTCACCATAATTTAGGGAAATGCTGTTTAGTTCAATAATAAACCCAATATGCAAAGGATATTTCAAGGTGAAACACAAAGAACCTGAAAAGCAACCAAAAAGTATGATTGTGTTTTCATTTTATCCAATTAAGTCCAACTAATTCTATTGACGGAGGTTTTAACCAAAGACACGTTAATATTAGGAATCCATAAGAAACCAATTTTATTTAACTTTTGCATTTGGTATTAAAAGCTAATGGGTAGTTTATATGTCCAACTTCTGTTGTCCTACTTGCAGCTCAGAAATGGGAAACCTTGAGAAAGTCAATAGATGTGAATAAATAGGAAAGATAAAAAGAACGCTTTTATTTTAATTAGGAAGATAACTCACTCAGATATCTGGAGCTACTTTAAAAGCATTCCCAGTGTTGTTATTTTTTAGTATTATAATTATGCCCTTTAAAAGGGAAAAATAAAAATCTATCTTTTCACAAGCTCTCCCACCAGCTTACAGCCCCTCACACCCCAACCCAAAATTACCAGTGCAGCAAAAATGCCGAGCAATTTTTGAGCTATCCAGCTGTATAGTTTACAGCCAGACGAGTAAAACAAAGACGTTTATTATCTATTAGTCTATATAGAAGCATCAGAATGGAGCAGAGCGGGAGCTTATGGTCCGCCCAGCATATTTTCTACGTAAGGAAAGCAACCTTTATTAAAACAGCTTTTTTTTGTCTGCTCCTGATACAGAATGATTTGTACAAAGAAATATAATTATATATTTTTGAATCGTCATTTTCTTTATATATGTCCTCAATCATCAGAACAATTCTACAAAGGGACAGGTTTAAAACACCTAAAACACAAATTTCATCTAAGTGGGTCTTTAAGACTTCAGTGAACACAAAAAACTTGTGTGAGGAAAAAAAAACATTGATAAATATGATGACTTTTACAAAAAGCAACATCAGCAGAGCATTAAAAACTAGATTGGTGCTTTAACTAGCTTTAGGATAAATGTAACATGGAGTAAACTTGAGTCTTGTCTGTTTCACACAATTAGCTTTTGTTAAAAATATCAATATAAATATAAAAAATATAAAACGATCAAATGGGATGCCAAAGTTAAAGTAGGATTGGTTGTTTTGCCCATTTTACATTTTACTGTTCTTTCTTTTATATATAAATGTGGCATAAATTCAAATCTGAGCTATATTTAGTCAAATAAAAGCCCTAAAAGGAAGTTAAATAGAATAGAAAGTATCATTTTAATTTGATGTAATATTAAATAAAACCGGAACTGTGTAACAACAGCTGTTTTTGTGGAGATAAATTGCCTCAGTCATTGAGCTGGACAGAAATTCAGGGATTCAGATGGAACTCTGTTTTTGTTGTTATTATTCCTGTTTTTTTAATGTGGTAATTTTTAATGTGGTAATATATATATAATAAACAAAGCAAATTAACACTGGTGTTAACCATACTTGGAGTTGTAAGAATTTTTATAATTCAGACACACGTTTAAATTACCAGATGGACATTTAAAAACAAAATCTAAAAAATAGTTCTTTTTTTTTTGTTATATTTGCTTTCTTTCTCGGTCAGATGCCTAAAAATGAGATGAAAATAATGCTTCCATCATACATCATGCCTTTACGCTCTGAGGTGCATGTTGTTACGGAGTTTGAAAGCATAAAACAGAGTTGTGAGACTTTCTGCACCTTTGAGTGATGTATAAAGGTCACATGCTTGAAACACATCATCCCTTCCTGGAGATAAGCTTGAATTTGCAGTTATTTTATGCAACAATACATTTCAGACAAAACATAAAAGAAACTCGCATCAGCATTTTAATTACAAAGTCTTTAATTTGTCATTTTCCGGGCCCTGGAGGCTTTCCCATGCCCACTCTTTTGGCATCTCTGTCCAGCAGAGTGTAACGTGCAGCCATCCGGCCGATGAACCAGGATCCAGCTATCCTCCCGCCCGCCTGCCAGCTCCCTCCCTTCAGGCTGACAGACAGACAGTGGGACACGCACTGGCTTTTGGAAACTAATGGTTCATGCCCTCCTCCCAGGGATGAAAATGGACTGGAATGTTGTTTACCTCCAACACAGCGGGCCGCTTGCACTGAAAAGAGGAGCTAAAAATGTTCCGTCTGAGACTTAAAAATAAGACAGCATCCCTAATATCTTCATGTTTGACCAGAAGAACTGATTCTAACTGAATCTGTGGAACATTTTCCTTTTAGTGGAGGTGAGACTCACACGAAGTCTGAGCAGTAGCAGGAGAAACACCTGACTAAAAGAGTCCAGACTCACTTTGTTTCAAAGAACGTGGACGTTTTCCATTGATGTGTGGAGAGTGTGACCTCTGCAAATAAAAGAACGGAGGCAGAGGGGCCATTTTGGCGCCATGCAATTCGCTGTTCAAGATGCAATTGCAGGAGCTGCAAGTGGCAGGACCCTCCGACTGAGGCATCTCAATATGACTGCTGATTCCAGTCTTGATAAATTTGATACCCTTCAGTCTTGGTCTTACACTGAGCCGCTGTATTCACAGATAGAGCCAGACGCTCCACTGGGAGCCCCATTTGTGAATAGAGTAAGAATAGAGACAAAGCTGGAGGTCCATTCTTGTCTTTTCAAAGGCTGTTGACACCCTAAATAGGGTTTTTATTTTAATTACAAATAATTTCAGAAAAGTGGAAGGTCGTTTGTAGGGTGACGATACTGCTATAGGTACAAATACTATACACTAAGATTAAGATCACAAAAGTAAACACTTTTTCATTTAAAAAACCAAAAAGGGAAAAATACAGATTAAAATGTCCACTTTTTTTTTTAAATCTTTTGAATCTTTTTCTTTTTTCCCCGGAGCTTTATCTCCAGTGTTGACATTATTTCTATTACCACAACTCTTTAACTGTTGATGCCATCAACATAAATCTGCTGATTCAGTCAAGGAGAAAACTGCTTTACGCTGTTATGCAGCACTTATGCAACACATTTGCGGTGCTCTGAATATCGGTGCAAAGCTAATATGAAAAGCTGCTTTCCTCCACGCCACAATCAGCTGTTGATCGCATATCCACCACCTGAGGCTCCAGAGCCACACGCGGCTCTTTCACGCCTCTATTGTGGCTCGCCGGTTTAAAGAAAAAGGAAAGGTTTTTCATTTTAAGAAGTAAAGTTAAGAAAAGTAAAGTAAACCAACTTAAACTTTATTCAACTTTTCTGTGCGCCATGTACCAAAGACAATGAATTGGAGGTCATGAAGCACAGCCAGAATGAAGGGGGAACCAGACTATTAGGCAAATTGTTTATTTTTAAACAAATTTGAGGATTTTAAGTACACTTCATGGTTCGAAAAGTCCAAGTTAGGGTAACTTGGTCAGCTCAGATTTAATGTTGGTTTGTTGAAACTGATTCATTTCTGTCTGAACTTTTTTTTTTACTCACTGCTGACATTAATCTATACTACTTTACTACATTAGCTGCACTGAAATGCCCCTATGTTGTAGAGAAAGTATTTTATTTTGAAAGGAAGTTATGCGAACATCTGTCAAAAGTTATAAACCATTTAATTTTTTAAAGGCAAATTTATCTTTATATTTATGTTTTACTAATACAAAAAAAACAGTTCCTTTATATTTATTAATTTAGTAACAATGACAGAAATACAAATCCTTGTCTTATTTTTGTGAAGGGTGAAGTAGGACTTTGTGTGTCCTACCTTTTTGTGGTCAGTGAGAAATCAACTTGAATGGCTCTTAAAGTGCTGAAAGTTGCAGATCCCTGGCATAAATGTACAGTGGGTCAAAGAGTGTCCACGTGTTACTTAAATGTTGCCATAAAGGGTTAAATAGCTACATACTTAAAATATTAAGCATGTCCATAAAAAGGTTTAGGTCCTATCTGTTGATGTCTTCGGTTTAGGATTTCTAAAACATTCAGGACAAGTTTGACCAATCATTTTGTTCTCTTTTTGTGTTTTTCTGCGTTTGCTTTCACAGTCTGACCCTTTAATTGTTCACACCTGGTTTGGGTTAACTAACAATCCTGCTCTTTGTTGCCCTTATTCCGTCGTTTAGTGCAATGCTTTCCGGTTCCACTCTCACTCTTTGGTTTTTAGTTTTCCACGTTTCTTTAATAAGTGACAACGGAATCGCTTAGAATCTCTCTTCACGACAACAAAACTCCTCCACCAAACATCTACTTATGTCCTTCAGGATCAAATGAAGCCCACCCCCTAAAAAATTGAAATGTTTTGTTTTACAATAGACAAAGTTATTCCCTAACAGTGGTGGCAACTAATGCAATCCACAAAGGTGAGGCACCCATACGTGGGGTTGACCTGAACGGGTGTTGCGGGTTTTTGGGTTGCCTGGGCCCCCTGGAAGGTCGTAGAGAGGAGTGTTGAGGCGAGCACAGGTGTCATGAAAATGGAACATATCATTGTCGTGTGTGGTAAGTGTACCGTGAAGTTTTTGTTAGGTTAATAGACATTGCATGCACTTTATAACGTGTCCTAAAGTGTCCTCTCAGCGAATGTGGTGCACGCATGGGATGTGCAGGTGATACAAGGTGCCCTTAGGAAACCTGTAGGACGCTCACACAAACTACACTCTGACTGTTCGATATGCAAATTTCTAACAGCCAGGCCGCACACAAGTAGCCCACAAGGATTGTGCAGTTAATTTTTGAACAACACTTAGGGCCTCCTTGCACAGTCCACAGGATTTGGGGGATTTAGTAAATGAAAAATCCATATCCACACTTACTTGCATGTTGTATACTTGTTTTGGTACGACCTGTTGCCTGCAGAACATGTGCATGAACATTTTTGCACTACAGACTCATCAAGTGGTCTGCGACTTTTATATTATGTTCAAGCCACCTGCATTCCCTATCTATTCACCCACCCGTGAGGACCGTTGTGACTAAGATTTTTGATGCTTTTTTTCTGAAATGCCTAACTTGGAATGGGAATTTCTAATCGAGCTCCGTGCCATGTACTGAGTCTGCAGAGGGTCAGTCGACCTTTGCAGTTGAATTTTCCCTCTTAGGATGTAGTAAGTAAAAAAAGCAACAACAAAAAAACACAAATTCTGCTCTATATATTTGGGCTCGTAAAGGCAATAGGAAGGAAAAAAAACCAACATTTGGAGTATGTGCTTTTTATTATTCTTCCAGAGGAACCAGAGAGGAACGCTAAGACAGACAGAACTGAGAAAGACGGCTTGTCACATCAGGATTTTCTGCAAAACTGCCTTACAGCAGTGTGATATTTCTGTCACTGCAAGCAGCGAGTGTGATATTTGTGTCACACAAAAATATCTTTCAATGAGTGATAAAAACATAGGAAATTGAATTTTGAGGGATTTTATTTTTAGAAAATAGTTTCTATCCGAGAAGAGTATCCTAGCGAAGCGCTTCACTGGGAACACAATTCCCTCCTGTTTGCAAAGGCTCATTTGAAGGTACATGCGCTCAAAAAAAGGGGGTTGTGTAAAAATGAGCTCAGGGTGGGCAAACAATGCAGTCGTTACTGGGCTGGAAATCCCTCCTGAATCTTTAGTCAACAGCTGAAAATGGCAACAGTTTGAGAAGTGGCGGTAACCTGGCTGGGTCATTCAGGCATGCTGAGCATTTTGCAGTGACCTTCAAAGCACCTCAGAGCTAACACGACTATCCAGGCGGTGGGGAAGCTGCACCACTCTATCTGCTGATATCTGTGAATTTATGACCTTTCACAAAGCTTTTTCAATAGGTCTGCTTTGCCCTGCAGCCACGAAACCTTTTAGTTTTTGGTGTAGGAGCAGAGCTACATCATTTGTTAACGCGAGACTCTCCTTCTCTCTTCTCTCTGAGAGGTCAGACATAAAGGTGTTCATTAGGAACTGTGTGGATGCTTCGGGAGCAGACCTCAATCACAGATACTTCCGCGTCCAATGTGCACCACCCGGACGCTTTCTTACCTTCATGTGGTGTATTTTTTAGATAGCTATCTGCCGCTCTTACGTAGTTTTCCGCAAGCCGTTCATTAGCCGGTGTTTCAGCGTTTGAGTGGCACGCAGTCTGTAACAAATGTCAGTCCTTGTGTTAAGACCTCGCTCATTAGTGGGAAAAGGATGCAACATGAGAACATCCTTGTGGACCAGGCTGAACCTGAGTTAAACGTATTTAATGAGCAGAGGGTTTGTGGTTCACGCTGCAGGGAGAAACAGGCAAGGTTGTCACTTAGGTAAGCTGTCCTGCTGATGATTTCTGCACAGAAAGAGGTGCAATTCCAAGAGTTCAAACATATCTCCATCTGTAACACTTCCTATAAGGACATTTTTGTTCAAATGCAGATAGATTCAGTGCTCCGACTTCAGCGTCCTCTGCTGTATTTCTTGCAAATTAATTTACTGAAGCTAAACACCCATCTTTTAAGGGTATAATTGAGATTTGGCTCCCACTGACACACAATGCAGTTTGGGATAAACTGTGATGTGTTACAATTATGCAGAAACACGGAGCTTGCTTAGAAAACAGAAGAGTAGAGCCTTACCAGGAAAAAGCCTGTTGGTGAAAATATCAAGGCCAATGTTTGAGTCAAAAGCTGAGAAGTTGCAGCCTAAAATGGAACAAAACAGAAAAGGTTAAAAAAAAATGAGTGCACAGAATTTGAGCTGACGAAACAGCATGATAGTAAAATACCATGTTCTATTGTATGTATTATATTACATATGTTATATAATAATGACATGTTCTATCTATAAAAAAAGCAGTTTTTACAGATGTTCCTCTGTCTTATCTATATTGTTGGTTTGAAGGTCTCTTCATCCTCTGTGAATGCCACTTTTTTTGCTGTTTGTATTTCTGAATGTCTTTTTTGCCGCTGAAGATAAGAGAATTTCCCCATTATGAGATGAATAAAGTTTGATCTAATCTGATCTAATTTTTTAAGTGTTATTATTAAAAATGTTATTACTTTTTTGAGATCTGAAAGTTGTCCATACTAAGCACTTCATTTTTATCAGAAATTGTCTGTTTTACCTTCAGTGATTTAATGTAATGACTCATTTGCTTTGTTTAACATTTTTATATCTTATTTTTATTATCTGACAAATCCCACTTTGAGCTCAACATCCTTTTTTAAAAAGATGCCTTTACAACAAAAGACAGAGGGTAGTTTGTGCGGACATCCTACAGGCGTCCTGCTGACACTTGCGCATCACCAGCACACTCCATACATGCTGCATTTGTGCGTGGCAGTAAGCTCGCAGTTCTGTAAGGTCACCATACCCATTTCATGACATCAATGTAAAGCCACCTCGACAGCGAGTCTGTGTTTCGACCACAAAAAAACAAACAACATCAAAACATATGCAAAGATGGATGTACATACTGCGCATGTTAAATGAAAGCTTTATGCCGATCACTGTTAGCTCAGCGGAGAAAGTGGGCGTGTGTGTTAGCCTGGGGGGCGGTGCTGACAACACAGAGTCTTCCTGGGAGGGGCTGTTCCTCACTTTGTGACGTCATAATGACAGAGAACCCACTCAGAGACCAGGGTTTTAGAGGATTACTCAGAAATGTGTGAATGTATCAAAATACATGAAGTATGAAGTATGAACATTAAAATACATTTAAAAGCTCAAAAAGCTGATTTTGCATGATAGGGGTGCTTTAACGCATAGAATCAGCTCAGAAGGAGCTGAAAGTCACATTCAAAAGTTATATTGATATTCCCCATATTACATTGACATTAACAATTCTGCAGCAGTCATGTTTACTCATTTTATCAATCTTTTTTGACTAAAATTGTATTCAGTAGGCTATTTACTAATGTCCTTGTCAATGTATTCCTTAAGAAAATATTTACAGAATATTTACAACATCCATATTTTGTTTATTCAACAGTTGTTCTGAAAAATACTATTTTATTACAACTTATCTGTTAGATGAAATAAAGTGACACGGATGACATTGCTTTTTCTTTTTTCATTCTAAAGATAAATAAAAAAACAGAACAAAAAGTTGTAACTTACAAATAATCTGGACTGAAAAGCAAGACAGAGTTTTTTTTCAGAACGATACAGACGGTGTCAAAGAGGACAAGCAAAGGCACACAGGTTCAGATAGAAGATGCATTAATTAGATGCAGTCACATGCATCCTTCTACAACAGAGAACATTATAGCAATTAGAGCAGTGTAGTGTGGCATGTTTGCAGTGCTCCTTCTTTTCCTGGCAACCATGTGAATCACCTAAATATAGTGAGAACGGGAAAACTGGGAGTGAATGTCTTGCATGAACTTCTGATTTTGCGCTCAGGTGAGCGTGTCTTCAGGCAGAAACATTTGTGCGTGCCTTGATGTGTGAATTCAAGCACCACTTGTTATGGGATTTGGATGTTTTTTGTTAGAAAACACCAGAAAGTGTGTGTGTGTGTGTGTGTGTGTTTGTGCGAGTGTGATGGGAGGTGGTCTTGGTTAAAATCCCCACCCCCTCCCTCTTAGGTGGAACACACAAGCACACAAGAAAGGAAAGAAAAATTCGGCAAAATTCGCACCATCGTCCACTGGATGCTTGCTCTGAACCTGCGTGACCCATGCAGCCACATGCGTTCCCACACCAACAAAACAAACCGCAACACACTCCAGATGCAAACTTGTATTCCCCACAGGAGGCAAAAAGATGAAACAACTCTGTGATTCTGACTCCCTCTGAAACACACTTCTCTTTTCTTGCCTCCTGAAGTGCAGACATTCACACCCCTCTGTGACTCTGACAACACGACCCATCCGTCATCGCACACACAAAAAAATAGCATGCATGAATATCAGGGCAAGAATAATGACTAGTGTGTGTGTGTGTTTGCACAAACAGCATGCACATTCCTGGAGCTGCTGACCCGGACTCTGTGGGTAACCATAGCGACTGCTGCTTCACCATGGAGACGACCGTTCCTCCCTCTTTCTCCTTCTCTTCCTCTCTTGCTAAATCCTTCAACACACACACGCACAGACGCACACTTGCCCTGCTCCTTAGTGTGTCTCTCCTTGCACCAGTGGCACCAGTTAATTGCCAGAATGAAACCAGGTGTGCTCTTCATCACTGAGGAGTTACTTTTGGTTCCTTTTGTCTTCCAGGCTCGGTCCCTCCCAGTGATTCTTCAGTTGTTTCTTTTTTTAAATTCCGAATGTTTTGTGCGTTAAAATGAATTTCATTTTAACATTTAAGGTTGATGGAAAAACTGGATATTTTCTCTTATTCTTTGTGTTGACGAAACTAGGAAAAAAAAATTAGTTTTTTGTTCCTCCTTACAAGTATCTTCATCTGCCATCTATAAATAAAATAAATATTGAAAAGCAGAAGATATTTTGTTGGAATGTTTTAGAGTTCACCACTCTGGACTAGTCGGTTAATGTATTTCTGTGGGCAGTTAAGTGGCTTTTATTGACCCCCACGTGGCTTTTTGGATGCCCCTCTGAGCAACCGTAAAAGTGGGTAATTGTCACAGCAGCAGAGATGAAGCTCAGATGAAGACTGAAGCAGTTCAGGAAAATCCTTTGAAAGAGACCACAGGCAGAACATACAGGCTTTGATGCATTATTGATACCTGCGTTGAACATTTTTCCTCAAAGAAATTTCACCTAAAAGTTAACAACTGCTAACAGTTTTTTTTTTTTTTTACAGATTGAAGGGAAATAGCATTTTAACACCTAAGTGGAAAAAAAATACTCAATTTATGAAAATCAAGTTTTCTTAACCATTAAAGATGATGATTGTGTTAGTTATTTTGTATTGTTTTGCATGTTTGTTTTATATGTTTGGGGGAAAAAACGAAAAAATTGTAAAAATTTGTTTTTAGCTATAGCAGAAGTAAATAACATGCAGTCCATGAAAAGCATTCAGTTTAAATTCTAGAGTGTCCAACTAACCAGTTCCATCTATTTGAGCTGAAATAGAGTTTAACACTTGGACATATTATGGTGGTTGAAAAGCTTATTAAATTCAACTTTTCTCAACTTAAGTTTCAAAATATTTGTGCTGCATGCACAAATTCGTACTGTTGTTCCTTTAAAAAAGATAAAACTTTTTTTTTGATCAACCCAAGTGTTGGTTTCTACTTTAAATGTGCAAAGATGACAAAAGTTGCTAGATCAATAAAGGATCAGTTTAATCAGTTTTATTTTTTATCAGTTTTTTTTTTTTTTTTGTTCTTTTAAATTTGGCTACAGAGCAACCAATGAGCCCATGCATTTGCATGCATGAGACAGTATTTGCTTAAGTGAGGATTGCAGATATTTCTGTGTAAAGTTAGTTTTGGGGAGTAAATGTGATTTGTTTTGTTACTGTTTTAATGAGTCTTGACGAGGGCTGATGATAGACTCCCACCTTCATTAGAGGCATAAAACCTAAATTGGCCTCTGAAAAAAAATGTTTGTGGATCATTGATATGCAACAGCTTTTTACAGACCCAATCCTATGAAAATGTTTTTTTTGTTTTTTTTTTTAACGTGTTCTATTGACCTTTTTCTGATAATGGCGGACACCTAGAAAAAAAATTGTAGTTTAAAATTGCATTTCTGAGGGTTTTTTTATTCAAATTGTTGTGAATCAGGAGCAGACACAAGAATACTGTTTGATAAAGAGCTCATTCTGACGTTGAAAATACGTTGGGCAGGCCAAAAGCTTCCTGCTCCGCTACATTCTGATGCATCCACTTGCAGATAAATAGATCCATGTACATCATCGTTTTCCCCGCCCAAGCTGGTCCCTGGCTTATTACATTTTTGTTGCACCAGAATGTTAGGTTGGTGTTATGAGGGGTTGTAAGCTAGCGGGAGAGCGCGTAAACTGAGAGTTCTTAATAAGAGGAAGGGGGGAGGAGTGGGTAATCCACGCATATGGTCCAACCCACACCTCAGAGGCAAATTTCTAATAAGCTCCTGACGCTCTGCAGAAACTACTGTGTCCTAGAAAACGACAGTGGTTTTATTTTATTTTGGCTAAAAACTGCATAATCATAATTAAGAGAACAGTGGAAATGGTTTTAAAGTGGATCAAGAGATGATCGCAGATGAGTTGGGTCTTTAAAAACTTATTTTACTTTTCCAGAGTTAAAATACTCAATAAATGCTTCACACAGAACCCCAACTAGTGCTTTTTTTTACACATGCTAGTCAAAAAAAAACAGAATTGCAAACATGTAGAGGAACCCAAAAAGAAACCTGTTAGAGTGTTTTAGCTATACAAAGAAGCTTCTTTTTGGCGCTGAAACTCAAACATGCAGGGCTAATGAGTCTTGTGGTTGCCATAGAAACACCTGCATGCCATTCCCTATGAAGGCAGATAAGAGGAAACAGCACTGTGACGGATGGACAACTCTGATCAGTTAATGACACAGGTTCGGGTCCACCGAGCTTTGATAACTCTGCTGTCAGACAATGATCGACCCAGAGGTTTCAGACTCCCTTCATAGCTGTTGCTCAGTGCTGTCGGTTTTAACCAATGATTAGTCTTTGCATAGGTAAACCTGTGTTTGCTATAGAGGATCTCAGTCAGTCTTAATGTGTATACATTGACAGATTGCAATTCTGCAACCAATGTCAACCTCGATTGAGTGGAGTCCAAGACAAAACTCTTCCCATTGAATGAGAGTGAAGCCCCCACAGAGCAGGTTTTTCAGAGACTCCCTCCAGAATTTGAGTCAGCAGTCCAGCCTGGGATCGAACTCCAACCCTCACGGCACTGAACACTTAAAGCAGCAGTCCCCAATAACAAAACAAAAAAAAAGGGAATGAAAAACACAAACTACTTTTTACAGTTTTATTTACAATCTGTTTCTGAAGGAAGTTTGATTTTGGAAAACTACTGGATTCTCTCCACCACATCCGACTGATTCTTGACGCATGTCAAGCTAGCAAAGTTGACAAAAACAAACGTATTTGGAAAGTTTCTTTTGGTCGAAAAAAACAACTGAGGAAGAGCCTTTGACTTCAAAGAAAAAAGAAATCTGCACTTAACAGACAAAACCAGCAGTCTTGTTCCCATACACTATAATAATAATCTATAATATTCAGTAAAGGTTGTTTAAACGGTGGATTCATGTTTGTTAATATACTTAGAAAATACAAGTTGTAGTTTTTATTTATCCATTTATCCATTTATCTCTTGACAATTATGGGTTAAGGGAAAATATAAATCACATGAAATCTAGAGTACTAGTAAAGTTTAAAGCAGCTGTAGATAATTTACATAGAAAGAAGATAAACGTTACCCTAAAATGTTAAAGGAAACTGGAAGCTGAAAAAAAATAAATCTGACATTCGCTTCAGCCTCGTACAGACCGGACCGTAACACTTTTCGTCTGACATCAAACCGGGCCACGGCTTGAAAAAGGTTGGTAACCACAGACTTGAAGGACCAGCTTAGGTGTGCTGACCGATTGTCTATGATCATCATTAGATGGTCAACTTTAGAAGCTGATTTTTGATTTTTTTTTTTCTTACACACAGAGATAGTCATATTTATCTAACTTATAGATATCCAAAGTTCACTCAGTTCAAAGTTGTTGATTAACAGAATTAAAAAAAAAAAAAAAACAAACTAATGAAATAGGGCTGGACAAAAAAAGACTGAGAACTAATTGCCCAGGGGGTCATGATGAACTCAGGTATGTCCTTTCATTGACATCACAGCTGTTTTCAAACCCATAATCAGTCAGTCTGCCTATTTAAAGGGAGACAAATAGTTACGTTGCTGTTTGGTGAAAAGGTGTGGACCACACTGAACATGGACAACAGAAAGCCAAGGAGAGAATTGTCCCAGGACATTAGAAACAAAATTATAGACAATCATCGTAGAGGTAAAGGCTATAAAACCATCTCTAAGCAGCTTGAAGTTCCTGTGACGACAGTGGCACATAGTATTCAGAAGTTTAAGATCCACGGGACAGTAGCCAACCTCCCTGGACGTGGCGGGAAGAGAAAATTGATGACAAATTGAGGAGACGGATAGCTGGAACTGTATCCAAAGAGCCCAGAACAACCTCCAAAAACATTGAAGGTGAACTCCTAGATCAAGGAACATCAGTGTCAGATCGCACCATTCGTCGACCAAGGAGGACACCACTGTTGAAAGGAAACCATTAAAAAGCCAGACTGGAATTTGCAAAAATGCATGTTGACAAGCCACAAAGCTTCTGGGAAAATGTCCTTTGGACAGATGAGACCAAACTGGAGCTTTTAGGTAAGGCACACCAGCTCTATGTTGGTAGACTCAAAAATGAAGCATACAACAAAAAGAACACTGTACTGTGAAACATGGAGGAGGCTCAGTTCTGTTTTGGGGCTGCTTTGCTGCATCTGGCACAGGCTGTCTTGAAGTTGTGCAAGGTAAAATGAAATCTCCAGATTATCAAGGTATTCTGGATAGAAATGTGCTGCCTAGTGAAAGAAAGCTTGGTCTCATTCGCTGGTCATTGGTCTTCCAACAGGACAACGATCCAAAACACACAGCCAAAAGCCCCCAAGAATGGTTAAGAGAAAAGTGTTGGACTATTCTGAAGTGGCCTTCTATGAGGCCAGATCTGAATCCCATTGAACATCTGTGGAAGGAGTTGAAACATGCCATTTGGAGAAGACACTCGTCAAACCTGAGACAACTGGAGCAGTTTGCTCATGAGGAGTGGACCACAATACCTGTGGACAGGTGCAGAAGGCTCATTGACAAATATAAAAACCGTTTCATTGCAGTGATTGCCTCAAAAGGTTGTGCAACAAAATATTAAGTAATGGGTACCATCATTTTTGTCCAGCCCTATCTCATTAGTTTGTTTTTTACATAATTCTGTTAATCAACAACTCATAAGTAATGGCTGATTTTGATTATTTAATACATTTTAATTTATTGTTACTTTTGAACGTTTCAAGTCATTTCAGTGAGCATTGAGGACTTTCTTTCTTTAACTGAGCGGTACCAACAATTTTGTCCACCACTGTATTTTCCCAGCAGAGCTAGCGGTGGTTGGCTAAATGCTTTTATTTTATGTGCACAATATGCACATCCATCTCTGCAAAAGTTCAAATGTTGTTTGTTTCTATGGGTAAAGCACAAACACGCCGCCTACGCCGACTCTAGGTTGACAACATGAAATGGGCGGCACCCACATGGAGCGAAAGGCGGTGCCTCAGAGATTGAGTCATCTTACTTCCCAATAGGAAAAAAGCTTGAGAAAATGACTCCTATTTCATAAAAAAATCCATCAAAAATGTTAAAGGTAATATATTATCATACATATGGATATAGTTTTCTCTGAAAGGCTTAAGAATAGCATGATTTATAGGCATTTTGCATCTCCATTCACATTTAAATATGAAAATAATTTATTCTGAGAAATGTTAAACTTTGTGTTGATCTGAAAAGATCTGTGGTATGTGTTCTGCACGTCTCCATTACAATCTATAATACATTTTGGAGCAAGCCCTATAGCTGCTGAAGGACAAACATTTCAGGCACATTGCTAAAGGGCATTATAAGACCTGCTTTATCAATTATTTTTTGCAGCCATCCACCCACACAGCTGTCACTGTCGCTTGTATCATTGCTATCTGACTTCTGCACATTAATGTGACTGATCCGGATGCAGAGGTAGATAATGTCTGACCTTCACTTGGTCTCAGACAGGATGTCCCGGAGGAGCGTCGCAGCACCGATCGGGCAGATGGCTGAGGGAGCCTCCAACTCATCCAGTTATCTGAAGAATTTCTCCTCAGCGAGTATAAAATGAGTAAGAAATAAAACAAGGTTTTCTTCATGGGCTACATAAATGGAATTGATGAGAAAAATGTGTGTGTCTGCAAAACTGGCCACTATTTTTCCTCAGCTGCTGTTCTCACTACTATCAAAAAGTTTTTTTCCTCTTCAATTAAGAAGATCGTGCACTTTTTAGAAATGATGACAATTAAGTTTAAACTTAATTAAAGCTGAAAAAATAATTTTTAAAGGGGTCTGTCAAAACGTTCCTCATCCAATGAAGATCTGATGATTACATGTGTAAATATATATATATATAAAAAAAATCAAAGTCCTAAATGTTTTATCTAAAATATTTAAATAAAATCTTGTCTAATCTGCTGTTACGTTTTGTGAAAAAGCCCAGAGGAGGAGTCAACATAAAAGACACAGAGGACTCATAAAAGCACAGTTCTGTCTTATGAAAAATGTAGCATAAATGTGTTGAAAAGTCATTTTGACTCTGTAGCAGTCGGCCTTTACAGACTGATGCGCTGTTGATATCTGCTGACACTGACACATCCTTCACACCTGCGTGATGGTGTGATGGGGAAATGACAGCTGAAGTGTCAAAAAATGGACATGCCTTGTACAAATCAGAGTAAGTCAGTAGTTCAAGGCCAGTACCATGCCGTCACAAGACCAAAAGCGGAGAAAAATCCCACCATCAGTTAAACCTAACGCACACCAAAAATGTAGCTTTTTGTGATAATCATAGATTAATTTGATCAAAAGACTGTAGACTTTAGACAAAAGGTAGATTTAAGAGATTAAAAAGCACAATTCTCTCTGTATTGAATACACATTTTTCATCCAGAGTGGAAATATATTTTTAATATTCATATATTATATTATATATATTATATTATAATATACGGTAGCTATAATATAATATATTATAGCCCCCGTGGTGCAGCGGTAGAAGAAGTTCTGAGAAGTTTTGACCATAACTGCAGAAGATGTAAAAAGCAAAAAATCCATTTAATTCCTTTTTTCTACTAAGAAAAAATGGCAAATACTTCAAAGTGCATCCATACACTGAGGAGTTTTAAATGCAGAGGAGAGACCAGTGCAAGCTTCTGATTGTAAGCGGTGTTCCTGTCATTGGGTTTCATCAGATTGTTACTGCAATGTTTCAAAATGCTTATACTAATGAGGTTTCAGTGATGAAATGCAGCAGCTGGAGCTTGTGAGAGAACCGCTAAAAAGCGTCCGATAGGGAGTGACACATTTCATCAAAGTTTTGTCCCACACATGTGGCTTATTTTCTTCACGGCACAAAAATAAAACCAACAGTTGGCTTGAACTCATTGTTTCCACAGCCTTTAAAAAGCAAAAAATAGACAAAGCTGTATGAAGTGTGGGTGATTATGCGATTCGAGGCAGCCCACACTATCTCTGCTCATCTTATTGCAGAATGATGGCATCATACACCACCAAAGGAGACACCACAGGTATTTAAGTCTTCCACTGCTGTTTTTTTTTCCTCTTCTCTGTATTTCTTTTATCTCCTCACCTCCACTCCTCATCTGTATTCATCTTTCCTGACTGATCTCCTGCATTTCACTCCTCATCACCCGCCTTTTTTCATCTTTTGTCAAATGATCTCTGGGACCGATTTGATCCCCACTCAAACCACCCCCCTCCCTCTGTTGACGTGTCAGTCTCGTCCTTTTTCTTGATTGTCTGCAATGTTTTTCAATCCAACTCACATTCCAAATCTCACACGGCTTGGTTTTCATCACTTTGTCTTTTTCTTTTGCTCCTGCTCCTCATCAGCTTTCAGGACTTTTTCTTCCCGTCTGACCTTTCTGTTGTGTTTCTGCTTAAATGTCTTAATCTCAACATATTTCCTGAATCTTTTACTCCAGATCTTCAGTATACATTTTTTCTAATTTTAACCTATCATTTATTTAATTATTTAGGACTGATGTAATTGAACAAAAGTATAATGATAATTGACTGTATGCAAAGTTCAAAAAGGTCACATTTATACAAACACTATTTTGACAGAATTACAAGACTTAACACATGCACTGAAAACAATCAAATATGGTTAAAAATGTGTTAAAACAAAAATACATATAGATAAATCTTGTTGAGTCTATTTATTGCATCACATTTTATAATTGCTTTACATTTTTCATAGATTGCCCATTTTTAATGTCTTGCCTGCAGTTATGCAATATCTGAACCCCTCTTGTGGAGATACAGTGAAGTTCAGCGTTTGTTCTCACAGCTGGTTACACAAACATACATGATTTTCTCAGACAATATTTAAGTGGAAGAGTCTTTGGATGCTCTTTGGTAATTGGTTATTTTCTTATTTTGAACATGATTTAAATTGTTTTGAAAGCATTCAGCTTTTCAGCAGACCAAAAACTTTGCTAATATTGATGTACAGAGTAAATCATAATGACCCCAGAACCAAACCTTGAGGAACACCGAACTTTATCGGCATTGATTTTGTTCATTTCAACATCCTGTTCTCTGTTATGAAGACCAATACTAAGCCAAGGTTGGGCCATTGTCTTCATCAGTGAAAGCAGAACAAATGGAGTTCTCACTCACCAAACGTCCTCATCTAGATCACCAAGCGTGTTTGACTAAACAGGAAGAGACATCTAAACAATCCTAAACCTGTCTTTTTTTAAGCATTATTGATATAATTTGCAGTTTTTTAATGAACCTAACTCAAAACCTTTTGAACATAGTGCAAAACTTGTCTTTCTATACATTTGTTTTGTTGTTTTCCTGAAACCAGACAAGCTATTATGATATTTTGACAGCATTTTCATGTGGAATGATATCAGAATAACTTATTATTACTCCATCAAAAGCGTTTTCTAAAATTATCATGTAATTTGATGTGAACTCAATCCTTCAAAATAGGATTAAATTGACTGTGGCGTCTTCCCACATTTCTACACCATAAATTCATCCTAATTACAGTTGCACATGTGCTGTTTGTCTCTTGCGTCTGGCCTTGTGATGGACTGCTGACCTGTCAAAGGGTGAAACCGCCTCCGCAGACATTGATCTGATGGTGGAAATCAGTACAGTTGGTGCCTGATGGTGAATCAGTACAAGAAGTCGAAACAAGCCTATCCCTTCAAGGAAAGTAGCCGTGCTCAATTTCATTTGCAGGCCAACTTTTCCCTCCTTTACAGCAAAAAACTTTAATAACTTAAACCCTTTGACACCTATTGATGCAAATATGCAACAAACCCCTTTGGCTCCAAAATTTCCTTAATTTAGCATCTACTTTAAGCAAAAACATGTGTTATTTTTTTTAATAGCTGGAAATAAATGTAGGCGGTTTGACCACACGTGTTGTCAAAATTAGATTTGTAGCTCTTCATAGTGGAGTTATTTGTAAGGATTAAGAACATCTAACCCAGCTACTTTTTAAGCTATCTTTAAGAATATTATCTGCATTTCCAAGTCGGCACAGGGTTTGTGCTAGGTTGTGTAACAGTATTTTATTGTTTTGTGTTGATATGTATATATAAAATGGAGCCATGAGGATGTTTAGCATACTTGGAGAGTTCAGGTTTCCCAGAAAATTTAAGATTTTATAAATGATGATTGGGCAGAAGACAATTGCAGGAGTTCTTGATCAGCAAACTCATTTTGCGGGTTTTTATTTATTTATTAATAACAGGAACACCACTTACAGTGAGAGGCTTGTCTTGCATTTACAACTATTTCTTAGTGCATGGATGAATTTCAAAGTAAAAGGTAAGAACCAGATTGTGGCAATTATATAAAATGTAAATAAAACATAATAGGGATGGGTTGATATAAATTTACTCCTTCCCGCTCCCTTTCAAGCGATTAATCAAACTTTATTGAATTAATCCAGCTTTATTTGACAGTAACATTTATTTATTTCAATGTGTCGTGTGTACTATAGTGCAAATATGTATATTTGTGTTTAAAATGTCAGAAAGAAAGCTTAATTTTTTTCTAATCATATTAAGAATTAACATCTCAAATAGATTTTGTTTATTTTGAAATTCCTTAAATAAACCAATGGAATCAAAATGCAGTAAAAAAAAAACAAACATAATATTTCCATACACTGTTACTGCGTAAAGACATTTGCAAATAGAAATATTCTAAATCAAATTT
Organism: Oryzias curvinotus; assembly: GCA_023969325.1. NCBI lineage: Eukaryota > Metazoa > Chordata > Actinopteri > Beloniformes > Adrianichthyidae > Oryzias > Oryzias curvinotus. The sequence continues at coordinate 29,336,178 of CM043712.1, read as the reverse complement.
TCAATCCTGAAAATTATTAATCTCAAACACAAAATTGTTCCAGTTAAAATATTGCATGAAAAAGGGTTTTCCAGTGTAAGAAAGAAAACAAAGTCAGTGTCACAAAATGTAGCATTTCAAAGTCAAATTAAGATAAGTGAATCAGACAGCCTGGTTTAAAATGAGTCAGTGACACCAACCTAATTGTTCATTTTAAATGTTTAAATCTGTTATCGTAAAGACCCATCCTGATGAAAATAATTTTTGGTGTTTTTAACATTTTGTTGTAGCATTTATCTGATGATGGACATACATAAAGAAAATTCAGCTTAAATTGCATTTCTGAGTATTTCTTTATTGAAATTGTTGTGAATCAGGAGCAGCAGAAAATATGCAGATAGAAAAATATATATATTGGGTGAGCAACAAACTCCCTGTTCCGATCCATTTCGATGCATCCACTTGTGGACAAATAATTCGTGTATGTCTTCGTTTTCTGTGTCTGAACTGGCATCTGGCTCAAAACTGTACGTCTGATAAGCTTAATGTTAATGCTAGGCTGAGGGTGTGTAAGCCAGTGGGATGATGGGAAGTGTGGTCAGGCTACTCTGAACCAACAGTCATGCCCACAACTCAGAGGGGAATTTCAATGAACTTTCAGTGATTCAATGAACTACTGCCACTCTGCAGAAACTATGTCCTAGAAAACGACAGTCATTTTAGTCTAAAAAGCTGCATAATCCTAATTAAGACAAATGGGAACAATGTTAAAATTTAAAAAATGACAGCAGTGGGACTTCAAAGAAATGCAGAATAACATTAATCTTTTGGGTTAATGCCCCATTTTCATTTTGTAGCTTTAAAGAAATTGCTTTGGCTTCCTTAGAAACTTGTTGAAAACTTTCAGTGGTAACATTGTTATTGAGTGTGAATGTTTTCCACGACCTTGCCGGCTTGTTATTCACTCCCTCCCCTTTTCTCTCTTTAATGTTGACACAATTTCTTTTCCTCTTATCTACCATTTTCTTTTTTGTTTCCCTCTTATTGTCTCCTGCCATTAACTCACCGCTGTGTCCTGCCTTCTTTCTCCTTTTTTTCCACACTCTCCTTCCTCTTTTATTTTTATCGATGCCCTCTTTTCTTCCCTCTCATTGAAATTTCCCTCTCATTCCTTGTCTTTTTCCCCTCCACCACCACTCACTTTTCTTGTCCCCCAACTCCATCGTCTCTCAAATAAACCTACACACACTCCTTTTAACAGAACACCCTCATTCATATTCCACCTGTGTCAGTCTCCTTGGAGTTGTCTGAGGGAATCAAATCCACCTGCAGATTCATCTTTTTTATTCTTTTTATTCCCTCTCTGATTCAAGGTCTTTTTCATTACTCAATTTTTCTCCTCATCCCCACTGTGCATTGTGAGTTAATGTGTCAGTCAGTGCAGAAAAAGAAACACAGGCGCAGCACATGAAAAAGACACTGTTTTAACACATCAATAACAGACGTGCATTTATTACCAATGCAATAACTTTAATTCAATAGCAATGAAATTATATGTCAAAGGATTTGCGCTTTAGGCGGAAGCACAAACTGACCTAGAAACAAGATGAAGTTGGATGTTTAAAAAACACAAAGCGACCATTGCTCGTCTTTTCTGTTAAGGATGATCGCAGATTTAAAATGAAGCCACACAATCTGTCATTAGTGACGCAACATGCAGACTATTTTTTCCTTGAATGGTAATTTTCTCACTGTAACATACTATCTAAAAAAGGACCCTGGACCTTCATAAAAAAGCTCACCAATGATGGAAACTTTTTAAGCCTTTTTTTTGACTCTGAAGGACACAAGCAAGAAAAGTCAGTCATTTTTAAGACCAAGAAATATGTTGTCTATTTTTTTTTTTTTTTTGGGTTAAAATTAAAATGACTTCATCAACCTCAATGATAATACAAAATAAACTAGTTGCAAGCAGTACATTTTGTGTCAGATTACCAGTGATAGCCACTTTTAGGGTTTAACCGAAAATGCGTGAACTTTGTTGTTTTGACTATCTGCTACGCAAAAACTGAATCTTAAGAAAATAAAAAGGATATTTTGTTTCAAGAAAAATTGTCGTATTTTCTGTCTTGCAAAATCGTATCAAAAAATTTTTTCAATAGTAAAATGATCTGAGTTTGAGAAAATATGTCTTAGTGACTAGAACCTTTTTGGTAAATGAGAGTTTACTGGTAAAACCATACTTCTTATCCCATTGGCAGATTTCTTTTTTGTTCTATTTAAAGAAAATCAGCCAATAGGTTAAGATTTTTTTTTTTATTTCAAAACTAAAAAGATAAAATAAAAAAAGGTACAATGTTGGACAAAAGCATTCACAGTTCAAAAAGGTCTTTGGATAAAGTTAGAGTACTTATCAAGCCTTTTTTTTTTTTTTTTACTTAGTCCAAGCTCTCAATTGAACTTTATTACCAAAACTGAGGCTGCATGTATTTCTAAGGGGCCTGTTTTTGCAGTGTGCGTTATTTGCTGGTAGCTTCAGCTAAAATGTCAAACATAAAAGTTCAGAAATGTATATTTGCTATACCTTAGACACAGGCTAAACTCAATTTTAACACCAGTAACTCATGAAACTTGTTGTCCAGAAACAATGTGGAAACCAACCTTTTTAGAAAATTTATCAATATTTAAGATTATTGCTTTATTTTACTTTTGAAGTACTAAATGGTACATACTTACATACATTCTGTTAGGCCAGGAAAACTTAATAGTCTGTGAAATAACACAAAAACTGACATAAGTAATAAATTATGTATACAAACTTACAAAAAATTCACAAAAAATAAAAGAAATTGCTTATTTTTTTAGCTTAATCACTAAAAAGAAGAGGTAAAAATATGTTCTTAAAGAAAAAAAATGATGGCACTCTTGACTTAATATTTTGTTGTTCAACCATTTGAGGCAATCACTGCAATCAACCAATTTCTGTAACTGTTAATCAGATTTCTGCACCTCTCAACAGGTATTTTGGTGCACTCCTCTTCAGCAAATTGCTTCAATTGTCTGCGGTTTGAATGGCACAGTGACTATGTTCACCCCTTAAATAAACAGGCTGACTGATTCCAGGTTTGAAAATCCCTGTGATGGTCAGTAAAAACACAGATGTGACCCTACAAACTATGATGTAAACACCAGTTTATCAGCCTTTAATAGCTTTTTCTGCATCTTTACATGCGTTACTGATGCTTGGTTTTCTGTCAACTTTTCACAAAATCAATGCTGTGGTCAAAGACAACCACAAAGATTTTTTTTAAGTGAACTTTCATGACTGATCCAGATTTTGTCTGAAAAACTCAGTGTAGAGATGAATACCGTCACTTTTGAGTATCTGTTGCAGTGCGAGACACCTCATTGCTTGTGAGAGTTAATTTACAGGAAGAGGAAAGTGAAGAGTGGAGGTTCAGCTGGTGGAGGAAAGCTGCAAAGACTTCAAAGCCACTTCAACTGCAAGGCTAAAAGGACAGTTGGATGGTGGAGCAGTGAACACTGGTGGGCAGAGAAGGATCTCAGCAGCACTGCTGAGAGAGAGAGAGAAAAAAGTGGTTGAATAGTTTGTTTCCCACCTGCAGGTCAGTGCAGCAGTTTAGTATGTCACCTCCAAGCTAGAGGGTTTGGGGCTTTCGTGCTCTACCTGAGTCAGCACGGGAGTTCTTCATGTGCTCTGACAACCTTTTAATGTGAAAGTTAGCTCCACTGGTTATATGAAACTGACTAAATATGCACATGAAGGACCCACCAGACCAGATGCTGCTGCTACAGCCGCTCACTGCTCTTAGGTAGGCTGGATGTTAGACTTCTGACTTTGAAATGGTTCGCAGCAGCAGGTGAGGAAAAAGTGGAACTCCATCAACTGCAAAGAAATGGATATAATCAACAATTATTAAGAACTAAATGACAAAGAGAGAGGCCAGGAGTCAGAGTCAGTGCCGCTGGCAAACTTAAGCCCAAACCAAAGGCATGAATTGTTGCAGTTCTGGAAATGACCACTGAAGGCTGGTTTCAGAAGGGGGTAAGTATATAGTATCAAACTGTTTTTTTTTTGTCAGGGTGATGAACAGGTTTTAAATATAAGAAGACAAAGTAAGCCAGCCTGTACAATTTAACAATTTAAATAAATATGTATTCAACTGAAAACTTTTTATTTCTGGTCAAAAAAATAGCAAAACTTTCCCTGATTCAGTGAGATGAAAATCATGTTTTTGGTATCTTTCAGATGATGGAGGTCATATATAAAGAAAACTAAGCTCAAAATTGCATTTCAGAGTATGTCTTTATTCCAATCATTGTAAAACAAGGGACAGAAGAAAAAATGCTGTATCTGTTAGATTGTATCTGTAAAGCCAAAACTATAAAAGTCGAGCCACAAGCTCCCTGTTCTGCCCCATTCTGATGCATCCACTTGCAGACAAATAGACTCATGTACGTTTTTGTTTTCCTCATCTGAGCTGAAATCTGGCTCTAGACTGTACGGCTGAATAGCTCCATTATTGCTCACCATTTTTGTTGCACCAGTTATTTTAGGTTGGGGGTGTGAGGGGCTGTAAGTCAGCAGGAGAGAGTGTCAAGTGAGAGCTCCCAGCAACTGGCAGTGTTGGGGTGGGTGCAGTTGCTCCACCCCAACATTGCCACCCATGACTTAGAGGTGAATTTCCAATAAACCACTCTGCAGAAACTATGTCCTAAAACAGCACAGGTTTGGATTTTTGCTAAAAACGACATTAATCATAATTAAAAGACAATAGAGAACACTTTAAATAATTCAAAAGATGATTGAAAAGGGTCTTTAAATGAACCCTGTTTGCTAATTAAGGAAGTATAAAGAACTTTTTGTCATTTACTTTTAATTCTGGGTCTCAATGCTCCTCAGAACAGAACCCTTTGGATTTTGGGTCCCTGGGAACATAATCGTTAAATGTTTTCTTTTGGGAGGTAAAATATTTGCATGTGGTGTTGCCAGAATTTCAAAACTGTTGAAAATTAAGTCACACATTAAACAAATTCTGTCTTTGATTTTTACATTCACCTTTCAGTGTCTCCAACTGGTTGAAATTCCTCTGAAATATACTCCTGAAGTATGATATATTATGTATTGTGCACCAAAAAGAAAACAAATCCCTGTTTTGTGAACAATGTGAGGTTGAAACACTATAATAGACAAATGTTGAACCCCTTAATATTCAGAAACACATCTGACTTGTACCTGTATGTCTCCAAATTGTGATATGATTTTAGATTTTGTGGAGGACAGAACAGGGCAGAGAAGAGTAGATTTTCCCTTTTGTCTTGTTGTTTCTTTAGGAAGAAATGTGTAAATGTGACCTGGATTTGCTCATCATTTGTGTATAAATTTAGCCGGGTGAGTGCGGACTGTGGTCCATCATTCCTCCTCCTTCGCTCTGTCTTTCTGACAGGCCGGCGAGTCTCCTGGTGAGTGTTGACCTTTCTGTTGAAGGGGAGACGGAGTGAGAGGCAGCAAGTGAAGCGAGAGGAGGAGGAGGAAGGAGGAGGGATGCGTGTCAATGAGTGAATGATAATTCACCGGGATCGCAAAATAATTGTGTGTTGTACAAAGATGTTTAGACGGATCGCCGAGCAGACGATAAATGTTTGTCTGTTTTGGAAGATATGTGTGACTGTGAAAGTGACTCTTAATGTGTTTGTGTATCACACTGTGTGAGGAAAAGTGGGGTGCGATTGTGTGTGCTTATTTGTGTACCATTTGCTCATGGTGGTGTATGTAGGAATGATGGTAAATAGAGATATTTCTAACATTTGTCTTCATGTGGTAACCATGACTACATCACAGTGGGAGAGGCTGTCTGTCTCAATGCATTATGACATCAATATTTAACTCTCAAAAAGGAAAAAAAAGAAAAAGCCTACTATACGTGGCAAAAACACTATCGTTAGGACAGCTGGTAAATACACACCGGCTGCCTGGAAACCCAATCAATCCATGCTTTTACATGTAAATACACATGATTGCAAGCTGCAGGTGTGTGGCTCTTCAGACTGAAACACACACTCAAACCCTGTCAGATGCATATGCACTCAAGTGGAGCCGAAAGAAAAACCTGTTAAGAGTCTCACAGGGAAACGTATTAGACACTGAGCTCCTTATATGGTAGCAATGTGTAAAATTTTGCAGCAGTCTTATCCAAAACTTCTTTTTTTTTTCCCACAGTGGGAAACTCAATTTTAAAATAGCTAGAGGAGACTGCTTATTTGGGTTTAACAGTTGCTTCTATTTGGTGAAACTCAAAATGTAAGCTAAAATTGGCTTTAATAGGTTGGTTGGAATTTTTTTACCCCAAACAAGACCTGTAGTAACATTTGAAACCAGTACAGAGATGTCACAACTGTGTACAAAAATGAATGAAAAGGTGTGACCGTGTGGCCCTCTGGTTTCTATAGAGCTCATTTAGGCCTTAGTCACATGGACCGTTACGGGGGCTTGACCCCGTAAAGGTCATCATTGTGTAAGTTATTTTAATTGATATGTTTAGGTAGACTTTTTCAACCTCTGTCTACACATGGAAAGAAGCCACTGGGCTAATTCTGGCTCATTGCAGTGATGCTTTTACTGTGCACTGTCCCTGACAAACAAAGTGATAAAATTAAATAAGAAATTCAATGTAAGTTGCATGAGATTAGGTCACATTAGGTGATTGCTGTCGTATGCTGCCCAAACGCAACGCTCCAGGGATGGACACCAGTAGGATGCCCACACAAGCTATGCTCTGATTGTCAAATTAGCTCTTTTCTAACAGTCAATCTGCATGCATGGAGTGCACACTTACCACTTGAACAACACTAACAGGATTTTTTGAGCAGGATTTACCGGTCTCAAAAACTGAATTACTTACTCTTGTGTGTCATCTAGGTGTTCACTACAACTTGTCACCCACAGCGTGCCTGTAGAAAAACATTTGCTCGAATATTTTTATTTTACTGGCTCACCAAGCGGTCCACGATCTTAAAATCTTGTGCAGGCCACCATCGTGCCCAACACAAGTTTAGTCTTTTTTCGACTGCAGACAGCCCTAGTCGGCCCATAAGGGCAGTTGGGAGTAAGGCTTTAGGGCCGCCTTCGGCACCAGAACAAGTCAGGTTGATACAGAACAAGTACGCTTCGATTGCCAAAAAGATATCACACCCTTGGTTTTTAGTTTTCTTTTAAGCTGCAGAAAACATATGCAGAACTACTTGGTATTTATTTGGTCAAATTAGGGACATCCCAACGCTGGAGTGGGATCACAGCAGCAGCAGCAGCTAATAATTTTAGCAGTTTAAATGCGTCTCTTCTTCCTGATTAATTAGAATCATGTATTCCAATTCATTTAAACTGTGTTATGGTCAAGGACAAAACATGACATTCAAAAATCGTCTACAGACAAGTGCCTTAACATTAGTGTATTCATTTTAGATACTTCATTTAGAAACCGTCAATCTTCACTTGTGCAGACCATACAGGACAGATTCTCATTAGTGCAAGCTGAGAGGAAGCTATCAATGCCCATTCCTTACACGTTCAATAAGATGCATCCAATCCCTGACACTGTGCTGTACTGTAAACTGTGGAACAAACAGTAGGAAGATAAACACGACTCATGAGTTCATTAACCCTGTGTTCTTTGCTGCTGAGAAACTAAATTAATTAGTTTGTCAGATGTAATTCTGGGCATTGACGTTTTTATGTACGGTGAACAGAAGTCCATTAAAACTTTAATCCGCCTTATTTACATGACAAAGAAAAACCAAAGCAGAGAATGACAAAGCCCAATGACCGAAAATTTAAACCAAGATTTAGGGAAACAATCACCAAATCTGGAACAGAAGTAGTGGATTATTGTACGGGTCGGTTATTTTGTTCTGCTTTCATTTTTTTGGACTGTTGCATTTTTGTTCTTAGTGTCTTTGGTTGGTGACATGTTCATTGTCTCTCCAGGTTTGCGTTAATCACCACGGCTACTTGACAGAGTGGACAAGCTTAAGGTCAGTCCTGTTTTCTGCTGTGAGTTTTAAAAGCTTTTTTAAATGCAGACAGTTTTTGTAGCACCCCAGTGTAAACATGGAGCCACTGTTTTGGGATTTAGACCTGCTGTGAGAAAACCCACTGGGACTTAAAACAATAGCAAAAAATACATTTAATATAATCCTCGACATGCATTGGACAAAAAGTGCAAAAATGCCATTTGTCAACAAAATGTACAATTTCACAAAGCAAGTATGATGGAGAACCCGAGGCTTATGTCAACAAAATCAAATTAAATTAAAAAGATTTATCTTTTATTTAAGACAATTTAAAAAATAGGTTTGCTCAAATAAAGTAATTACTATTTCTGGCCGCAGTCCTGGACTGCAAGGACAATATTGTTTTTTGCAATTCTTTTTTCTTAGTGCACATTTAAGCAGAAATTTCATTGCAGCCACATAACGAAAAACTAGGAATTATGGGCATATAATGAGCGACCCCCCTTAATTAAGGTGATGACACCTCATCGGTTGAAAACAAATGGGGCTAAAATCTCTTAGAGTGTTCCATCGCTATAGATCACAATTCAACTTTTGTGGTCACCCTGCTTTAGCACAACTTTACTTGCTTGTTATTCATATTTTTTTACTGCGCACCATATTCTGCATCCTTATCAGTCATTCTTTTCCAGGCAGTGTCTCCTGTGCAAAGACCTGCACGTGCAGCTCGACAAAGTTCCATAAATCTCCAATCGGGATCAGATTTTTGTTTTCATTTTATAAAGTTTGACTTGTTTTTTTATGAAGGTTTAAACTTTGAGAGTTTTAACAAGAGAAAAAAAATGTGAAAACGTTCATTTATGTCCTAGAAAAGTGGATGAAATGTGTGGTGAGAACAGGTTATTTATAGAGTGTATTACCCACAATATATGAGGGAACGGTAAACAAACCAAGAACACGTTTCAAATTTCAAAACAATTATGGGATAGCCACTGGACCTACAGCTAAGTGGCAAAGTGTACAAATTGCCAATCTTCATATTTTTGCACAACTTGGGGAAGAAAAACATTTCTTTGAGCATTCTCTATGAAATTACACACACTACACCAGGTAGCTTCTACAAATGCAGTCAAAGGTTTGTTGACCTTTGACCTTGGGTAGAGGCTGCCATTTTGAATTTGACCAGAAAACTCACCTTTAGTACCTTTGAGAATTTCTTGGGAGAAAATGTTGGACTCAGAAGTGGAACAAGGTCAGCAAGCACACAAAAGTGGATTTTTACCAGAATATTGTGAAAATATCTTTGGCTCAAGCTGAACAAAACAATATGACATACAATTTGAACACATTAGGAATCTGGGTATGATTATATAAAAATAAAAATAAAACTTCAGTTGTCAGGGACATCCAAAAATGTACTTTTGCCCATTCTCATAAAAATTATAGACATGTTCGTCACCCTCAAGTGACCAAAAAATAAAAAAGGTTGTCATGGACATAAAACCAACAGAAAGGTGTTTTTTCTTCTGAATTTGTCACATGGAACCCTGACCAGGGTGGCGTGGGCAGAAGGTGAGAGTGAGGGGCGTGTAGCAGCTGCTCAGCCAGTGAGACCTGGTCAAAAAAAGGGGGCCGCTTTGAATTTTTTAATTTTCAACTGGAAAGGAGCAATTGATCGTGAGTTGAAATGCGCTTTCTCTCTTTTTAAAATATGGATTTATCTGACATTTACTTTGACTTTATTGAGAAGATGCACTGTCCTAACTTCTAAAAAGGTCCGTGTGGTTTTACTATTCCGTCTTTGTCTCTGTTGCTCTTTCCAACAGCTGGTCCTGCATGTTGAATGCACTGCCATGCTGCTGCTGGAAAGAAATGGAGAAAGTCACTTCAGTGAATCCCAGTTAGACAAAGTAAATAAAGTCACAGCTCCTCATCCTACAATATCTGCCAGAATGATGTAAACAATTTAGACGGATGGAGTCTAACAACATAAAAGTATCAGAGCGATAGTTTTTCCCTTGATAATTCCCTGGTGAAATCGTGTTTCCTAATACTATCCATCACCTTGCTCTGTTGGTGTGTGTGTGTGTGTGTGTGTGTGTGAGACAGATTGGGTTTGATACGACAGGTGTGTGGGTGATGGAGAAAAAAAAGTGGCAGAGAACCTGAGGGAAAGAAAAAGAGAGAGAGAGTGAATCATTCCCTGAACAGACCACCTCGACACCGTGATATCAGATGCATTATTTGATGATTGGATCGCTGGCAACAAAAGCTGATAGATCTCCGTCTGAAATTGATTTCTGTCTGGATGTGGTCTTCAAACACACACACACACACACACAAGCACACACATACACACACAGTGTGTGAGACAGAAAGCCAGGAGAAACTAATTACCAGTTCACTGAGTGTCTGAGAAGCCCGAACCTCAGAGAAACCACCTGAAGGACTGGCAGAAAGGCAACTAGAGATGAAATAAATTGGAAAATTAATGTTCTATTATTGGAGTGAAAATGTGTGGGCTGCTATTTTCTCAGAGTCACATAGTTAGATCACCTCTGTGGTCACTTTCAGTCATTTTCAGGGTCAAGTTGATTGAACTATGGAAAAATAATGGTGCTGCACTGCAAGCCGACAAGCCGTCTTCAAACAAATGCTTGGAAATAGGCAGATTTACAGTTGCCAAGTTTACGGTTCTCTGTCAAAAATATTAGCACATCCGTGGTAACTGGGGCTCTCTTTCACTTGTTTTCCAACCTTTTTCTTCGGAACAAATTGAGTTTGGAAGGGACCTGATATACATTGTTGGTAAAAATATTATTTCAAATGGTTAAAAAAAGGAGTTTAATGTGAAATGTTGTAGTGTTGTGAGGATGCGTCAGCAAAAATATTAAAGTGTCCTTCACAAAGCTACGTTGTCAGGGTCAAATAAAAAAACTTTAGTAGTGAAAGTCCTCTCTTGAGCTAAAAAGCCTTCTCAGTGGTATTTTATAGTTATGATTATGCCAAAATCAAACACCTGTGTGGTTTTCTAAGACATAGTTTCTGCAGAGTGGCAGTAGTTTATTAGAAATTCACTTCTGAATTGTGGGTGGGATTGTTGGCATGGAGTAAACTTTTCCCATCATCCCTTTGTCCCCACTCTCTCCCGCTAACTTAACCCCAATCTAACATTACCAGTGTAACAAAAATGGTAAGCAATATTGAAGCTTTACACGGTTGTACAGTTCTGAGCCAGATTCCAGCTCACACGAGGAAAACAAAGGATCTAGTCGTCTACAGGTGGATGCATCCGAATGGAGCAAAGCAGGCAGTCTGTGGCGACTGCAGTTTGTAGAAAGAAACTAAAAGCCTTTTTTAGATGGGCTTTTTTTCATCTGCTCCTGATTCACCACAATTTCAATAAAGAAGAACTCAGAAATGCAAATTTAATCGTATTAGTTCTTTATATATGTCCTTCATCATGACAAAAATGCTACAAGAATATGTTTAAAACACCCACAACACAATTTTCATTGGAGTGGGTTTTTATAGATTTTTGGTGCAGGTCATTAAGACATTTTAAGATCATTTAAAAAAAAAAAAACATAGATTACATTAGTAAATACAAAAAATGTTGTATTTCCAAAAAATGTGACAGTGGTGGTATTTCATTGGTCTTTGACCTGGCTGATTATAAAGACAGTTTAAAGTTTTACAGTGGGGCAAAAAGTATTTAGTTAGCCACCAATTGCTCAAGTTCTCCCATTTAATAAGGTGAGAGAGGCCTGTAATTTTCATCATATGTACAACTCAACCATAAGATGCAAAATGAGAAAAAAAAATTACATTATCTGATTTTTAAAGAATTTATTTGTAAATTATGGTAGAAAATAGGTATTTGATCAGTAACAAAAGTTCAACCCAATACTTTGTTATATACCCATTGCACTAAAGAGGAAGAGGAGCCAAATGGCAAAGCCTTGGATTTACTGGGGCAATCTATGTTCCTACCCTCACGTCGCTCATGAGCTTTGGGTCATGACTGAAAGAATAACATCCAATATATAGGTGGTTGGATTAAGTTTCCTCCACAAACACATTTTCTGACATTTGGTCATGTGATGCCTCAAACTGCCTTTGTCTTTGAAGTCTTTAGTAAATTACTGTTATAATTAATTGGAACCCAATCCCACCAATTATCTAAAATTAAAGCACTGGAACTATAGGAGTATTTTTAATGATTTAGAAATTATGACCAAAAAAAGAAAAAAATGTTAATGAAGGTGTTTTTTTCTACCTCCTATCCACCTGTTACTCACTAAAAGATCCCCTCACGAAGGGTTAATTTTGTTTGCAAATCTGCCCTATAAGAGACAAAAGTGAAAATGTGAAAGTGTAAACTAATGATGAGCCATTTTTGAGCTTTAAACTTTACTGTCCTGAGTCAACAGAGACTTATTTTTCTGAGCTACAGATGAATTTCCCCGGAAGACTGCGCCTTCAAACACAACCAGCTGCAGACGCTTAGAGGGAAGGATTTTGCCTTTGCAATTAGTCACAGAAGACTGAGAAAACTGATCAGAATCTTCCACTGACAGTATAGTATCAGTAAATTGGAAAACTAATGGTAATAAAAGTAGTCAATAGAGGTCTCCGGCAAAGACATGCCTACTGACCACAACCTTTGGAATTTGTTATTGGTCTTTTTAACAGTAGATAAAATCTATTTGATCAGGAGAAAATTAGGTTTTTACACACTTTTTACATTCTTCTCGGTTCATCTTGGGTTTTATTTGTTAAATTTGACATGTGATCCACTTTCTTTTCACATTTTTTCAGGAAACGTTTGGAGCAAAGAGAAAAAGTCAAATCTGCAACTTTTTTTCGGCCCATTGAAAAGCAGATTAACTGTCTTCAGGTGTGCAACATCTATGCCTCTGCCCATGTATAGAAATAACATTAGTGGTCATAGCGATGCTGTTACCGGTGCTTGTGAGTGTGTTTGTGTGAGATGGGCAGGGGGTTACCGCTCTGTCAGAACTCTTCTGTCACACTCGGTAATGATCAAAGCTCTCCCTGGGACCCCCTACCGTACAACCAGTCAACTGGACAGAAATTGCTCAGCCATGCAGCTCGTGCTCTACACAGTCAGTACAGGATCCCTCTCACACACAGATATAGGTACACACATTGCCGCATGTGACCTCTGCTTCTGCTTTCCTTCATCCATGCAATTCTTTACTTTTTTTTTTTCTTTACATCACTCTGTGTTTCCACCTGCTGTTTCAGCTCCTTTGGTTTTCTATTCCCACTTCAGTGCATAACCACTCGACTCCCTCTGCTCCTCTGTTGAATCATCTTTCTGTTAGTTTGCATTTTCCTTTGTGGATCTGTGTGTGTGTGTGTGTGTGTGTGTGTGGTGGTGGTGGTGGTGGTGGTGGGGGTAATATGCTGCTTCGTGTCATTTTTAAGTTTATGTCACTCTGCACATTTTATTTTTCATTAGATTCACCTTTTTTTCGACAATGTTTGTCTTCCTGTTCAGAAACCTTCACTGCATCACCTCCCATTTTAATGACAGCACTGCAAAAAAGAGACGAACATTAATGTTAGAAAGAAAAAAAACGAAAAAAGAAATAAATAATGTTAGAAAGAAAATCACTAAAAGGTTGTAAAATGATCTGTCTATCCAGCAAGTCATTTTTTTTTAATAATGAGATATCAAAATCTAGACACAAGGACTTACAAGCATTCAAAAAGAGAAAAATAAGATTAAAAAAAAAGCTAACTGTTAGATTAATTACTTCATGTATGATGTTATACAGTCAGGGGCGGAGCTAGCACATTTTATTGTGGGGGGCAGAAGACTTTGGAAGGGTGGCAAAACACCAGGGTGGAAGGCCATTAAAAATGAAATGATTAAAATATGTAATTCTAACAGTTTTATTATTATTTGAAAATTGTGTTTTTGTATTTTTGCTATCCCTAAAGATGCTTGTATTGATGATTTCTCATTTTTTGTCAATAACGACACAATTATTATTATCAACAAAAATTGAGGGGGCAAAGCTTTTTGCTGGGCAGCTGCCATCCCTTTTCCCCTGTAGCTCCGCCCCTGCATACAGCCCAATAATACATTTTTTAAATTGTTTTGTTTCATTTTAATGATAATTTTAATACTAATTTCCTTATTTCTTGATCATCAAAATATCTTTTGAGAAAAGCTTGGAAAAATGTGGAACAAAGATCATTTAGAACAGCTTAAACCTGATAAAAAATCTTCAGGATGAAAGATCAAATAGTTTGTTTATAATCTCCAACATGTTTGTGAACCTGTTGCTTCATATTTCCATCATTTGTGATGTTTTCACAGACAATTCTGTGTGTTGTTTTCCTTTTATCCTTAATATTTAACTTTAAAGTTTCCATGCTAGGTTTTACTACAGAAAAGAAACTGCAACTCTTCATTGGCTTATGCCTTTTTCCTCAGCCTTTTGTTAGTTATTAAAAATGTAACTCGAGTATATTTTATAGCTGTTGGGTTTTTTTTGTAACTATGTGAGTACTTCAGATCCTAGTCTAAAGATAGACTACACATGGCCTCGCTTTTACTAGAATTTTCTGAGGTTAGATTTTACTCTGTTGCAGGGTTAAACCCCCAATCAAAGATAGAACTGCACTCCACCGTCATCCCTGTGATTACTGAAGAGATTCAAGCCCTCCCTCTCCTCATCACAAACCATTGATTTGTGGTCCTTCGCTCTCACTTTCAAAAAAGACCCGGCATCCCACCACTCCTCTCCTCACATCCGCATCCCCTCTTCCGAGCCCTGCGACAGACTTCAGAGTAAACGGGCAGGAAATAGAGCAGAGAGGCGAATCAGCCCAGCATGAGCCTGGAACCAGACCAGCACACTGCAGACGGCATCTGCACAGATACAGAAGAGCCACCAGGGAGCCACGTTTCATTTTTAGCTTATGGGCCCGAAAAAGCTCTCTTATACTGACGACTAATGACTACTTTTAGGTCTATAGTGTGGTGATTTAATGTGCTTTTTAAAATGTTTTGGAACTGATTACATTACTTGGTTTTAACCCTATACACCCGTTCGTATCACATTTTTTGCATGTATTTGTGAGACCCCCATCTCATTAGCATGATCCAAAACTTTCTTAAAACCCAATTGTATATACAGTGGTTCATATTTGTGATGAATTATCGTTCCATTAGTGGCAGCACAAGGGCTTTTCCTGCTCAGTTTTGCTCATTTTCAAAATTTTATGCTGAGAAAAACTCATCTATTGTTATTCATTTCCTCAAATAATTGCTCGCTGTATTAAATAATTGCATTGTTGATAATTTATTCTTTATTCAGTTACATTATATTAAAATTGTCTGGATCAAATTTGAGACAGTGGGTAAACAAGATGATTTTTATCCTGAATGTCAATATTTTTGCCTCCTAAACTAACCTAGTTATTTACCAAATCAGCCAACCCATCATATTTGATGCTATATGTATCTCATAAAAATGAAAAACAATTTGTGGATTTCATAAAAGGGTTTAAAAAAAACATCTTAATTTAAAAAAAATTACTTTTTTTGTCAATTCTTTGATATTGTGGGCTTTATAGGGTTTAATTAAATGTAAAAAAAATAAATAACAAATCTTATTTTGTTATGGGATTAGTGTCTAAATTCATGTTAAGTGTGAATCAGGGAGTCAGTAAACTGTTGAGGGTCCACATTTGGATATAATTCAAATAAAAAAAATATATACAGCTCTTTTTAAAATATATAAGATTTTCCAAAAACTACATTAAAAAGTAAAACCAATTTTCTAAGTACGTCAAAACATAAAAACCACAGGATTGATTGGTGCTACCCATCAACCATGAAATTCTATGAATTATTCTTTGAGAACCATTTTAAATCAGACTGTCCTCTTCAATCTATCATTACAGGGGTTGTCTTTTTTTTTCCCTCTGGACTTAAATGCATCAGATCAACCCCAGCTCATGTGAAAAAACAACTTTGTGCTGATTGCAGCTGAAAATGCTCAAATTCATTTTGTTCCAGACATTTCTCTGCTTTGTTCTAACAATAATGAAATGCAGCAAATCAAAAGAGTCACAGGTAAAACACAAAACCAGTGCCTCCGCTGGCCAGGACTTATCATTTCACCAAAAATAAAGCAAGACAGTGAAAAATGACATGATTTAAAAGAAACCAAACAAATCCAAAATAGCATAAGACGATTAAATAATGTTTTAAAACACTTTGTGGTTATTGACTCTGCAGAGCTCAAATCCCCTCCTTCAGCTCTCTGGCTGGTGAACAATCAGAGCGCCACCACGGCTAACAGATTCTCGTGGATTTAGAGCACAACGGGTGGGCAGTCATTCCCCCCCAACCCTCTATACCCCTTTCACCCAGTCACATGCATCCTTCCTCTCAGTGCACCACACTCTAACTGCATGGTTTTCTATGCAGTCTGGCTGCCTCGGCCTTTTGAATAGAAAACCAGTGAAAAAAAGAATATGCTGCTGCCAATGTAATCCACGTGTACCTATGCTGTAACAGGCACACGCCTTCCTCCATTCTTTATCTATACAAACCTGCCATTGCTTTCAAAAACAGATGTGTGCATCAGCATTTAACTAATATAATCTCTGTATTTGACCCCCTCCATTAAATATCCGCTTTGTAAGCGCTTTTATGTTCTTTGCTCTGCAGATAGAGGACATATATAAAGAAACTTAAGCTCAAAAGTGCATTTCTGAGTAGTTCTTTATTCAAATCGTTGTAAATCAGGAGCAGACAAAAAAAATGCTGTTGGAAAAAGATTGCATTTGTTACATAAAGAATATGCTGGGCGGGCCACAAGGCTCCCTGCTCTGCTCCATTCTAATGCATCCCTTTGTAGATCCATGTTTGTCTTTGTTTTCCTCGTCTGAGCTGGAATCTGGCTCGAAGCTGTACGACTGGATAGCTCCAACATCGCTCGCCATTTTGTTACACCGCTAATGTTAGGTTGGGGGTGTAAAGGGGTGTAAGGGGCTGTAGGCTAGGCGGGAGAATGTGTAAACAGAGATCTTAGCTATGGGTGATGGGAATTGGGGTGGGGTTGCTCCGTGCCAACAATCTCATTCGCAATGAATTTCTAATAAACTACTGCTGCTCTGCAGGAATAATGTATCCAAGATAACTGCACAGTTTTTTTTTTATTATTGTGGCTAAAAATGGCACAGTTGTAATACAAAGACCACTGGGAACACGTTTAAAATAACTAAAAAGGATGGTTGGAGCAAGTCTTTAGCTCTTCATACATTTCAATACATTTTTAAAGTTCAGATTTGGTAGAATGGTTCACAGCTCATTAAAAGTTTCTCACTTTCATCACGAACGCAGTCGGCCAGGAGAAGCCATGACCCAGATTCAGTCAACTCCCTCATGCTGAGTAATTTGGCTTCAGGTTGATCGCAGCCAGGTGTTTAATGCTCTTGAGTTTAGCATAGTAATTTGGTTGGTCTCAGACAATTGACCAATGAGACAATTAAGCTCAATTAATGACTGAAGTCTGAAGTCTCGGATGCCAATATGTTCTTGCAGAAGACCGAGGTACAGAGATGGCAGCAGGTGGATGACTACAGCGCACTGATATAGCATCAACTCAGCCAAGTTACAGCTACCAAGTCAGTGAGTCTGTGAGTGTCCGTGTGTTTGTGTCTGTGCACATGTTTATTGACTATAATCATGAGAATTGTACCATTTCTGTTTCCCAAAGCACTGATAGTATTTGCTAAAACAATACCAACAAGCTGCTACTGAGACACATCAGCTCTTTGCAGATCTCAGAAGGGCTTAAGTAAGGATCTGTGTGAAATACAGTACATGTCTAGGTTGGATCATTTACTTTAACTTTTGCTTCTGAGTAGTTTCCAGAAAGATAATATTGTGAAAATTACTACTGTTTATGGATATTAGGCTGTTCTTAGATACAAAAGAAGGAAAGGAGAGTACAAAAAATAGCATGAAATGTTCATATTTCAATAGCTGCCTGGAGAGGAAAATAGAATCAGAAACATGTTGAATTTATGTTGTAAGAATCTGAATTACCATCCATATTAATGTTATTATCAAAGTGTTTTCAGGAGAAGTTTTTTGTTCATCATACATAAAGTTTTGCACATCTCTAGATCAAAAAAGTGAGCATTTTTAATTGAATGCAAAAACTATAAAACAAAGTGATTTTTTTATGTGTTTTCAAAAATAATCCGGATTTTACCCAAATATTGTCAAACAGCATAAAAAATAAAATCCTTTAACATCTGATACCATGAAGTTTAGTTAGATTCCTTATGAATTGTAGTGTTGCACTTGAATAATGCTTTCCACCACCCTGCTGCTTTTACCTTCAGAGTAACAAGGTGCTTTGAATCATCCTCACAAGTTATCACATCAGGAACTGGAGATGGGCCCAGTTGTTGCCACTCGCCATGAAAAATAAATGCGATTGCAGGCACACGGAAAAGAAACTTAAACACCTGTACGTTAAAGTAGCATTTCAGGTTAAAATGCACCTCAACAACAGAGTTGTCTCGTTCAGTTATAGTGACAAGCTGGTTGTTTTCCCCAAATGTGTACCTGACTGCAGATGATGGATAGAAGGAGCTTCTGGTTTTAGTGTAAAAATCCTCTGACACAATGGTTAAGACACTTTTTTTTTTTCATCCCAAAAGAATTGCATGCTGTTGGAAGATGTGACTTTTGCCAGCCTCCGTATCCATTCCTGCTTTTCTGAGTAATGCCCCTTTGCCGCACTTAACTCAATGGCATCTACTACCCTAAATTGCCCCTAGGTGTGTATCTGATAGTGTTTGAGTATGTGGCCCTGCAACACACTGTCTTTTCAGGTTGTAGCTGTGTTGGCCTCAGCAACCTTGTGACCCATAAAAATGGATGGATGATACTCAACACATTTTTACTTCAATTCTTTTTAGAAAAAAACAAAACAAAAACTAATTGGTTTGGATTTTCTGTGTGGCACTAAACATCTAGCTAGCTGACTGAATGGTTAAGTGTACTCCTGTGTTCTCAGTTGCCATCATTTCACACCTCCAGCTGTTTCCTACTGCATGTCTGACCTGCTGGGCTTCATATTTTTGCTTTTCCACAACATCACACCTGACATAAGTTCTCAGGCTTCTGCAGACCCAAACAAAAAAACAGAAACATGTGTTTTTAAAAGTGAACTACTAACAAGGACAACAGAAAGACACCAGGGTACTAAATAATAATAATTTACTATAACAATGAGTAGGGTTGTGTATCTTTCCCTCTCACATGATTCGATCTGCATCTTGATACACGGTCCACTAATTGATACGTTACAGATTCAACTAAATTTGTGGCAATTTAATATAGTCCAACTCTTTAACCTAAAAGGAAAGATATTTAATATTCATTCACACTTTTTATTTCTTATTGGCACTTTATATATTAAGCAACAAAAACAAACTGTCTTTGACACAAGAGTTTCAAACATAAAAACCTGGAATTTTGGGTCTTTCTGACAGTTTTGTACTTTGTGGTAAAAAAAAAAAAAAAAAAAAAAAAAGGTGTGTCGCGTAAATTTATTCAGGTATTGTTTGAAGTGTTGGGATTAAAAAAGAAGGGTTGTCTTATCTTTTGTGCATACAAACATGCATCCCTCACTGCGGTTTTACCCTCAGCTAATTGTAATTGACCTGACTTGGTAGAAGTAAGTAGAAGCTGATTGGACATCTTTTTTTTTGCATCACATGCAGATAAACAGGCAAAGATAGTAGAGTTTGACAGAAAGCATTATTTATTATGTGATCAATTTACCAGCATATCAACCCATACTGCTATTACTCGCAGTTCTGTATACATTTTTCAGTACGTATCTGGATCTTTTACTTCCCTCATAGCTAGTACATTTTCTTACTAAGTCTGAACTGATCAAAACTAAAAATAACTAAATTTTAAAAGACGTTCTTGATGAATACAAGGGCTTAATAATAACATTAATAATAACCATCTCACTATTTAAAAAAAAATGTAAACACAAAATTGTCTAACTAGCATCCCTGGTTGTTGAGTAAAAAACATTTAAGTAATGATGGGTTTTGCGAATAGAAAGGATAAAATCAAAAACCAGATGAAAAAAGTTTTTTTATTTTTTAACCGCTGCCTACGATAATATTATGTCTTGTAACTTGTATCTATTCACTTCTGCCTAAATTACAAAATGGTTAGGATATAAGTTTAATATGTCAAGTTTTTACAGTAGTTTTACAATAATGGCTGTGCTGTCTCCACAGCTCCATAGCTTATAAACACGTTCAGCAGTGCTTTTAGGAATGCTAAGAGCTAACTCCATTGCAATTGTACCTAACTTAAAAACATTACTGCTCAGTTTTTAAACTACTAAAGGAAAATTTGGTTTGACCTTATGACAAATATGAGAGTTACAGGGCAGAAGAAACCTGTTGATCTGAACGGGTTTGAGCTCGACTGTCTCGTTGAACTTGACCCCAAATGTTCTCCGTCTGCAGGTGTTCTGTGTCAGGAAGGAATGCGCTCAAATTGGTTGAGGTTGAAAAGAACCGGTTGACATTATTGATCACACGGGGCCTGTCTGTCCTTTTTTAGGTGAGGTGCAGGTCCGTTACCGTGACCCAATCCAGGAACAGTTTTGGAAAAATCTGAGAAAAGATGAATGATTCGTGGGTATTTGTGTCTTTCATTACCGACAACGACGGTAAATCACATTTTAGTCTATAATTTTCTCAAATCACAGTCCAAATTAGATTTTGACTCATCAGTACTTTAACCACATTATCACGCAGTCTTCAATGTTTAACGACTGATGTGGTGGAATATGAACAAAATTTTTCATTCAGGAAGCACGAATTTCAGCAATAGCGAAAATGTATTTTATATATTTAGATTTTTAATGTAAAATTGTGCTTAATGCTAGAAGTGTAACTTAATATTTCCCTGAACCTGAGAAACTCTTTTAGATCCCAAAGGACAGCACAACCCATGAAAAGTACACATCCCTCCTTCATCCTCACAGATATTATGAACAACACTATAATGCACTGTCAAATATAGAATCAGTCACACACGGACTGGTTTACTGAAAAAGGTCACAAACTGTGCTATTACTGCTGCATTATCAATCAAAAGAATGACAGATGCAAGCTTTTTATAGACAGTTTTACAGGCAATCCCAGCCTTGGTTGCTTTTTCTTTTTTTTTACAGCTGTTCTTTCAAGGCTGTCTAAGCACGGAAAAGATTCTGCAGCATCTCATTCTCTGCTGTTGAGGCTGTGACAAGAGGATCAGCGGCTCAGCTGACCCACAAAAGGTTAAAAATCTGATTTTCTGCTCCCTTGTAAATGTAACCACTGACTCATACCAGACCGGCTCTCACTTCCAAAGAGTTTCTGGGCAAATGACCAATGCCATCAAAGAAAAAAGCTTTGATTCCCATGGCGTGTTTATTGATCATAACACTGTCTTTTGATATGTGCTGCTAGAAGAGGAACTCTCCTTTGAATATCAATGAAGTCCCACTGACAGGCAGATAGAGTGGGAAAAACATCAAGGGTTTTTTTCATATTTCCTCATCTCAATTGCAGCCTGTTCTTCTCTTTTGTGTTCAGTTCTGCATGGCATTTTCTTTCTTGCTCATTTAAGTCTTCCTTCATTTCTTCCTCCATCCTCACTCATCTCGTCTTTCCCACTTAGGTTTTGTGTACAATCTTGAAGCGAGGAGCCGTCAAGTTTACACGAGAGCACAAAACCCTCATCCTCGCTATACCTGCTTTTCCTAAGGATCAAATACCTAGAGGAATGATCAAAATGCGCTTCTGTTCTCACAGGGTGTTTTCTCTGAGTTATTCTGGTCTCCACTAATGATCATCTGCAACAGCAGCTCTAAAGCTCTAACATTAGAGCAGGCAGCCTCACCGTGCAAGTGTTTTCCCTCCTTTGTTTAAATCGTTGTCTTAAGATAAAAGCACTTTTTAAAAAGCAAACTTGAATGTTTTTCAGTAATAGACGTTTTCTGGTGAGGCAAGCTCACGTCCCTGTTCTTCTCCGAACACAATCACGCCAAATATTCCCACTTTTGCTGCAAGATGGAGCACAGCTGTTTACAGCCGGTGAGAATCAAAGTTCTCTTATGTTCAATATTGACATGTTTTATTACAGCTGAAAAATCCCAGCTCTGTTTTGCTGCATTATCACCATATTCACTTATAACACAGCCCTCTGTGCACCACTGCCTGTTCACTAGTATTATAGCTAATAGGCTTGCTGGGAAAAGAAACTGTGTATTATTTTTGATCATATAAAGAGGAAACAATTCTTGTTTTCAGTCTCAAAAGTTAAATCGTATCAAATTACAAAACGATTTGGACTTAATGTGATCCAATAACGATTAAAAAATACAATTTCAGTTTTCGATTGTACCATATAGTCTAACCTCTACCATGTTTCTTCTTGACAGCAAATGGCAAATCAAGGAGTTTAAGAAACAATCCATGCACAGGTATTTTTGATGGAAGCAGTACCTGAAAACCTACAGAGCACTCCGACAGCAAGAAAGCATTTATGTTCAAACTTGCTCTCGTGGTATAAACGTGGCTGAAGTCGGTGTTTCATTTGGACAGACTTTGGTCTTTTTTGGAGATCTCAAAAACGTGTTAATGGTAGAAAAGCAGAAACAAGCCGTCTGACATTTGGAGCTAGCTGGATGCCGTGAGCAGGAGGAATGGGTTTTTGTTTTTCCACAGACATGCTTTTCCATCTAATAAAATCTCTTCATTTTGAGAACAGTATTTCCTGAGACTACACATTAAAAAAGAAAAGAAAGATTTCCATCTCCTCCCCTCACACTGATGGGATGAGGATTCAACCACTGCGGTCCTGAAATCAGTCTGCTGGAGAATCTCAGGGCTGCAAAGGCCATAGAGGTGTTTCGATTTCAAAGTGGCTTTTAGATTATCTTAACCGGTTTAGTTTTGAAAAACTATATTAATTATTTAATTTTTTTCATTTTTTGCATTTCAATTTTAGGTTATTATTCATTTATTTTCAAAAAATGTATACAACCAAATTGTTAATGTATGTAAATTTAAGTCTATGATTTTAGCCCCAGTGTTTCTTTCTAAGGATGTTTTCGGGCTTGCCGGTTTGGTCTGGGGTTGATGCCACAGTGCTCGCCCTCACTCGGGCGGCTGGTGGGTGGGGTCCTGCGTTGCACCCTCAGGGCTTTGGATTGGTCCTGATCTGAGAGAACACTGTGGTGATGTTCCTGTGCCTGAGCTGGTGTAAACAGATTCCCAAGCCACGAGTTTCTTTTGAGTAGCGGCAGTGGCTCAGGTGGTTGAACAGGTCGGCCAATGATCGCAGGATCGGTGGTTTGATTCCCACTTCCCCCAGTCAACTGTTGCTGTGTCCTTGGGCAAGACACTTCACCCTCCCTGCCTCCAGTGTGGCTCCAGTGGTGTGTGAATGTGTATGAATGTCCCGGTGATGGTCAGAGGGGCTGTAGGCGTGTAGTGGCAGCCACGCCTCTGTCACTCGCCGGTGAGTTAAAATACTTCTAACAGTTAATTCCAGCTCAGCAGCATCCCTCCACCCTCCTCCCCAGGGCAGCTGTGGCAACATCAGTAGCTTACCATCACCAGGTATGAATGAGGAGGGAGTGAATGATGGACACATTGTGAACGCTTTGAGCGTCTGCAAAAGCGCAGATAAATCCAATCCATTATTTTATAATTATAGTCCTGTTTTCATGTCCGTATCATTGACTGCATGCGAAAACAAACCAAAGACAAGGTTGAAACAATGGGAAAAATATCTAAACTACAGAATGTACAATGTTCCAAGAATTTATTCCAAAGAGCATCACACGTATGTGTCATAACACTTCTGTTTGTTATAAACCAAAAATGTCAAAGCTAAAATCTTTACGTTAAATTTTGAATGAAAACTACACTAATGGGGGGGGGGGGGGTGTGATAGGGGTCCTACGTCATTGTGAACAAACGATGTGATTTGCACAGCATCCCTCCATGCATTTTTTCTTCTTTAACCCGCCATCATGTCCCTTTCGGGGTCACAGGGTTCCTGGAGCCTGTCCCGGCTCAGCAGCATATAACGGAAATTTCCCCTGCAACATCAGTCACATGGCCCTGTGCCGCCTCTGTTGCCCCTCCACATGCACCTCTTGTCTGGTTTGAATGGGAAAAGCTGTGACAGCATGGTCACCTGCATCTGTGTCCTCTTGTTGGCCTTCATTAAAGCAGCATTCCTGGAAGTGATGAGGTTTTGAAGAGCTGCTAGCTTGTCATTTCTTGGCTTTCAGAAACAGGTGGCAGCTACATGTTCCATCCAGATTTTCCAGTCTGCAATTCTTCACCCAACAAGTTTAAGTCTTAGCCTTCAGTTTCACTCTAGAGGGAAACTACAGAGAACAACAGCTTGTTACTTTTTCAGAGCTGCTGATAACAGCTTTGTTATGTCAAGAGTGCCGTCGAGTGGTCCCAAAAAGAGACAAAAGTTGTGTTGATGGATGATGTGTATCTTCCAGCTCTTAGAAATGCATTCCCTTCCTTAAATATTTGAGACTAACGTTGTTTAACAGCCAGTTGACTTGGAAGTAAATTTCTTCTCCGCCCCAGTTGGGGTTATTAACTCTTCTTTCAATGCGTTACTCGGAGGGAAACTGAATGAATGAAAGATGAGGCAGGTAAAGCAGCAGGAGAGAAGGATTTACATCTGTTTTCCCTCTTTCTAAATCTCACCTGTCTGGCAGCTGAAACATTTGAAAACAAATTCCACAACTGTCAAACTGTGGCTCAAACCATCTGCTCTCTGAACGCAGACTGCCTTCCTCCCTCGACTTCACACTTGACTTTATTTGACTTCATTATGCCCGGCAGTTGAGAACAAAATCATCTGTCTCTAATGGCTTTAAGAAAAGCAAATGATCCTTAACGTTGGTTTGCCTTCATCTGAAAGGAGGATGAGGCTGGCTGAGTTAAAACCTATTTCAAAAAGAAATGTTTAAGACCCACTCCAATGAAAAGTGTGTTTCTGGTGTTTTTAACATGTTCTTGTGGCATTTTTCTGATAATGAAGGTCATATATGAAGAAAATTGAGAGCAGAATTGCATTTCTAAGTACTTCTTTTTACAAATCGTTGTGAATCAGGAGCAGATGATAAAATGCCGTCTAAAAAACTTTGCCGGTTTTACATGGAAGCTACTACGGCAAACCACAAGCTCCCTGCTCTGCTCCATTCTGATGCATCCACTTGTAGATGACTACATCCGTGTGCGTCTTCAGTTTTCTTGTCTGAGCTGGTATCTGGCATAAAAAAGCAACTCCAGTTTTGCTTGCCATTTTTATTGCATCGGTAATGTCAGGTTGGGGTTGTGAGGGGTCGTAAGCTAGTGGGAGAGAGCGTAAACAGAGAGCTCTCAGCAATGGGTAAGGGCCAACAGCCCCGCCCACGCATTTCTAATGAACTGCTGCTGCTCTGCAGAAACTAGCTGCTACAAAATGACCTTTTTAATTTTATTTTGGGTAAAACGACAAAATCATAATGAAAGCATCACTGGGAACACTTTTAAAAAGGGAAAAACAATGCGTAGAGAAGGACTTTAATGTTAATTTCTTCTTTGTTTTTTTATTCTAGTTGTCATTCACGTAAGAGTTAATGGCTGACGAAATGTGCATTATTACTTTTTAACGCACACTGTGGAAGCCTGAACCGTCCGACACGAAGCGAAGTGCGTTAAAAAGTAATAATGCACATTTCATCAGCTATTAACCCACTTATACCATGGTCACTTACAAAAGTAATAAATATTAACCAGTTGTTAGTCCTTAATTCTTGTTTTTTTTTTTTTCCAATTTGGATCTCTTTTCTCACAAAAAGCGTCGCGCAGCACCACCGCTGCAGTCAAGATTCGGCGATATATATATGCTGATCTTTCCGATGAGTTGAATAAAGCATCAGTTCAGAGAGAGTTTGCCTCTTACCGCTTGTTTTAGTCCAATTGATGAAGCAAAAGGTTTTTTTTTTTTAAAGAAGCCGGCGCAGTGATTCAAAACATTTAAGCTAGCTGACCGGAACTTATTTTTTCACCATGCGGTTATCCCGTGGTATATCACTTTTTAATGTACACCCAGCAGCCAATCAGAATCGAGTATTCACCCGGACCATGGTATACCTTTTGTTTTTTGATACCTTGTTTTACCTCTAATTGTTTTGTGCTCATGTCCTCTGTCGCCCCCTCAAATGTCTATTCTTTTTATTTTTTTCCCTCATATCACCTCCTTTCTTATCTCTCCCCTGCCATTGCTCCCTCCTCTCTCCTACCTTTGCTTTGTCATCTTTTCCTTAATCTCTTTCATCCCTCCTTACCTCCCAAGGTTGCCCCCTCTCCATCCTTCCTCAATCCCTTTCCTATTTTTCTTTCCAGCTATTTTCCTCACCCATTCTGCCTCCATTGCCCCCTTTCTGAGGCTCCTACCTTCACCCCCTCCCTCGTCCTCCGCCCTTTCTGCCCAGCATGACGTGAGACCAGATCAAGGAACTGTGTTGCTGGGAGTAACAGGGATTGAGAGCGACGCGTTGGAATGCAACTCCAGCCGAGCTCCCTGAAAACACCAGGAAAAGGAGGAGGAGGAGGAGGAGGTAGAAGAGGTTGAAGGAGGGGAGCTTAGAACAAGTATTTCCACTTTTTTCCTGTCCAGTGCTTCCCTCGCTTTCTTATTCTTGGGCTACCCTGTGTCTATCTTCTCCCTATCCTTTAGGGGTTTCCAACCTGCTCCCTTTTGCTTCCCATGCTCAATTTTTCTTTCACCTCCTATTGGACCCTCATTGGTTATTGATCGATTTTTCATTTTCTCTCCATCCTTCTTTATCTTTGGTTGGACTCTGGAATTTTCTCTAACTTGGGACCTCTGTTTATCAGCCATCAGTCAGGCCATACAAGCGCCGGTCTGTTTGTCTGGCTGTTCACAGAGCAAACAGCAATGAAAGCGAGAGGGGGAGAGGGGGAGAAAGAGGGCAAACACATGGAGATGAGGACAGAAACTCACATACATTGTAACGTGCCACCGCACACACTCTGCCTCGACATAATCAGCAGAATGAAAGTGCTTCATGGCAGTATTTGAATGAGACAGAAAAGAGCCCTATTCAGCCCTGGTGCCGGCTTTTATTAACACTGCGCGTCATTGAAGCGACATAAGCCCCCCCTCCTGACTCACAGCCTCTGTCTGTCACCACACACACTCGCAGGTACACACATTCACAGCCTCTTTCTATCACCACACACACTCTTACAGGTGCACGCACACACACACACACACATAAGAACAGGGACATCTCCTGTTCAGGTATGATGATGATGATGATGATGATGCCGCCACCTCTTTTCTTTTCTTTTGACACCCCAACACCACCACCCTTTTTTTTTTTTTTTGGCTCCTCCTCACTGGTGGGCCTTTGTTGCCTCACTCCCTCCTCCTCTTGTCCTTTTCCACCACCTCACTTTCCCTTCCTCTCCCTCACTCTCACTGACTGTTTGGCTCTGAATGGAAACACGCACAGATGCGTAAAGGGGCGGTCAAAGCGCACTTCTCCGCCGCCGGCAGCCCCAGCATCACTGGCTCGGCTGGTTTTAAAGCCCCAGAAAACTGGAACAAGGCACTATCTTTTTTTGGACTTCTTTTTTCTTTCTTTTCTGACCTCTGCGAGCGACCCCTGGTGCGGAAACGAGGAGCACACCTGTAGGCGGACCTTTCTATTGCGCAGAGCGCCCGGTGAGACCCGGGGGGTCCCAGGAGCCTGGACGGGAGGACGCTCGGAGGGAGCGCGGGGTGTGAGTCAGGGGAGGACATGCTTTCTTCTCCTGATGTCCCGGCACGGATGCGTGGACGCTTGCCTCCTTTGCACCCCCTCTCCCTCCACCCCCCAGCTGCTGTTGCTTGTCTGTGGGGTTCCAGAAATAGCAGCAGCTCGTTTAGAGGTTGAGATGCGGCGTCTTATATGACATTTGTTTGTGGTAGTTACATTTTTCAGCAACTAATCCGCCCTCTTTGTGTGTGATATATGTTTTTAATATCCTGCTCTCTCATCGCCTCAGTTCTGAGTCTCCAGCTTTGATGCCGCTGTTGGAGCCGCACTAATTAGCAGCCTGATTGACAGCCCGGTAATTGGATTTATTTCATATCCGCTCCTTGAAGTTGTGGAGCCTCTTAAGACACGAAAAGAATGGTTTCTCGGACTTCTCAGCTTTAGAAAACAATCATAACTCTAGACTTATCGGGATTTGCGCTGGGGAGACATCAAGTTATTTTCATTCAGTTTGGGATGCTCCACAGATTCTCTATCCAAATATTTCTGGAAGGCTCTTGGTGCTCCACTTTAAAACCTAAATAAAACCTTCAAAGACAAGAAAATGGTCCCGTTACAGGAGCAACCTCTCATAAATAGGTTATCTCTGCCCTTGAATGTGATGGAAAAGATTGCTTTCTACCACATGGTTTTCTCATTTACTTTAAAATTATTTTCCTTGACAGTGGTAGCTTTCTTTTAAAAATCAAATGTTTCTGCAGTAGTAGTCCTGTGTCAGAGGACAACAGGTGCCATAATCCACAATAGAGAAAACACTGAATTCAGTTTGAAAGGGGGGAAAAAATAAAACTGTTATTCCTTTGATTCACTCTGACACACTGTGCCTGATTTCATGAGTGGATGTGTCACATTTTAATGTTGCAACATCTGGAACAGCCAAAAAGCAGGTGTGAGTAGTGTAAATGAAGAAAAAATTAAATTTTATGTAATATCGACTTTGTAGTTTTATTTTTAACGTATTTAGTGTCCCACTTGTGTTTTTCCCCCCCTCCATTTTTAATTCTTGGTTTGTGTGAGGCAACAGGTACAGGTAGCTCAAAGCTGCTCAAAGACTATGAAAATACTTTAAACTTGACTGACCTTCCAGATAACATATATTAGGGGGGAAAAAGATATAATTTGCCGACACTCAAAACATTTAATGAAGAAACAATTTACCTCATTAGGAGGAGGAGGAGGAGACTTTGTGCAGTTCAAAGGGAAATTGAAATGACTTGAAGGCAGTACTGTTAAAACAAAAAAAACACACAGTTTGTCACTTTGAGGATGCCAGATCCACACCTCACTGTCGACATGCAGCACTCGTTTTTGATGAGGCTTCATGTGCTCCTCTTTGCACTTACATGTTGTCTGTCTCCTGATCAGTCCCAGTGTGATGCTATTTTTTCTGCACATCTCAAATAGAGGACAGAGTGTCATCTTCTGTCAGCATGTCTCCCTCTCTTTGTGATCACTCCCCTCACCTGCTGCCTTTTTCCAGCTTTGTAAGCCTCAGGGTGTTTTTACTTGAACCTTTCTATTTCCACTTTATTAAACCTGTGCGTGTATGTGTGCCTCTTCCTTCCTAAAACCTCGTCTTCATCACAATGCCCGGTGCAGTGTATGGCTTTTTATTCCTATCTGACTAAACTAATGGTTCATATAGGGATGGAAGCCATGCACTGCGCTTGGAGCCCAGAACACTGGACCCATGGACTCAAACTCTTTTTTTTTACCTGTCTAACTTACACATGCACTCAAAAATGTTCACAACAAAAATGCCCACATTCACAAAAGACCACAAATACGTGCACAAATGTGGGTGACGGTGAAGGGAAAAGACTGGCAAAAATATGGAAGCACATGCCCTCCTTGAGTAAACATGCATTCATTTATGCGAATGCATGCAGCATGCATGCATATGTATGCTCAGTGAGAATAGCAACGTTCCTGTCAGGGCCCGGCTGCTGCAGAGAGTCGGTTTAAAACTGTCAAAGTGTATCGGCTGACAGACGTCTCTCTGAAGTGAAACACACACCTGTCACAGAGTCCTCCAATGATCAATACAGATTACCACAAACTCAAGTCAACATGTTGATTAAACTGAAATGAATTCATTCAGAATCTATTTGGTTTTTTTTAATAAAGATGAAAAATGAATTTAATTTTGCTCTTCTGCTTACTATTTGTTTTCAGAGTTCCACAAGCATGACCACAGCGTGTTGGGTCAGAAACAGGTCCCATTGGGGTTTGAAGCCCATTCAAAAGATGCACATTCAGATGAAAGTACATTTATTCAAAAATGTAGAATTTAAAAGATGTGTGTGTAGGCCCCATAGAGTGTGAACATATTGGTAAAATAAAATTCAAAGCTTATTTAATAATAAAGAATATGAAAACCATAAGACAAATGCATTAGACAATACAAACTAACACCAAGTATTGCACCTTTGGTGTGATCTTTGCAATCAGTCCTCAAGCAAAATGAAACAAGAATCTAATGTGGGTGATAGAATCCATTATCATCTATAAAAACGAAACTAATAAAACTGACATCATTTTCTCATTTTTCTCAGATGATTTATGTTTTTTCAATTCCATTGAGCATAAAAAGTAACAGTATTTAGGTCTAAACTGGACATAGTTCAACAGAGGTGCAGATTAAAACACAGATGTCAGCCTTCTTTTAACCCATACAATGGACTATTTGCCTTTTCATATTCAAAACAGTCGCTTACTGCAAGTCATCATACTTTAAGGAAACATCTGAAAAACACAGCAGTGAATGCATCCCACAGGAATTAAGCTTTTTCTGGTGAAAGTTTTGATATTAGGCACATTTTTTATATTGCTCTTAATCCAAAATGATATTATTCATTTGCAGAACAGAATTTAATTAATGGCGTTCATCATGGACTATTAAAATAGTTGCTAAGATTTTTAGGTAATTTGATTGATTAGTTCAGGATTGCATGCACATAAAACCACATGGCTCATTGATTGCCCTGTTGTTGTTGTTGTTGTTGTTTAATCCATTGATTTGTAAATCATTGAATGGTATTGTTTTTAATGTGTGTGTTTCCATTTTTAATTATTATCAAAGTATCTATCTCTTATCTATCTATCTATCTATCTATCTATCTATCTATCTATCTATCTATCTATCTATCTATCTATCTATCTATCTATCTATCTATCTATCTATCTATCTATCTATCTATCTATCTATCTATCTATCTATCTATCTATCTATCTATCTATCTATCTATCTATCTATCTATCTATCTATCTATCTATCTATCTATCTCTGAAGAATGTTTTTTTCTTTTAATCTAATTGTGTGTATGTTGCTAAAACATATTTTTTTAAATATTTTAACCTATATAAGTGTCTCTATATCTAGTGCATCAAATTTGCCAAAAGTGTAGAATAAATTTAACAAAAATATAACAGGGAATCCCCAAAAATATTACTGATTTCCGAGTGTTCTTACTTGATCGTACAAAAATACGACAACACTGCCACCCAGCGTTCCGACATGGTACTGCACAACACATTTGTGAAGTCAAACCATTAACATCAAATAAATCTATTTCCTAAATATGCTTAAATAATACATTTGTTTAGGAGAAATGTTGTTTTGTTCAGCGCCAAATACACATAAAATTTTTTTGAAAAACCAAAAATAAAGGCGGATGAGAAGAATGAACAAGCGGAAATTACGTCATAATTCCGCCCCAAAACAAACGGGGAGCTGTTATGAAAGCTAAATGAAATGTTGGATAACTGCTGCTTTACGGGCGTTTTGTAAGGCCACGTGCAAAGTTATGCTGCAGCTTCGGGTGTAGTTTTAGCGTCTGCAGAGGTGAAGTTTAGCTGAGGGAAAGTAGGGGAGCATGGCAAAGCGGAAAAAAGCTGCAGAGACGGAGAAAGATACAAAGAAACAGAGGCTGGTGCCCAAAGAAGCAGAGAGCAGCGCAGCAAAAACAAGAGCGAAGAAGAAGAAGAAAGCTGCCGGTACTTAAAGTTCACATTTATTAACACCATTTTATTCATTTTCATTTTTAGGTTACTGCATATTTTAACTTAATCAAAAACTGTTAATGATATAGGAAGCTTTACAATAATAAATACATCCAAATTACCTTGTCAAAAATACAACACGTTTAATTAAAACAGTGGCTGAATTCTTAATTTTGCTTTAACTATTTGCTCGACCTATCTTTGAGTTAGTTTTTAGTGATCCTAAGTTGGGGTCTGAGCACTGTGGGTGCAGGTGCGCGGATATGAGCCGCGCGCGGTTACTGGAGCGAATCTGCTGATCCAGATGTTGAGTCTGTGCTGCTTTTTAACACAACATCTGTGTGCAACACAACATCTGTGTGCAACACAACATCTGTGTGCAACACAACATCTATGTGCAACACAACATCACCGTGCAACACAACATCACCGTGCAACACAACATCACCGTGCAACACAACATCTATGTGCAACACAACATCTATGTGCAACACAACATCTATGTGCAACACAACATCTGTGTGCAACACAACATCTGTGTGCAACACAACATCACCGTGCAACACAACATCACCCTGCAACACAACATCACTGTGCAACACAACATCACCGTGCAACACAACATCTATGTGCAACACAACATCACTGTGCAACACAACATCTATGTGCAACACAACATCTGTGTGCAACACAACATCTATGTGCAACACAACATCACCGTGCAACACAACATCACCGTGCAACACAACATCACCGTGCAACACAACATCTATGTGCAACACAACATCTGTGTGCTACACAACATCTGTGTGCAACACAACATCACTGTGCAGCAGGTCTGACTGCTCTACACCAGCTGGGCTATGACCTTTTATAGAAACTGTTGATCTGTGTCTTTTTCATTATGTTTTGTTTCACTTTAAAAAAAAAAAAAAACTCTATGAACTGTTTATAATGTACAAATGTGTCTCAAAAGTACTCAGAGTAGCTTTTAACACAAACTATAAATATTATATTGTTGAAAACAGCTGTTGTCTCGTTTTATCTAGTGATGTAGATTTAATTTTCATAAAAAGTTCAGCAAAACCGGAAAAGTTTCAATACTATTTTTTATTTTTATTTTACTGTTTTCTGTCAAAGTTAATTTCTTGCATAACTAAAGGGAATTTCATAACGCAATCATGTGCATAGACTACAGCATAAAACTTAATTTTGTGTCTTTTGTAATTATTCAGATGATGACATCCATGAAGAGGAAGAGCTGCAGAGGAAAGTCAAACCCAAGCCTCGCCCCCCTTTAAAACATGCCGTGCAGAAAGTTCCTGCTTGTAGTCCCGCAGCCAGCCCAGCTGTCAAAACCAGTAAATACTTTAAGACTCACCTGAGAGGTGAGATTGACAGTGAAGATGACTTTGACCTTGTAACCTCACCACCCCGCATCGTGAAAGAAGCAAACCACAAGAAACCTGTGAAAGATGAAAAAGAAGAGGAGGAGAGTGACAGTGAGGATGATGATGATGACTGGGAGGAAGTTGAAGGCAAGTCCTGATGTGCTCCAACAACTTTAGTTTACCAAAGCTGCAGAACTTTCTATCTTAAAGTCTCACTCCGATCCTCTTTTCATCTATTTTTATAGCATTTGCAGTGGTCTTTCAACCACGGTTATGCAGTTTTTAGCCAAAATCAAAATCATCTGTGTCCTTTTTTCTAGAACATAGTTTCTGCAGAGTGGCAGGAGTTTTTCTTTTAGAAATTCACCTCTGAGTTGTGGGCGGGACAGTTGGTGTGCTGAAACCCTGTCCTTTTCCCTCCCCATTTCTGAGAGCTCTCTATTTACGCGCTCTCCCACTAGCATTACTGATGAAACTACAACAGCAAGCAACATCAGAGCTATCCAGCCGTACAGCCAGCCAGGTGCCAGCACGGACGAGAAAAACCAAAACATACCGGTACACGGATCTAGTCGTCTGCAAGTGGATGCATTGTAATGAAGCAGAGCAGGGAGCTTGTGGCCCGTCCAGCATATTTTCTACATCACAAATAAGCTCTTTTTCAGACAGTATTTTTCCTTCTGGTTTTGATTCATAACGATTTACATAAAGAAATACTCAGAAATGGAAATTTAAGCTTAATTTTATATATATATATATATATATCCTCCATCAACAGAAAAATGCCACAAGAACATGTTCAAAACACCACAAACACAATTTTCATCTGAGTGGGTCTTTATTACAGCAAGGGATTAATGGGAATCAAATACAAACTATTTTTGTGCATTAATTAGAGCTTGCTGAGCCTCTTGGTCCCATCGAAGCTTCTGAACCCGTCTTGCCTACTCAGCCGGTAGAGATTGAGATCGAGACCGTAGAAGTCAGGAAAAGGTAAGTCAATGCACTTAGGAATGGTTTCTCTGTTATTGTAGATGTGAATGATCATTTCACAAAGTTATTTGTCCCAAGAGATGTTTTTAACTGTTCTTTCTGTTCTAAAATCTTTTTTTTTTTTAAACTTGTACTTGACTCAAATGGAAGAATTGTTCCAAATTTGTTACAGTCTTCTTAATAATTTTCCTAGAAATTTGTGTGCTGGTCTGTTATTATAGAATTGTGGTCATAATAATATAAAGCTTTAAGTGCTTCCTGTATGATCTGGTATTGTTTTGATTGGCAAGGAAAAAAAGGCAAGAAGAATTTGAGACATACCTTAGGCGGATGATGAAGAGGTATAAGAAGGACTTACTAATAGATACACACAAGGTAAAAACAAACCCTGGTATCTGTTTTTGCTGAATGTAGGATCTTTACTAAGTTGGGATCGCTCTTCTAGGTCCACCTCCTGTGCCTTCTCGCCAACGGGATCTTCCGCAACAGTCTGTGCAGTGAACCAGACCTGCTGGCCGTCACTCTTTCCCTCCTACCACCACACTTCTGCACAGTCGACAAAAAGTGCATCGACCAAAACTACCTGTGTGCCTTGTTGAAATGGTTTGTGCTTATTAACCTTTATTTATTCGTTTTAGGTGCTGTTTATTTGTAATTGTGGGTGGGGTTTGTTTTTTTTCTTTTTAGGATTAATATGCAGACTTTTTCCTTTTGTTTCCCAGATAGACTGACAGATATTATTTGTTGTACAGTTTTCTCATAAGTAAGTCGTGTTTGTTTCATTTCTATTTTTCCTTTTAAGGTTCAGAGCAACATTTAATCTCGACCCCCTCCTTCCTCAAGAAGAGCATCCAAATCCACGAATCCTCCTGGAGCGGCGCCTAGCGACCTTCACAGCCAGAGATCATCAGGAAATGACTCATGTTGGTCGATTTTTACAACTTTTAAGAGTTTAAACTCGTTTAAACCTTTACCTACCCTGCGGTCAAACGTTCCATGGAGCACAGAAGAGCAGATAGAAACCTAAGCAAGATTTTCTGTCTCTTGTGCAGCTTTTCTTGTTGGTCCTGAGGTCTCTGCAGCTTTTCTGCCGACTGGTTCTTTCTTTGCAGCCAGTTCCTTTCAAACCCCCATCAGCTAAGGTAAACGAAAACATCTTTATTGTTCCAAAAGAATAGTTACAAATATACAGCAGCTATTTAAGAGTATCCGACAAAGTATCCATCATCAGTAATTAATAAACTTTGCAGAAGCAATCGTCGGACGATTGCTTCTGCAAAGTTTATTAATTACTGATGATGGATACTTTGAAGGTCATTGTGATGCATTGCGCAGTGATGCATTGTCATGGTAACGGCTACTGAGTCTGCACCGGCCTGCATATGCTAAACGTCATGCTAATGGGACAAAGACTCATTTCAGAGGGAAAGTTCACCGCCGAGCGCTTGGTTTTCTCCAGACGATGAAGCAAATGGTTGTTTCAAAGAAACGAAATCCACAAGTAGTTTCCTAAATCGCTTTCATTGCAGGAAATATCCACCAATGACTCTGATCATTAAATGTGGATCAACAAGAAACAATTTCTTAAATGAATAGGTTTGTTTACCTTTCGTTATATCATGAAATAGCGTATGTCAACGTATGTTCAAGGTTTCTGTTGCTCCTGTGACCATCTGGACATTCAGTATATTAAGGTTATTTTAGGTGGGCGCCTTGCAGCCAATCAGAATCAAGTGTTGAACAGACTGGAATTAATCCCAGTTTGAGCTACTAAAATATCTTAGTTGATATAACAGATGGAAAAAGCAGTTAAAAAAATTCTGACTTTATGTGAGTAACCCTTGTGCTATCCTAGGCACTTTACCGTTGGGAGTTGGGTCATCTAGACCCACTAGACGGTGCGCTGAATCTTTTTTCTTCAATGATTTGTGATCTTCATTGGTTCAATGGATTACATGAAATTTTTCCACCTTTATCCACCTTTGTCATGGTAGGGAGAACATGTCAAAGTAAGGGTGGGGTCATCCAAGATAGCACAAGGGTTAAGGCTGTATGGATTAAATCAGGAGTAATTAGGGATGTGGTTATTATTGTTGGAGGTAAATATCATGGTCTGGGTAAATACTTGATTCTAATTGGGTACCCATTAAAAATTGAAAATGGACACCTGAAAAATAATTTTTGGCTAAATAATCGGAATGTTTTATATTATTGCGTTATCCTAAATGACAGTTGGTAACCGGAGCAAGAGGAACTTGGATCAAATGTTAAATAATTGGATTAATGATCAGAGTTAATGGTGAATATCTCTTGCACTACAGCGATCTACAGGAAACTACTAGCAGGATTTGATTCTTTGATTCAGTTTTGTTCTTCATCATCTGGACACAAATAAGCGGTAAGAAGTGAGCGTTCCCTCTGAAATGATCACTCATAATGACGTTTAACATATTTAGCATATCGGGCACCAGCTGTAGCAGAGCCATTACAACGCATCACACTGCATGTCAAATAGTCTTCTTCTTGTGAAAAACGATTTAAATGTTAAAAAAACTGAAGTACTAATAATTGATTTAATATTTACTTCTTTCTAAAGTGGCCCTGGTATAAGCGGGATAATGGTGTCTATTATCAGAAATGCTTGGACTTTTTTTTAGACCGCCTTCAGCTTCGGTTTACGCCTCAGCATTGTCATTTCTTTTCCAATAATGGACATCTTGTCTTACTTTATCCCGTGCCTAGTACACAAAAATAAAAAAAAAAGTCCATAGCATTAATATGATAAAAGATGCTTAAAGGTAGGGGTGCAACAGATCACGGATGGTCCGTACCATCACTAGCCACAGTTCGGCACGCACCTCATGCACACATCATTTAAACCGATGCTCCGTTGACACCAAACGCAATCGCAATTTATGCGTCAAATTTATGTACACCGTCTTTGTTTTAACATGCGTCAAAGTTGCTGCTTGACGTTTATCCAGAAGTGTGTTAACCTGCAGCTGCCCCCGCGTGTGGGAGGAGCTTTTCTCAACGTCATCACGGAGAACGCGGATAATGAGAGATCCAGTTTATCTGTTTTGAAGAATTGCACAAAAGCGTCGCTGCTCGTCTCTATGGAATCCTTCAGAAATCTGTCAGATTCTCCCAGTGAGGAGCAGCAGGCGTCCTGCAGTGTGGCAGGAGAAAAACTGCTGCTGCTCCATCTGGAACCAGTGGGAGGGGCTTGATAGCCGTTGGATGAAAATTAGTCAATTCTAACATCCCCTGATTCTCTAACTTTTTTTTTAAATTTATTTTCAAGATGCAACGTCTCAAAGCACGTTTGTTTAAATGGGAATCTTTGCTGTTAAAAAACACTTTTGTCTGTGTTTATATGTTTTAAAGCACTTTATATATGCTTTATTACGGTAAATCTATGTGTTGAAACTTAAAAAAAAAAAAAGTAGACTATTTTGTTTTTGTTTTTTTTCCTTTTTCCATTTTACTGATCCGGAAAATGATCCGAACCGTGCGTGTTGTGATCCGATGCACCCCTACTTAAAGGTACATACCTTTTTAATTATTTTTTCTTACTTAAATGACTTTGTGGTTTGCCTATCTATTAGCTGCAATTTGAATTGGATCCACATCTGTATTAGTTACATTTTTATTCCAAATGCATTTTCTTTCTCCAGTCTAAAGGAGTTCGAACATCTACAACTACCTCGGAAAAAGGTCAAACAAGTCAGGAAACATCTGAGACTAACTCCCCGGAGCAGAATGTCTCTCCGGGCTCCAAAAGACCTGCTAAAGAAAAAAAACTCAAGGAGAGTGGAGGAGGGAAAAGAACAAAGATCAAAGAAGTCAAACATGAAGAGGAGAAGCTCGTTCTTTCAGGTGGGCGGAGGCCAAAGAACTCGAAACGCCGCAGCGTTGCCTCAAAGGTCAACTACAAGGAGGGGAGCAACAGCGAGGGAGATGACGAAGATGACCTCAGTGATGAGGAGGACTTTCAGGCCACCAGTGAGGAGGACAGTGATTTCGAGAGAGAGGTCAAACCTAGAAAAGGAAGGATTGGCAAAGGTGGAGCCGCCAAAAAAAAAACGCTCGCTCCAAAGAAGAAGAAGGGTGGCAAACAAGTAAAAGAGGAGGACAGCGATTGGGAGGAAGAAGAGCAGGAAGATGCTGAAAGAGTTGAAAGTAAAGGAAAAAGGAGGAGCGTGAGGCAGGGGGGGCCTGGGGCAGATGAGTGGTTGGAGGTCTTTCTGGAGAAATCTTCCTCCTGGGTCTGTGTTGATGTGGAGCATGGAGTGGGAATGCCTCACCTCTGCTCCCAGAATGCAACAGAGCCAGTGACGTATGTGGTGGCTGTGGATGGAAACCGCTTTTTGAAAGATCTGGGCAAAAAGTACGACCCCACCTGGATGACGGCGTCCCGGAAGAGGAGGGTGGATGATGACTGGTGGGAGGAAACCCTTCAGCCCTTCCTGGGACCTGAAGATGAGAGGGATGTAAAAGAGGAGAAGGAGGTATGACCATCACTTCAATTGAAAACACATTAAAAAAAGTAATAGTGTTTGCTGCCTGGCTTTGCCTGCATGGCATAAACGATGTTTGTCACTGGAAGTCATGTGACCTAGAGGCTTGTTTTGGGCCCCTTTGAAACTTTACTATTTTAAAATAAAAATAAATCTAGAAAAAATTGCAAAGAAGCTGGACAATTGATGGAACATGCTCAGAATTGGAGCCAATAACTTCCTGCTTTTAATTCTTGGTTTTTCCTTTTTGGTAGAAAATGTTTTTGCTTTTGTTTTTTCCAAGGGCACCAAACCAACTGAATACCATCACACCTCCATATTTTGCTCTGATGCCTCCAGATACTTTTATTCTATTATTTACAAGCTGGCAAACCCCATCGGAGAGACTTTTATATGAAAAAAACAAAAATGATGCAAGAGAACTTCATCTTTGATGTTTTCTATAGTCAAGTAAATCTGCTGCTTATTCACATAAAATTATAAAAATTACATTTTGTCAAGATAAGAATCCAATGATATTAGATCGAACAGACTTTATTAAATTTAGGAGGTTCTCCTAGATGCTTGGACATCTACAGCTAAAGTGATCAGGACAAGCTGAACACAAAGAAGGAAAAAGGGAATCTGTACAGGTGAGGAAGAAAGAGATTATGTCCAAATTCCCTCCCTAACTACCTGAAAACTATATAGTGCCATCGATTGTAAAAGTAATTGGGACACCCTGCTCACTAATTTACCTTTTTTAAGTGAAGTAAAAACCTAATAAATGTGAACATTTTAGAAAGACTGTTTATGAATCCACTGTGTTTAAAAAATAAATTAAAACAAATTTTTTTTTACATGAAAAGTTGTCTCAACACAATGCATTGTGGGCTACTTTCATGGATGCACACTGGTTTATGTCAGAGACTTCTGGGAAATTTCAGCGGAAATAGATTTTGGAATTTTAGATTTAGACATCAAGACAAAATTGTAATAAACAAACTATAAAGTGCAATAAGTAGTGAGTAATGGAGGATTTGGAGCACAACCAAACAAGAATGAAAGGATGTGGAGCAGATTCTACGTTCTACATTTGCTTATGATTCTAAAAATGAATATAAAAGAAAAACGAAATAAAACATCTTAAAGGTTTTTCTTTTTAAACATTTTAGTTTTACAATAAAACAAAAACTTGTAGTGTTTTGTTTTACTTTTCATTTGTTACCAATAGTTAGAATAATGTTTTATAATTATTTACTGTTTGTATTTAAGTGTTTTAAACAGGAGTATAACCCCCTTGAGATTTAACAAGTTTTTTAAGGGGCTCCTCGGTTTAAAACACTCACATTAATAGAAACCATAAACTAGAGAAAAAAGTATCTTTTGAGTTCAGAATAATTTCTTCTTGATGAAAGAATCGTTGTTTGTTGTTAGATTTTAGTGAAAATTGTGTTTTGATGTGTTTAATTGTATAACCCCTGAAAAAAAAAGAATTTGTCCGTGTGGATAAGATCTGAAATAACATAAGTAATTCTGTATATTAAAGGTTAAATTTCAAATTTCTATATTTTCTCTGTTTTCTCCTCTGTTCCAGCTTCAGAGTAAACTTCTGAACAAACCTTTGCCAGTTTCTGTAGCAGAATATAAGAACCACCCTCTGTATGCTTTGAAGAGGCATCTGCTGAAGTATGAAGCTCTGTATCCAGCTACAGCCACTGTGCTGGGATACTGCAGGGGGGAGCCAGTGTACTCCAGGTCAGTGTGGACCGTCAGCTGCAACGTTTTCATTTCTGTTTTAGATACATACACCCTTGTGTATTAAAATGAGTTAATAAATAAGTTGTTTTTCAAAGCGTAAATGCTGATTTCTGACTTGTACCTTTTTTTTTTGGGTGCAGCTACTGTTAAAACAAAAATCATTAACATTTATCGGATGGCAAATTGGCTGAACTGAATATTTCCATTTTTTTCTGCATGAATGAAATTCAAATATTAGCATTGCCTCCATCAACTGTGTACTTTTTTGTTTTTTTAATAAGATCTTCCAAAGTCACAATTATGTTTGAAATGTTTGCGTATTTTCCATTGAAAGAGAAGAACTTTAGCTTTGTAACTTATAAATATGGCATAATAAATACCGTATTTTCCGGACTATAAGTCGCTGCGGAGTATAAGTCACACCAGCCCAAAAATGCATTATAAAGTAGAAAAAAACACAGATAAGTTGCATTTTGACAGGAAATTTATTTGACAAAATCTGAGACCAAGAACTAATAACTTGCACAACCTCATATGACACAATCATAGCAGACTGTTTATCTCATAATTTCACAGTAATTCTTTCTCAAACTTATTTATTTATTCCTTTCATGAAGCATCATTGGCCAACTAATACTCTGTTTTCATCCTGTATTTGTAGAAACAGTTGTCATTTTTATTGCATTTCTGAATCTATGAAATCGTATAGAATATTATGTTGTTAGCCTTCAAGATCTAACTGTAAAAAAAAGTTTGCTGATTCTCTGAGTCACTTAACAAACTCTTAACACTTAACATACCTCCTACATCAAACTGACCCAGGAACATCATCTCTGTTCCTCACAAATGAACATAACAGGAGGGTTAACAATGTATTTACTTCAATTTATTTCTAATATAAGTCGCTGCGGCGTATAAGTCGCACCCCTTGCCAAACTATGAAAAAAAGTGTGACTTATAGACCGGAAAATACAGTAATAATAGTTCAATTAAATGGTAAATGAATGAGGCAGAATGTTTTAGATTTGAGGACATGGAAGCATCAAAGACAGGAAAACAAATAAAAATCTTTGATTCAATGATTTTTTTTTTATATATTAGGGATTGTGTGCACACCCTCCACTCTAGAGACATATGGTTGAAAGAAGCTCGCACTGTCCGACTGGGAGAGGAGCCTTATAAGGTGAGCGCAAAACACCGTTTTTTTTTTATTGAACAACTTTAAAACTATACCTACAGAGTTCAGGCACAGAGTTCGTTAGTGGAAAAAAAAGGAAACAAAACTGTATTTGGGGTGTATGTGAGCTAAACAGCAAAGGAAATATGATTATCTTGTGTTTTTTTTTTGTTAGATGGTTAAGGGGTTCTCCAATAGGTCACGAAAAGCCAGAATGGCATCTGAGCAGAAAGATCACAAAGACCTTGCTCTGTTTGGAGAATGGCAAACTGAAGAGTATCAACCACCCATAGCTGTGGACGGAAAGGTCAGATTTGGCATAAAAACCAGATCCTTTGCACACTTAGAATGACCAAACCACTACTTTTATCCCTTGTGCTATCCTATGACCCCCACCCTTACATTGACGTGTGAAAGGTGAAGAGGATTTCATTTAATCCATGGACACCAGTGAAGATCACAAATCATTGAAGAAAAAAGGTTCCTGTGGGGTCCAGATGACCCCACTCCCAATGTTAAAGTGCCTAGGATAACACAAGGGTTACGTAGTGGCCTGTCATTAAGCACAATAAAAAAATGACATGTTAAGTTGAAGTGTTTTTAGAAAATGATCATCTTTCTCCTGCTTGCTGTCCTCAGGTCCCTCGTAACGAGTATGGTAATGTGTACCTGTTCAAACCCTGCATGTTACCGGTGGGCTGCGTTCATCTCAGACTGCCGAACCTCCACCGGGTGGCCAAGAAGCTCAACCTCGATGCTGCAGCAGCAGTAACAGGCTTTGACTACCATGGAGGGTACTCCCACGCCGTGTAAGACCACATATTTAGCACTGTCATGTGATCACCTTGATCGCGTAAACAGTTGATGAGTTAGGTTATGTCAAAGAGCGTGTTATTTAGGGGTCGCCAGCAACACCTACAGTGTTAGAGGGGTAAAGTTATGACTTTGAAAAACATCTTCCACGTGAAAAAAATGTATAAAATCTTTTTTTATTTAATTATCAGTGTGTTAATCACTGCAACTGTTTTTCAAATACAAGTTGTTTTTGCAAAAGCAAATTTCAAGTGTTTTTCTTTTGATAAGAAAAGAAATATTTTTTTTACATTAAGTAATTATTTCAACAATTAATGTTGTCTAGTTTTCACAACAAAATATTTGTCTATAAAATAAAAGCTTCAAATTCATTAAGTGTGATCAGATAAAAAAAGTGCTATGTATTTTAGAGGTAAGATCTTAAGCCCGAGCCCGAGTCCGAACCCGACCCGACCCGAATTTCGGGTCGGGTCGGGTTCTAAATGACAGTCATTACGTTCGGGTCGGTTCGGGCCGGGCTTCTCTCTCGCTGACTTTTTTAATAAATATATTGTAATGTCTGCAAAGAAGCTCCTTAGGCGGCGGTTGTCAAACAGCTCTTTATTAATCCTGGATGTCAGAACGGTTACCGCACGAACCGAAAGGCACAGCCAGCTTCTTCTAACTCAGAGGGAGAACGTTCCCTTAGCGCACACACCCACACACACACACAGGTAGACCCCGCCCCCTCCACCAGTCACCAGCCCACCGTTGATTGACATACACTGTGGTCCCGCAACTGGCAGAACGAGGGGG
The DNA here is from genome assembly GCA_023969325.1 of Oryzias curvinotus. Lineage (NCBI taxonomy): Eukaryota > Metazoa > Chordata > Actinopteri > Beloniformes > Adrianichthyidae > Oryzias > Oryzias curvinotus. Next base: position 29,292,779 of record CM043712.1, on the reverse strand, counting down.
GGCGCCGGCCACCCGCAGCGTGTCATGAACGTAATCTTCCCTCCCCAAGTCCGCATCTATTTTGATTAGGGATCCCTGATATGGAGCAGCAGGAAGTCAAGGATAAACTTCAGACAGGGGAACTGAAAAGGCAAACGCGCACCGCCGCGGCTGCAGCATTTCTCCGCGTAATGAAGCGAGTGCTTATCATCCAGATCTCTCTGTCACTCTCTCTGTCTGGCCTCTTCTTCTGTGTTCCAGCGTTATTTCATTGATCAAATGCATTTGTCATGTAGGGATGAACCTATGCTCAGCGCTTCCAGCAGAACTCTATGCCACAACAGAGAGCTTATACGCGCGCGGCTGCAGCGACCACTCTCTGTTCGAAAGAAAAAAAACTTTCATGATCATAAAAATATGTAGATTATTTTACCTTTAAGAAATCTGGCGATTTTTTTCTGCCAAAAATACTATGGGATACATTGAAATTTCGGGTTTGCTTCGGGCTCAGTCCTGCAAATCAACTTAATTGGTCGGGTTCGGTCCGAGTTCGGCTTTAATGCCAGCGGGCCTGTGTCGGGTCGGGCCGGATTTTTTAGGCCCGATCTTACCTCTAATGTATTTCCAACATGGCTTAAATGAGGTAGAAATGGCTCCTGGATTAAACAACAACAAAGTAACAATGAGCAATTTCTAACATAGAAATCTTTCTGTTTGGGTTAAAACTGAGCCGTCTAGGCGTGTCGTTTAGATGTGTAACAACAACCACCATGTAACGATCATCTATTTATTTATAGTGCTCATTACGTTTTTTAGGGTAATTAGATTATTTAAATTGATATATTTACACAGCAGGTTTTAGTCTTTGATATTCAGATTCTTTTTTTCAACACAAGTAAACCAAAACAACAGAAAAAAAAAACCCAAATAGTATATTAATCTCCAGTCTCTCAAAACCAATTTGTTTTCTTTAAATGTCCCCTTAATGTCCGTGCTGTAGCGTCTTCCTTTAAGAGTTCACGGTCACTCCCACTCCCGACACGTAGGCATCATCCCCATCATCATCATCCCCAATACGAAATCCAACCGAAAAAAGGAATCCTTCCTCTCACCCATGAGTCGATTGTCCATCCAAGTGAGTCCAAACAGAGATAAATCCCAAAAATGGAAATCCAATGCCTCAGGCATTAGATGCGCTTCTTTTTTCTTTCCTCGGGTCTCTCGTAGACTCCCTGAAGTTTTTTCCCGTCTTGACAGGATGCCCCCCCCCCCTTACTTTGGTCCTCTTTATCAAGTCAGTTCCCGGTACCGTGAGTCGCATGACTTACAGCTGACGTGTCCTTAATACCAAAAAAAATAACCTATTTCTGAATGACATTTCTTCTGAGGTAACAGGCTTTTACAGTATTATAGGAAACAAAATGATTCTGACACAGAATTTATCATAATGTCAATTCCTTAATTTAAATACTTTTGTGGCTACAACTAGACTAACGAATGAACATTTACCGCCAGACGGTTCTGGTGAGATGTTGTTGTTTTTTTGTAAAGAGGCTCAGTGTGGTTCGCTGCCAGCTAGCGGTCAGAGGATTAAGTGGAACAAAAAAGTAAGAAGCTAAACCAAGTTTTAGCTGAATTAAAAATTATTTTGGCAGGATTACAAACAGAGGCCAGTATTGCCAAATAAATATCACACATTTCACTAAATGGATTTTTCCCCTACTTGTTCCAAACCATAAAAATATTATATCCATAGTTTTTTTTTGTTTATTATGTACAATCGTATAGTAAAGCTTTTTATTTCTTTTTTTTTTTTTCAAACTGGTCTGGCTGTATTTCAGGACTGACGGTTACATTGTGTGTGAAGAGGATGAGGAGATTCTCAGAGCTGCTTGGGTGGAAGACCAAGAGATCCAGAAGAAGAAAGAGAACGAGGTTTGTCGGTTAGATTCCTACATTTTGAACTGAATAAACTTTCTGTGGTTCAATTCAATTTTATTGATATACCCCAATATTAAAACACACTTAAAAAATACCACTTATTTCTTTCCAAATCCTTGTGTTTTTATCTGTTGTGATTCTGATCTCCTGTTCTAAATGCTGATTTAAACATATTTGAATTTTCTTTTAACAGACTGTATGGAAAAAAAAGGTTTAGGAATTCACTTTTTCTTCAGTTTCTCCAAACAAACTTTGTTTTTATTCTGTCTTCCAGAAAAAAGAGAAGAGAGCCGTGGCCAACTGGACTCTGCTGGTAAAAGGTCTCCTGATCAGAGAGAGACTTAGACAGCGCTACAGTCAGAAGAACCAGGGAGTTGGGGGCGCTGCTCGTGAAGATAACGCGGGCGGCTTTTCTTCCGATGAGGAGCCAGCTGGGGGTGATGGCACTGGTGCAAAGACAGCTTCAGAGACACTGGCAATGTCCTGGCCCCAAAACAGGCAAACCGAGGAGGGCGGCGGAGGAGCTGGCACCCTGAAAAAGATGACAAGACGGGGGAGGAAGGGTCAGGAGCAGCATTTATTTCCCTTTGAGAAAGTGTGAAGCCATACATCTAAGCCAAACGGTTGTCGAGCCTTGGTAAACAAAGGAAATCCCACTGACCTCCACAAAACACTGGTTAACTGGTTTGTGATTTTCACTGTGAGCAGTCTAAATGTGCTTTCAGGGAAAGATTTGGTTTACTTTATAACAGTAAACCGAATCCAGATCTGAGTTAAGTTTAGAAGAATCGGTTCACAGGTGAACAGTAGGCAGTGGGGGGGAAAAAAGTCCCAAAAAAAAGCTTTGAATCCCATTTTTGCTGTTGTCATGGCTGTGCGTCCACATTAAAATCCCATTTTTACTAAATGTCATTGGCATTTAAAAAAAGGAAAATTCAAAATATGTCGAAGAAAGTAAGTCTTGTTTACAAAACTGTGTCTGCAGGTTTGTAAAAGTAGAACAAAAGCACTGTAAATAAACGATCAAAGAAATGTCATTGTGTTTAACATTTCATGAAGCCACGCCCCTTACCTCTGTGACTTTACAGTGGCTGCTGCCCATAAAGGGTTGCGTGCAGCAGTATGGTTCACCATTGGAAGTTTTAGCTCCCGTTATGCAGAAAGTTGGTGTGTTAGACAAATAAACGTAAAACAGCTGTTGACACTACAGCTGGAAAAAAAAGCATTTTTAAGGACTTTATTTGCTGAATTTAAATAAATATTCACAGCAATCGAGATTAAAGGGAGCACAGCTCTTACATCTTACATTTGTCTTTTCCACCTTAAACTTTCTTCTTACTGATTTTAATTTCTAAGGGGGAATAAAACATTAGAATTGTGGTGCTTTTTTTTTATTTTTTATCAAGGGTGCTATGTAAAAAAACTGTCTCCACATGTACTTTTACTTTGAAGTTCTCACTGATTATTTAAACCTTTATCATAAAAAAGAAGGTTAAAAAGGTCAGCATTCCTGGGGATTCATTTTGTTATCCACTTTGTTTTTTCACTCATCTCTAGGATGCACAGATCCATTTTTCTGTTCTAATCTGTACGCTGTGTTTGTTAACGCACAGCTGATGGGGGCTGAGAATAAACTGTTTTGAATGACACATATATTTTTGTAAGAACTGTTGAAATATATACTTAAAGAAAAACTGTCTTCCTTTTGTGTTTTTTTCCATTTTTCCTTGAATTTAGACATTTTAGGGAACATTTTAAGCAACAAAATTCCCTTTTTCCTCTTGACCCTTAGTAGTCTCTGAACTCCCCAGTGCATTTGTAGGAATGAGGACACGCCTGCTATTGAAATGGCTTTCATTCCAAATTTATTGTTTAGGTATCGAATAGATTTTTAACGTTGAAATGTTTGTTTTTAACCAAACATAAGAGTTATGAAACATAATTGTGATGCTTGGAATAAATCATTTAAAGATTATATATAGTTCTGTGGCAAAATGCCTGTTTTTTAACACAATTTTCTACAAAGTTTTCACCTCAGCTTAGCTTTATTTTTGGATTTAAACATTTTTAATTTATCTACACACTTATGATCTTTGTTATAAAATGAAACAGTTTGAGCTTAATTTTTGCAGTAGAAAATGATAACATTTACTACTCTGAATTGTTTTGTTTTTTAACAATTCAGGTTTCGATTGGGATTTGTGTGTAATATAAGGACAAGAGACCTATTGGGGACAAAAAGAGCTAGGGGCTAAACTAGAAAAGATGGTTTCTAAACATTGCCACAAAAAATCTGTTTTAAAGGCAAATTATCAAAGCAAATTATAATGTTGCAAAAAATGCCTTTAAAGACCCCAGACTAATAAGGGTTCAGTCATTTTACCTTTGTTTTTTGGTTTCCAAACTAAAAGAACTCAAACATTCTTGATAAGGTTAATAATAAATACCTAAACAAATACTTTTACTCCCCAGTTAATCCATCTGGACCAGGAGATTGAGTGAGTGAGTGAGTGAGTGAGTGAGTGAGTGAGTGAGTGAGTGAGTGAGTGAGTGAGTGAGTGAGTGAGTGAGTGAGTGAGTGAGTGAGTGAGTTATTTTGTATAGTCATGATTCATTGTACGTGGGGATCATGGGTCACATGTTTTAACGGAGGAGAGTGGGAAGGGTGAAGGGTGGGTTGGGTTTTTACCGTAATATTGTATGTTTTCTGTCTTTCAACTGCATGAAAAGTGCAAAGTGCAAATGTACCTAATTTTAAATTTTTTAAAGTCAGAAGAAAATTGTGTTCTTGGTGTTTTTGTCATGTTTTTGTACCATTTTTCTCATGATTTGAGTATTTCTTTATTCAGCTCCTTGTGAATCAGGAGCAGATGCAAAGATGCTGTTGGAGAAAGCTTGTAGCTGTGACATTGATGCTACGATTGGCGGGCCACCAGCTCCCTGCTCCGCTCCATTCCAGCGCCTGCAGACGACTAGATCCATGTACGTCTTTGTTTTCCTCGGTCGAGCTGGTGTCTGACTCAAAATGTACGTCTGGATAGCTCCAAAATTGCTCTCCCTTTTAATTGCAGCGATGATGTCAGGCTGGGGGCTGTGAGGAGCTGTAAGCTAGTGGGGGAAGGTCTAAACAAAGGGATGATGGGAAATTAAGGCAGCCTTACACTACATCAACAGTCCCACCCACTACTCAGAGGGGAATTTCTAATGAATTACTTCAGCTCTGCAGAAACTATATTCTAGGAAATGACAGTTTTTTTTTATTTTTGGCTAAATTTTTGGCTGTATAATCATAACTATTAGACCACTGAGGACGCTTTGAAAATGGATCAAAAGATCATTGGAGTGGGTCTTCAAATTTAAACCATCCCTTCATTACTTACCATCACTACTGTTCCGGTCACACATGCAGTAGCTTCAGTAACTCTGCAGTCTTTTTAGGGGGAACATGGAAACATCTCCAGACCAGCTGAGCTCCTCCTGGATGATCAAATGTCTTCAAACCTCCATAGGAGATGTTCTGTGAAGGAGGCTCATTTCTATTACTTCACTCTTTAAACACTTGGGATATTTCTTCAACCCAACTCTTGGGTCGTTCATGTTTTGGTTACTTTTTGAAGCAACACCACGTTTTTGGTTTAAAGTGCTAAACCAAAAACCACTGTAACGTTTTAACACAACATATGCTTTTTTTCTCTATATATATCTTTTTCTGAGTTAGCTTAGGTGTTTAAGTGTTGGGTGAAAAATAACCCAGTTTGATCATTTTTAACAGTTTGTGTTCTACTGGGGATTTTACTGGTTCCCCCCAATCATTCAGCTTCCACTCCGTTAACTGGGATCAGGTGTGGGAACAGGCGGTTTGTCTCTGAAATCAGGCAGACTCCACTGCCACCAATGGTTCAAGCAGCAACAATGTGTGAAACTGAAGACCCTGAACCAAAACAGCTTCCTGGTAAGATGTGTGCTTAATTGAAGGGGTTTGTGTGAAGATGCAGTAAATGGATTATGTGTACGAGGTTTTTCACCCACTTCAGACTTTTGGAAGTGAAACAGCAACATGGAGAGATGAGCTGTGAACAACAATAAGCTGTAGAAATAAAAAGAAAAACAACCCTCAAGGAGGGTGCAACGGGGTCAAAAGAAGATTTGATATCACAGACTATGTCATTGGGAAATGAATTATTTTTCTACAAAACTCAAACATTTGAGTTAATTTTTTCAACCTAATTCATCATGTCTACCCAACTAAATATTTTTTTATAACTCAAATTTACATATTCATCTAACCAAATGTCATATTACTCCAAGTCATAAATTAAGATGTTTTTCCATCTTTATTGTACTTCTTTTCTTGAACTCTCTTATTTCTAAGTTTGAGCCTGCAGATATTCTCATTTTTATATCAATGAAGTGATTGAAACAAAATGGATTTGCAACATGAAAAACATAATCAATTACCATTTCTCCAACTTTAATATTGCTTTACTTAGCCCTGAGGCTGCTGAATAAACTCCTCATTCTCTCCCTCCGTCTCGCTCATGGTGCAGAAAGAATTAAACATAATGGGCGGCAGTGGCTCAGGTGGTTGAGCGGGTCGTCCAATGATCAAAGGGTCGGCGGTTCGATCCCCGCTCCCCCCAGCCAAACTGTCATTGTGTCCTTGGGCAAGACACTTCACCCTCCTTGTCTCCAGTGTGGCTCCACTGGTGTGTGAATGTGCATGGATGATCCCGGTGATGGTCAGAGGGGCCGTAGGCGCAAACTAGCAGCCACGCCTCTGTCAGTCTGCCCCAGGGCAGCTGTGGCTACATTAGTAGTTACCATCACCAAGTATGAATGAGGACTGAATGAATAATGGACACATTGTAAGCGCTTTAGCGCATCGCAGATAAATCCAATCTATTATTATTATTATAACAAGACAATTAACTCAGCAATGCAGTTAGACAGCTAAACAAACACATTTGGTCAAAAACTCACACTTAAACCCAAATCTGTCCAGACAGGCAAAGGGAATGGTATCCCACAATCCCTTGCGGTGCCGATCCAACAGCAGCACCAAAGTTACACCGACTTAATTGAATTAATTTGAATGAAAGTAAAACAACTGTCTGATAACTACGCGTTAATTTTGAGCTGATTTAACTTTAAAAAAAATGATTTATCTTAACTGAAGCAAATAATGGAGTTGGATCAATGTAAAATAGTTTGACATTTGGTGACATTTTGGACAAGAGGTGAAGGAGACAGACAGGAGGTTTGAAAAGTCTGATAGAAAAGAGAGCAGAGATGACTTCAGGTAGGAATAATAAACTATTAAAGTCACTAAAACCTAGATGCTCATTCTGGTTTACATTTCTGCTGACCACCTGTTCACTTAATTTGGGAAAACAAGTGTAGACATGCATGACAAGTCAGTCCCAACAGAGAAGAATGAGGACAGAGGTTCAGATGACGATGATGATGACAGAAAGAAAGAGAGACGATCAGCTGGTGATGAAGAGGGAGGGGAACAGAGAGGTACAGAGGAGAGGGCTGGGGCAAGGCATTACTCAGAAGATTCTTCTGCATGGCCTTCACCACATAAATTTGGGGAATCATTGAAGCAAAACATGGTAGAAAATAGCTCACAAAAATGTTCTGCTGGGCCATATCCAGAAGAAGTCATGAGATTTATCCATTGAAACAATAAAAGTGTTGTGTGGATGTTTGGATAGCCTTAGGAGGGGTGGATGGGACATTTTATTATGTGCATTTATGTCTGTGTGTGGGGGGGTTAATGTTGCCGCATACCCCTATGAAATTTGGTAGTTGGTAGATGAATGAATGAATGATATCAGTGATTTATTTCTTAATAAAATCTATGATACATCTATATATTCACTTCTAAATCAAGTCTCCAAAACCTGTTTACATTGATTTAGACCACATGTACTGTTGTTTTCTCTTCAACAAGAGAATAACAGAGAGATCGAGGGTCTGCTGGAAAACATCCGCCAGCTGAGCCGGGAGCTCAGGTTGCAGACGCACATCATAGATCATTTTATTCCACAGGAATATCAGGTCTGTATGTGCTCACATTAAAAAAAATTTTGTAAATCACATTTCAGAAACGTTATTGTAATTTAGCTTTAATTCAATTAGATTATGTCATATCATTTATAATGACATCCATATCAGATTTTTTAAATCTTGTATTGCATTATTACAGGTGAGTACTGAGTTTAACAGGGATGGATTTATGATGCCTCAAACCTTCATGAAGCACGCCTGCTGGCCGACGATAAGGCCTGCAGATAGCAAATAGCTCAACTCTTGCTTGTAGACGTATCAAACAGATCTAATGAGTTTAAATAGCACAAAATCGACTCCTAAAGCATCTCAAACTTTCAGCATTTGTTTGTAAAGACGGGCAGAACCATCAAATCTGGTCGACACACTGACAAACATGCTGTGTTGTTAATATCATACAGAATCCATTATCGACTCTTCAGCTTCTTTAATTTGTTCTCTGTTTTTCTTCTAGGAGATGATTGAGAAAAATGTTTACTGGAATGAAGACCAAGGAGAATGGCAGCTGGTGAGCTCACTTTGATTTGTGTTTGGTTGTCATTTTATTACATTAAGAATGTATTATAATCAAAGTAAATGAAGTGATTTCTATTAGATTACAAGGCTTTCTTTTCATTTTGTTTCATTTATTTACGTGTGTGTGTGTGTGTGTGTGTGTGTGTGTGTGTGTGTGTGTGTGTGTGTGTGTGTGTGTGTGTGTGTGTGTGTGTGTGTGTGTGTGTGTGTGTGTGTGTGTGTGTGTGTGTGTGTGTGTGTGTGTGTGTGTGTGTATATATATATATATATATATGCATATTTTTTCAGAAATGTGTGGCTTCCACTGGCAACAATATGAAAAAACAAAAGAGAAAAGGATGTAAGTTGATGAGCTGTAACTGTATTTATTTCCTTGTTTCTTTGACAAACTCTGTTTGCTTTTTTGTTTTGGTGTTGTGACATGAAGCCGTTGGAGGTGGATCTGTCCCATGTGTACTTGGCCTACACAGAGGAGAGTCTGCAGCAGTCACTGATGAAGCAGGAAAGGCGCAAAACGTCTAAAAGTAGCAAGAGGGGCCGACCTAAGACTGGGCGAAGGTGAAGGTTGTTTCACAACAGTCAGCAAAGATACTAGGCCCGTAGTTCATCAAAAACTAATTGGATAAATGTGTTTCACTTCATTGTTTTTTTTTTTAAGTCATTTACATAGAAAATGTGGTATTTTTTTCTACATTCTCAGATGTTCAGATGGAAACAACATAAGCATGTTAGTCAAAATGCATATAGCAGTCAACATAACACTGATTTTGAGATGGAGATTTCTGAACAGAGAAGTGGCTCAGTGTTTAATTTAGAAAATGTAAGCAAATATTAAAGACTTTATTTAGACATCCAGATTCATATGCTTCTGAAGATATCTTTATTTAGAGGTTAGATTGTGTCAGGGTTCTGACTTTTTCCTTAATAAAGAGAAGAACCACACAGGAGATGAGAACTTTTGCTAGACTTCTGCAGAAGGAGAATCGGTCTGTGACAGCGCGAACTGTCACAGAGGAGTTCTGCCTTCCCAGTGTATATATTTTTTTAATTATAAATCCTTACCATGGATGACTTTGTACGTTCCAAATGTCTGGAAGCTCATTTGTTTGATTTACAATTTATTAAAGTTTTATTTATTGATGGGTGGTTTGCAGGATTTCTGACGCCCGATGAAACCGTCGGTGTCCCTGCAGCTGTTTGCTTGAATCCTTTCTTCCTCCACCAGAGACCAGATCTCTAAATTTGTGTGATGCTTCAGTCTGAGGAGAAGCACTTTTTGCCTTTTTCAACGTTGTAATGCTGATAACAGACTATTTTCATTCATCTTTGTCTTTTAATGATGAAACGGGACGCTTCACCTGCTGGAGAGGGCGCATGTAACACTGTTTACTTCTGCATTGGTGTTAGGATGACAGGTTCATGACGTAAGGTGACAGATGAACTTCAGGTTATGTGAATGAAAAGGAGAATAAAAGGCTGCAGCGGTCCTCTACACCCAAACGTGTCTCTCTCCTTATTTTACATATGAAAGTCCGCTTTACCGACACAGAACCCCGGAAAGACGGCTCCACTGACAATAATCTGATTTTGAGTCGCCAAAAGGTTCAGAATCACTTTGTTTTAAACCTCTAATAATCCGGAAATAAACTTCACAAAAGGCTCCACGTATTTCATCTTCAAGCTAGGCTCAGATAAACAGACAACTTCGGTGTTTTCTCCTTGTTAATCTATGAATTTTTCCCCGTAAATTTACGGGTTTTTATCTCCTAACTGTTCTTATTTTTTGGTGGCCATAAAACTGTCGTAAACTCTGAAGTACAAAGCCATTAGCTCACTAACATTAGCCATGACACTGAATACTACTGGAAGACTCGCGACTTTATTTCAACTTCTGTCGACAAGTTTTTTCTCGAAACCGTGTGGATTTTCTCATGACGAAATTAAAATCGTCACGTTGGCCAGAATTTTTTTCCCTCACCGTGGCCCTAAAACTCTGTCGTAGTCGACAGACTTGATGCCTTCGTGAGGACATTTATGCTAAATACCAAAAGTCAAAAATGGTGCCTAAGGAAAGAAAAGAAGAGGGGGGGGGGAATGAGACAAAGAAAAGGGTTTGTCCTCACAGCTAGATGCACGTTTTCTAAAGCTACCTGCCCTGCAACAACATTGCCGAGGAAAACTTTGTTTCGGTCGATGACTGTCAGATAAATGCATCTAGACATTAAAGAAAAATACAATTAGAAACAACAAACCACAACAAGAATAAAGTTTCTCATGCACAAGGGAGAGGAGCAAATGGGACGGAAAACGTCCAGCATGTTTCTCTTCTCAAAGGACTGCCTCCCCCTGTGCTGCCTTTATTAAGAATTCAAGTGGGAGATCCAATTTCAAGACATAGAGAAAAAGTTCATTGGGGGTGTCGTATAATGACCCATTTGGTGGATTCTTAGTTCAAACAGTTTTCCTGATCAGCTAAGGACAATGTGTCGTAAAACCCCCTCATCCTTGCTGGGATTGGGATGAAAAGCAGATGAGCAAACACAAAAAGCTTTCTAAAAAGGTCAATCTGAGTTAACAGTTAAACATACACATTTAACCAATACATTTAACCAATGATAATAAACCAATTTCACACTGTTTCATCACTGTTTATTTTTTTAAGATTTTATTCTTAAACGTTTGCTTTGCCTTAACTTGTAACAGTTATGATTCATGTGTCTGTCTGCTCTGCTGTAACACAAAGGTTTTGTTGTTTTGCTGTTGTATATTAGTTCATGATGTTAAATGAGCTGTGATGGTAGCTGCTGCTGCTGCCGTAACATGCTAGTGGGGCAAATAACTGCAGATTGGCCATTACTGTAATAATCATTTGTGACAGCTCAAACATTTTCACAAAGTTTTTAATTGGGGATTTCGGGGTTTATTTTAAGCCTGCATGTATGAAGTTTATTATGTATTTATTTACGGATGTTGGGTTATATCTTATATAGTTATTACCAAAGTTATTACTGCTTACTACTCCATTGAACGAAAACGCTTTTCCTAATGCTGTAACTGTTTTCCTTTGCTACATCTTAAAATAGACAACAAAAAATATAATATAATAAAATATAATAAAGTTATAATAGTTAATTGAATTTTCACAAATCTGTAGGTAGTTTTAAAGTTGGATATTTACCATATACTACAACTCTATGGTGACATGATGTAACAGGTCATAACGAAAAATATACGTGGAGCAGGCGTGTATCCATGTTCTCCTCTCTTTTAAAAAGAAATCACAAGATAATGAGCAGGCCTCGGTCTGCGCTTGGCCCGCGGGCGTGTGGGCAAGTTAATGAAGCTCAACCCCAGATCCAAAGTAAGTCCTCCTCTCCTCCAGTGGAGCTCCTTCTGCACGTAAGCAGGACAATGATGCAACCTTCTGCTCTCTCTCGTCAGCCGCCTGCCCTCCCTCTCCACCCCCACCTCCTTGCCCCGCACCTGTAAGACCGGCATCTCCACCCCCCCATCGCGCCTGCCCTCTGACTGCTCTCTGTTACGCAGCCTTCCAAGAACGGGGAGGAAGTCTTAGCTTCTGGGCCCACCCTGAACCTCCGACGTCCTGCTTTCCTCTGTCTGGTAGAGGAGGCCTGTGACTCTGCAGCAGAGACCTTCAAAGAAAACAATTTTGGAAAAGTTGCATTTCATGTCAAGTTTTTTAATTTTTTTTTTTTTTTTCAGACGGTAGGCGTGACGCCACGGTGAGGGCGGAGACGCCGGTCTTACCCTGACTTTGGTATCTTTAAATGGACATCCTGCTGAAGAACACGCCACTTTCAGGCTTCTGTGACCTGATCTCCTGGATCTCCTCCTCCTCCTCCTCTTCCAGAGCTGCCGCCGTCACTGGATGTGGTCTTGGGTGGTCCGTTTTGGCATGTCCATCCCCAGCAGGAGCACATTCTCCGCCGGTGTGAAGGTAGCTGGATACTTGCATCATTGTCCTGCATATGTGCAGAAGGAGCTCCACTGGAGGAGAGGAGGACTTGCGTTGGGCCGTTTGTACCCAACCGCCGACGGAGGCCTGCACATCATCTGGTGGTTTCTGAGGAACAAAGGGGACCATGGATACACGTCTGCTCCACGTGACCCTGTAGAAAAGCACAAAGTATTACACAATAAGCACAATTATGGACTTACGTACATAATAAATGAGTACAAATCTTGAATTTTTTTTCTGTAGATGATTTAACTTGATTTGTGAATCTAATCCATCTAAGTAACAAACCCAAGCCCTAGTTATTGTTCCAATGTCAGATTCCTACCTTTCTTTCTCCGGCAGCCTTCTCCTGGCTCTCCAGCTTCATCATCACCTTCATCCATCTCCTCAGACCCACTGCCCTCTGACCCAGAGATCTCTTCACCTAAAATGTCAAAAGCGCAGGTTTCTCAGCATTTCTACACTTTAAATAGATAAGAAGTGTCAGTGCTTTAAGGTCTTCTGTGCTGAGTATGTGTTTGATAATCTGCTTCTTACCCTCTTCCTGTTTGTTCCTAAGGTCCTTGATCTCTTTTTGAAACGTCGTACATCGTAAAATAGAATCTTTGGGATCCTCATTGATCCTGGCCTTGTTTGTGATGTTTTTAGCCCTGTTAGCATAGCACAGGGTACTCGTGGTCTCATCACAATTATAGTCTGCAGGACCAATGTTTGCACACTGGTGGAAAGAAGCACAGAATTGATTAGGATTCCTATTTTATAATATTACGTACATTTTGCCAAAACTAGTAATCAATAAATATGTATTTAATGTAATAATAAATCTGCACCAAATGGATCAACTGCATCATCTCTAACCACATTCTTTTGAACTTCAGCAGTACCATCATAGTCTTGGAGTTTCCTCCCAGTGAGTCCTGAAGCAGACGGGTCAGTTTGGAGTTTCTGCAGGGAATGTGGGTGCTCTAGCCATCAACCAGGGCTGAGATGATGTTCCCCAGTGTGGAGAGGGAGAGGTTGATCTTTGTTGCCTCCTTCAAGCGGTGACCTGTGGCTCCAGTTTTACCCTGTCTCTCTGAATCCTGCGGGGATGGAAAGCAAATGGGGTAGATAAAGTGAAGCAGAAAATGGGAGGGAACCTATCTGTGGAGATGCATTTACAAACAACATCAGTGTCATCTCATTCTGAGGGAAATTGTTTTTTCTTATTATAACATACCTCCAGATCAACCAGATGGAGCTTTCCCATTCGCACATGTTGGTTTCCGTCCAGCCCTTCTCACTGTGCTCAACAGTGACAGTGAAAGTATTATGGGAACGGGAGCTGTGCTCGTTCATGTTTGTAGCACCAACAGATCCTAAATGTAAGAATTATAGCTTAATAAAATATAGAAAAATAAGACCCATTACATCACGTTGTTATAAATTGGTTTACTGGGAGAAATGATCTACAATATACTTCCCATTCAGACATAATTTTTAGCAGTTTATTCCTTTAGAATAAAAAAAATCCCAGATCAGCTATTTAACTAACAGTAAATATTGATGTTCTCTGTCAGATTCTAATGGCCCACTGTCATTCTCCTGTCCATGTAGTCAGCATTGCTCCCGGCATAGGTCCTTGATGTACACACCTATATCTGGTCTCTCACCTGTCACGCAAAAAAACAAAAACAAACAAAAATAGAAAAAAAAAGACTTTTTCCACAATCTGTACAATTTTGAGACTACAACTGCAATAATAAGTCAGTTAGTTATTGATGACTAAAGTGAATAACCGCATTACCTCTAACCCAGGCGTGTCCAAAGTTTTTTGGGTGGGGGCCAAATTCAGAAAAATGAGCAAAGGTCCGGCCCGCACACAAGAGGTGACATGTCATGTGTCTCCATTGTTTTCTTGGTGCTGCTGTCATTTTTAAACTCATGACAATTAAAAAGTAAAAGGGCTTATGGGTGACTAACGAGGACAATTTTAAAATTAAATGCACACAATTTAAAAAGTTTCATTCTATAATTACACTGTGTGACAAAACATGCTGCCATGAACAAAATAAAATTCCAAAAACAAAACAAGTTCTTTTTTACATAAAGGGAATACTTTTTCACAGTTCAAAATGGTTTTTCCCACCGTGTTTGAAATCTTCTACACCAGTGCTTCTCAATTATTTTTTGCCTGCCAGCCCCCCCAGGAAAAAGAAAATATTTCGCCCCCCACCCCCACCCCACACTATATATTAGGTTAGTATCTATAAAAATGGTGTAATTATACCTAAAATTGTATCTTTTAACATTAACAAAAGGGGGGGTCAATATAAATCCACTTTCAACAAATATTAACTTTATTTAGCCACAGAAACACTGTTATAGTCTTAACCAGAAAAGAAGCTTAAAGTACCTGAAATAAAATAAAAAAAATCTGTTGGTCCTTATTTAAACTAGAAACATTTTGACCAACTGAACCATTTGATGCTGAGAAAAATCATTCAATTAATAAAAAATATTAAATCTAAATTGATCTGAAACATTAACAGCACCAATACATTTAACGGTTTTAGTCTGAAGAAACAGATAAACATTTTGCTGATGTTTTTTCCTGAATGATGATTTGTTTATTTCTGATGTCATAATGAAGTGCAGCTGTTTTCCTGCATTACCTGCTGTCTTTCTGACACAGTCTGACACAGACTGACAGTCTGACACACCAACTAAACCACAGACAGACAGACAAAAAAGAAAAAAACATTGATGGAAAAATAAACACACGTGATCAAAATGTCTTGAATCATTTTTTACAATTTTTGAAACAAGTGCAGTAGTAATATTAGAAAATAAATTTAACAATTTGTAGGGATTGTTAACTCATTATATTCAATTTATTGTTTCTCTATAACAAGACAATGCTGTGAAGTAAAACATCAAGGCTCCATAATCTGTGTGGCATTATGAATCTAGGTAACTATAACTATACTACCTCTCAAAATGCATGTAAAGTTCTACCCACCACCATGTAGAATAGATGATCAGCAGGCACAGCTCCACTAATCCATCCACCTGTATTGTAGAGCTGTCCGTGTCCCATACACCGCACGACCCGAACAGTCTCACAGGCAAAAAGGCAAACAGCATGGATTTCACTTGTTCTCACAGCCCACTAACTTATGGTGAGCAACTTTACACACACAATTACCCACTTCCCATGAGTCTTAGGGGCTAAAGACGGGGCTAAACCCCTGGTCGCCAGATTATCGGGCACATTTTCAAATGAAAACATTTTTCAGATTCTGAAATAAAACAGAAGTAATATAATTAATTTTAGTTTTTTGTGAGGTCGAGCCCTAAAGAACAGAAAACAGGAAAGCACTGTGCAGATGTCAGCAGCCACATTATGGGCTCCTTCAGGAGGAGGAGGAGGAGGAGGAGGCTGGGGCGGACATGACGTCACTGATAAGCACCTCCAACAGTCTATCTTCCGCTAAACAGGCAAGCACACAAGTGAACATCCCTCTCCAGATTTCCTCTCATGAAAAGTCCTTCCTAGTGGTCACGGAAAGTCCGCGCAGCTGTGCTCCGGCAGGTAAACGTCGTGAACTTGAAACGCTGGAGACGCAGACGGCAGCCCTTTAAATGTGTGTTCACTCCCGGGCTGCTAAGGGCCTTGTTTACATCTCTGTCCCCGGACTAGAGTAATGAGAGGCGGAGGCTTAGCAAGAGTGGGTGATGAAGCTTTGCAGATTCTTGACCACTTCAGCGTTTATCTGTAGGGGAGAAATCCTTTTCTTGTGTGTAAATCGCGACTTGCAAAAAAATTCTGACTGTGATTATTTGTTCGGTGTAATAATAGCTACTTATTTGCTTGACATACTTGCTATCTCGTTAGCCTGGAAGCTAATCCGGCTAGCGAGGGAGTTCAGTGCTTCGCTCATTTTATGCCGTGAAGTCGGAATAAATGCTCCCCGCTTGCAGGCTTTCAAACTCCTTGAATTCCGTCCTCAGACTTGTTTCAAAACACGTTATCTAACCCGAGTTGATTGTGTTCCATTTGCCTGGCAAGATGTGTGTCACCCAGTTAGTTGCCTATTTTTAACCTGGCTTGGGCGGAATGCACGTCTGTCGGATGGCTGGCAGGCTTTTCCGAAGTACACAGTTTAATATTTGTAAATGTATCCCTCCGCTGGGATCGTGTGTCTTTATGTAGCTGACTTTGATTAAATCATTATATAAGAGCTTTTTTGTTTAATGGGATATAGTTCTGCTTTTATATCCTGTACACTTCCCAGTTTTACCACCAACAGATTTGAGTATTATCTGTAAATGCACCACTCTTTGTCGTTTGGGTTTGTAAACTCATAACTAAAACTGAATTCCAGAGCTAGAAACCTTTAGAAACCAAAATTAGTTTGTTTATAAATTGTGCTTCTTTAAGGTCAGATTGTGGGTAAACAGGGTGAGGAAAATCCCCAACATCCGAGGAGTGACATGTAAAAGTCTTTAACTTTTTACACGACAAATGGAAGAAAGCTTGAGTAATCCATCAGCTGTTTGCTATGGAGCCCCAAAGCTAAGCTATCTGTGTGATTCAGTCTTTAGTTTTGTAGTATTATATATATATATGTTTGTGTGTTTATTCCTCACAACTGCAATCATTTCAGACCCCATGTGGTTTTTGTTATTCTCCATGTTAAGATCCAAACCACAGTTGCAAAATGTTTGATTTCAATTTAGTTTTCTACAGATATTTTAATTTCCCTGATTAATGGCCTGTGTTTATATGTTGCATCAACAAATCATTGTACATCCACATTGTTGTTGTTGTTGTTGTTGTTGATGTAGGCTAGAAACCCACTACAGCTCCCTTTAAAGTATTCCCAGTTGTCTTTGCTGTTTTGTCCTAAATTGAATTCAATTCCGTTTTATTTATACATCCCAATATTACAACACAGTTGTTTCAACGGGCTTCACTAACCCATTAAAGTTCATTAAACATTTGCCTCTGGGTTGTGGGTGGAACTGTTGGCATGGAGCCACTTCCTACTCTACAGCCCCTCACACCCCCAACCTAACATAACCAGTGCAACAAAAATGCTGAGCAATATTATAACTGAACAGTTTTTAGCCAGATGTTAGTTTGGATGAGGAGAGACGGACACGGATCTATTTGTCTGCAATGATTGCGTTAGTATGGAGAGGATCACAGGGAGCCTGTGGCTCGCTGACTCTAGCTCCTATGTCACTGCTTCAGGCATTTTTGTCGACCGAATATGATTCACAACTATTTAAATGAAGCAATTTGTATCCTTTATCATGAGAAAAAAGCCTCAGGACCATGTTCATCTGAGTGGGTCTTTACCTTTGCCTGGTTTCACACGCTTTGGTGCTGAAGCTGACGTTACAGCTGCAGTGTAGCAGCAAACAGGAAGGAAAAAAGGAAGAACAACAGAGGGAAGTGGAAGTTTCCTTATGGGGTGAACGTCTAGTCTTGACATTCTTAGATGATCAAACAAAAATAAACCCCCGTTTAAACCATTTTTCAGTTTAACATACAATGTGGAAATTTTTCTTTTGCTTCAGTTTTTTTTTTTTTTTTGTCCTGATTAACTCGGGGCTTTTTAAAAATGTTCCTCTCGTCTCTTTTTCTCTTCGTCTTTCCAGGTTCCCTCCTTTTGCAGACGGAGCAGTAATCTGTGGCACAAATGAGTGACGGAGAGTGTGACTTTTTCTGCTTTTTCCGTTGCTGCTGAGCGCGCTCCATATGCGCCTCAGGCAGACAGGAAGGCGGGGTGTCCCCTAACAGTGGCACCAGGTGGAAGTTGCTGGAAGAAAGCAGGGGGGGGGGGGGCGGAGCTCCACAACCATTTCAGCTACACCTGAACTAGGTGGATCTGGCAGGTAGGCAAGTCGTCTACCTGTCTGGGTGGTTGATTGAATCGACTGGATGTCCGTGGACATGAACAGCCAGGCTTCAGACAGCAACGAAGAGGACTTCGGGGTGAACTCTGAAGAGGAGGATGAGGATGATGGAGTGGATGAAGAAGTTGACATACCAGGTTATTATGAAGGCGTGGCCAGTGATGTGGAGCAACAGAGCGCTGATTCCTTCGACCCAGAGGAGTATCAGTTTACTTGTCTGACATATAAAGAGAGTCAGAGGGTGCTGATGGAGGAAGTGAACAATGTCGCTGCTGCACTGAAGGTGGGTGGGGCATATTTTCTGTGTTTCGATGGAAAAAAGCAGAGATTGTTTTTGGGTGAAGATGTTTTGTAGTAATTCTTCCCTAAAACATAATATATTTCTGGTTCTGTAATCAGGTTTTTGCATATTATGTGAGATAAACTCAAATACACGGCTATATTTGTACATATCAGCAGAAAATCTCATGAAAGGATTATTATTGAATTTGGCAGATCTAATACATTTTTATTGATAAGTGTGCACGTTCTGCTTTGGTTCCAGGCCCACAATAACATGAATGCATCAAAATGTTGGCAGATGTTTTTTTGTTTCTCTCCACCTTAGCTTTCAGTTCACGATCTACACTTTCAGTACAGACTTTTAGTTTTTTTGCGCTGACCCTGATTTTACGTGGGGGTGTGGCTTTGAGCCTATTGGCTACCGGGACATGTTTGACATTTAGGGACAGAGGTTTTGCTGACTCCTGTGTCATCCCTCCTCTCATGTACCAAACTTTAGGAGAGCATTAGCACTACTATTCCCCACAGACGATATACTGGGGCAGGACTGACGTCACCATAACCTCTGTGTCATGATGTCAATCATGTCCTGTCACCAGTGGACTCAACGGCCCACCGCCAAACCTGAAAGACCCCAATTGAAGCTGATGGAAGGATGAGAGGGAGAGAAACTGAAACATAAAACTCCACATTTAAAACAGGAGCTGTTCTAAATAAACCTTTTTTTTCTTGGTCAACAATTTTGGGTTTATGGGTTTTTAGTATTTCTGCAAATTTAAAATGTATATTCTTTCAAAATGTCAACTTGTTTGTAATGTTAACTTTCAAGTTAAAAACTGTTTTCAAATGTTCGTTCTTTTTTTTTTTTCAAATATAAACTGTGGTTTTTTATTCACTTAAATAAATAAAACAAACGTAAGCAGATCCGGATTTGATCCCATGTGTCAGTTCTGTGGAAATGTTTTAAAACCATAGAGAAAAAGAACAGACAGCAGTGATGTGTTGGGAAGTGCTGCCACACAATATAGGGAATAGTGTAAACAATAGGTTAGCATTAATATTTGTTGACAAATGCTTGCAGGAATGTTGTCTGTAGTTTTATTGCTTTATTTTGAAGGAAACAAAGTGAAACATTTCAATTCTGCTTCTTCCTTTTGCAGGTTTTACCCTCGGTGGCCAAATTGATCCTGGTTCATTTCTACTGGCAGGTTTCACAAATCCTGGACAGGTTTGTTTTCATTTTTCTGGATGTTTCTTGTGTGCTGCTACCTCTCGTCTCCTCGTTTTATTTACCATATTTTCCTATTAAAATTATCTAGATTTTTTTTCTTGTATGATTCTTTAGTGTTGAGAAATTACAAGTTGTGAAATTGTTAATGCATCTAGAGAATATTCTTTTCCTTTTCTGATCAATCATTTTTAATCAGCAGAATAAAAACAGGTGTAACACATTAGTTAAAACTAGAAAAGGACATAATTACGGGTTTTAGTTTGAATGTCTCAGCAAATGCATTCTGATTTGTCTGTTGATGGTGAATTGGAAAGCTCCGGCTTAAATTAGTATCTGTTCCCTCTCCTGTTAAGTGGACCTCATGTTTTTTTCCTCATTCCCTACAGATGCAAGTCCAACCCCTCTCTGCTAATGTCTGATGCTCTGGTCCAGCCCCCCAGCAGCAGCAGATTAGTCACTGTGAGTGTGTTTTCCTCCATTCTCTTTAACCACAAAGTGCCATCAGTGTTAAATGCAGCTGATGTTGCTTTAAAGCTGCAGCAGCAGCTGCTGCTGTTTACTTGATCACATCCAGCAGTTTGAACCACTGATCTAATAATCTGATCCATCGTTGTAGTAAACATCTTCAAACAAGTCAAGCTGCTGGATTATAAAAACATAAACTGATTTTAATTCAAAATGGAGCCATATTAAATTAAAACAACCTCATTTTGGTGTTTTGTGGCGCATCAGGCTTGTGTTGGCGTGTTTCATGATTGCTGCCTTTGCTTTTTTCAGGCCCCTCAGTCCCTCCAGTGTGGTGTGTGTCTACAGGTTGTCAGGAGGGACTACTTGCTGACACTGCCCTGTCAGCATTATTTCTGCACAGCATGCTGGGAGCAGCACTGCACTGTTTTAGTCAAAGATGGCACAGGAGTAGGTGAGTATTCCTTGGTCTGCATGTTATGTTTGTTCCTCTTTAGTCATCAAAGCTGGTATTCATGACCAACTCAGGATTTCAAAGTGAAAAAACAGATTGGGAATTATTGTATTCCTGTTTTTATTTAATTGAACGTGTTGAAGCTTTGGATAATTTTCAGAGTAAATCTTTTATTTAACCCCATGATGCCTGATTTTATTTTCCGGCAAAAAAAAAATACTGATGTTTTTACATTCAAGTAGATGCTAATAAATAAGTTAAAATAGTTACATTTACCATAGCACATAAAATAGACATCATTTTGGTATCGTGCAGATTTGTGACAAATGGAAGACCTGTTTACATACCATCGTCCATCGTGATGGGTGACTGACATCACGATGGAGAGACACCATTGTGATGCCACGCCCCCGCCACGCTGCGAGTCGACACTATAAACTGCGGTCACATGAGAAAAATATCTTGATCGAATCAATGGTCAGATCAGAATCCAACCGTGTACATGGGCCCAGAAAAACGTTTTCAGAATATAACAAACGTTCACATGGGGTCACACTTTCGGTCGGAATAAATCATTTGCACATGCAGAGTGGTGTTTGAAATACCGGAAAAGGAAATGAGTCACTGGATCATCGCGGATGAGTCATTAGTTGGGAAATAAAATAAATAAAGTAATAAAGTAATGCATCGAATAATAATGATATAATAATTAGAATAACGAAAAATTACACACACACACACACACACACACACCCCGACAATATCATCGTCCATCCCCATGGTTTACTGCAAACATTGTCAACTGCCAATTTAAGGGACATCGCCAAACCCACGCCCATCGCCACAATCTTTGTGAAATGATTTTAAATTCGAGGTGGAATGGCAGTTTCTACAGAAAATGTGTGTGCGCACTGAACGCCATTTAGATGGACACCTTATTTGCAGCCGTTGTGGCAGAGAGGAACCTTAGCGGCCAAATGAGGCATTTTAGAAAACAGAAGTCGTCAAAAACATCCATCACACGTACTAGGGTCTTTTGTGGCGGTGATAAAAGTTCCTGTACTTGTTGTCTTTGCACAACTTCCAAGATTGCAATCTGAAAATGCAGATCCAGCATAAGGCAGTCATTGCAAAAACAAACTCGCCTTTTCCCCCCTTATCCCCCAACTCTAACATCCCACTCTCTCCTTTATCTCTTCTTTTTTTTCCCCCGTCCGGTCCGACTAGAAATGTATGCTAGCATAATAAAGAAAGTTTAGCCTCAAATACAGAAGGGGTTTATACAAATATACACCTCACGCGTTACATGATTCATACCCTCCTATTGTAACAGTAAAATGTTTCCAACACTAAAAACCTTGAGCTTTTATTTGGTTGCTCAGTTTTTGGGCAGGACAAGTTCATTACAAAATCAAAAATAAAAGGAAGCAGATGGAGTTCCTCTGCTTCTGACCTTTCCTAAGAGGAACTACTGAAGGTTCACAGGCATGAATTGGAAGTGAATCAACCAGTAGTGGAGGAATATGGACAATTGTTTACATTTGTGTTGATATAAAATAAGCAGACAAACTTCAGGGACAAAAGAGGCCTTGATTAAGTTTTTGTAACTCCAGTCTGGCATGAACCTTTGCAGGCATCCCTCATTTTAATAAGCAGGTTAGCAGATGGGTGTGTAAGTTGTGTGCAGTCAGACTGCATACAACTGTTGTGAGCGTGTGTGTGTGTGTTTGTCCCTGCCCATGTAGTACTTCATAATGTTCTTTCAGATAAGGTCAGTCCACACCGCTGGAGTCTGATAAGAGGCTCTATCTGCTGGAGTGTTGATAGTTTAGTGGTGACTGCTGACCCTGATCCACTTTTTCAGTCTGAGTAATTCTGCTTCAAACACAATCCTAATGGAATTTTGTGTGTCGGTGATGAACTTTGTGTACAAACAGAAACAATGCTGATGCGGGGCTTGACCTGATCAGCCAGTTTTAGCGATCGAGAGAACAAAGAACGGAAAATCTTTAGAAGATTTAGATGTAGGTTTTCTTGTGTATAAACATTCTTAAAATCAGATATATCCATTTCTGATCTGTTATTTTTGAAGAAACAGATCCGCTCCTGCCTCCTGTTGCCTGATGCTTTAGCATACATTGTGTGTGTGTGTGTGTTTAGGTATCTCGTGTATGGCTCAGGACTGTCCTCTCCGGATGCCAGAGGACTTTGTTCTGCCTCTGCTGCAGGGAGAGGAGCTGAAGGACAAATACAGACGCTACCTCTTTAGAGACTACATCGAGGTATCCGACTGCCGGTTTTTACTCATTCAGTTCAGGAAAGACCTTTGTTTGTATGAGAGAAAATGGGTCATACTTTAAAAAAAAAAAAAAGAAGATTAATCGAAACTGAATTGATCATCTTTTTAGAAAATGCCATATCGATTTACCAAATCCATAAGTAAATTTTTCATTTAAAGTCAATTCTTTTTCCTGACGTTCAAAATTGGTCGAAATATAAACGTTTTTTTATAAGTTAACAGTCCCGATAAGAATTGTAAAGCCAGCACGTCCGTTTTTCTCTTGTTGTATTGACCCGCCCTCCTAGTTCCTGACCATGACTGATGAGATCTTTTGTCACGTGACTTTGTTTACAAGCTTTGGTCCATAACAGAATGGGCCGCTTGATGCCAGTCTAAATACAGACCAAACGCAAAGTTCAGGACTTAAGCCGGACCAAATTAAGCAAACTCCATCCAGAACAAAGGCTTTTTTCTAAAACATTGAAAACAGTTGCTTTTTTTTTTTTTTTTCAACTTAAGACGATAAAACTATGGGAAAATTTATACATTTCTAAATTGTTGTTTGGTTGTTTGTCAAATTTCTGTTTCCTGGAGGTTGAATCATTCTTGCATTTGTCTACAGAGTCACTTCCGGTTGCAGTTGTGTCCGGGTGCAGACTGCCCCATCGTCATCAAGGTGCAGGAGCCTCGGGCGCGCAGAGTTCAGTGTAGCCGCTGTGGTGAAGTCTTCTGGTAGGAAGTGCTGGCAGATCCAGCAAATATCACCCAAACGCATGCATAAGAACAGCTAAGAGCATTTGAATGTTTTGTTGCTGTTGATCTCTCTAAAAGTTTGGATTTGAAAGTAAATGCCCAGAATTTTGCGAGACTGTTTGCTTGAAAAGCCCTCAGATAACGGTTTGGTTTTCTTTTGTTAGATGTTGCCAGATTTGTATTTTGATGGCCACTTATCTGTCTGTTTACATGAAGGACGTTTGATGCTGTTTTAGTGAATTTTTGTTTTTCTTGTTTTCTTCTTCTCTCTCTTAGTTTTAAATGCCGTCAGATGTACCACGCCCCCACAGACTGTGCAACCATTCGGAAATGGCTGACCAAATGTGCAGACGACTCAGAGACTGCAAACTACATTAGTGCACACACTAAAGATGTACGATGACTGCTCACAAACCCACCTTAACAGACTTAAAACTCTGCATTTCGCCCTGTTTTAGAACCTTAGAGAATATAGAAATGTAAACATTTTTGATCAAATTTGAACTTTGTAGATTTTGAAGCTGGAAGGTAAAAGCTGTTTGTTGTTTCTTTAGTGTCCAAAGTGCAATATCTGCATCGAGAAGAATGGAGGGTGTAATCACATGGTGAGTGGGAGCCATGAGTCACCCTTTCTTAGAAAGCGGGATCATTTATTCATATTACAGGAATCTGAACGTTAACTGCTGAAAACGGAAAGATGTTGGAGCAGATCTCTGGTTACTCAACTTGACTCTTCTGTGTGTGTTTCTTTTTTTTTTTTTCCAGCAATGTTCCAAGTGCAAACACGGTGAGTCCTTTATCTGTGTTTCATATCCCCTTGGAGCCATAATGTACCTTAAAAGAAAGTCACTAATCAGAACAAAAAAAGACACCTTTCCTGGAAGATCTATGCAGTTTTGTTTATCCTTTTTGCAACAACTAAAACAATTTTGTCAAGATAATAGATGATGATAATAATAATGATAATATTGAGCTTTATTACAGTCTCAAGGTCCATTTACCACAAAATAAACAAAACATATAAAAGACTTCAGGATAAAGATAGGACACAAACAACTATAAGAACAATGACATAAAAGTATTAAAAAAAAAGTCATAAAAATATAAAAATCCTTGACATATGAATATAAAAACAATTACATAAAAGTATAAGAAAAATACCCAGGTATCGTGAACTTAATAAAAAGACTAAAACTGCTTACTTAAAAAAAAATAATAAAAATTCTTAAAGGTTTAAAAAAGACGACTGTACCAAAACCTCCAAATAGGGGATTGGTATTTAAATGTGCTCTCCCCAGTGACATTGGTGAGAGTTAAAATGATTTCATAATCATTTAATAATTTCTCTTTCATCAGAGCCTCCATTTAATCGAAAGATTTATTTTTATCACATTATCCCCTCTTTGTTTCTCTTTAACTGATGAAACCATATTTTTATTTGCAAATAGTTTACATGCATAGAAATTCCTGCTTGTTGATAGTTAAAGAGAAATGGAGATTTAATTATTTTGCTTTTTGTGACACTGACAGTTTATTAACTACAGAGGTACATGCAGAGTCCATAACAGATTTTGTTTGTCCTGAAAGACTTCTGCTGGATGTGCCTTGGAGACTGGAAGAGTCACGGCAGTGAATACTACGAGTGCAGCCGCTACAAAGAAAACCCGGATATAGTTAACCAGAGCCAGCAAGCTCAGGCCAGAGAGGCCCTGAAGAAATACCTCTTCTACTTTGAGAGGGTGAGTTTATGTTTTTTTAGAGAAAGAGTCTATTCAAACTCAATAAAATGTAAAAATGCACATCCTTAAAAACCCACTCCAATCATCTTTTTCAGCTGTTTTAAAGTCCTCCTCCCATGAAAATCAGATTTTTTGCATGTTGCATTTTTCTTATGAATGAGAACAAATATAATATGAAATAATTTCTGAGTATTTCTCCCAGGAATACAAGCTCCCTGATCTGCCCCCCCTCGCATTAACCAGAGAGGGTAAAAATAAAAACAGGAAAGACATTGGGGGACCGTTTGTATTATTGCCTCGATTAAAAGAGGCAAACGATTTGAGTGCCAGTCACTCAAATCAAGCAAAGAGCAAAACAACCAACAACATCATTCCTATTTCATTGTAATAGTTTAAAAATTGTACTCCAAATAACTCTCGTCGACATAGGAAAGGAATATCTAACATAATAGGGCTCCATCTGATTGGTCAACAACGTGAAGGGGTCCATTCGATTGGTGAAATGCGTGAATGGATTAATTTTATTCGTTAAATGTTTGAAGTTGCCATAAGATTCTTTTAGCACATGGAAGGTAACCATTTATTTATTGTGAAGGTAACCATTTATTTGAATCCACCAGTGGGAGAATCACAACAAGTCTCTGCAGCTGGAAGCTCAGACGTACCATAGGATCCAGGAGAAGATCCAGGAAAGAGTCATGAACAATCTGGGAACGTGGATTGACTGGCAGTACCTGCATAATGCTGCAAAGCTTCTTGCTAAGGTATGGTTAAGACGTTGCTGTGACTCCTCAGATATGTCAGTAAATCTCACAAGTTTTGATTTGATTTGAAATGGTTTATTTCAAGCAATTAAGTAGAAATAATACACAAAAGCAATATAATCATCAGTTATACATTCATACAGTAAGTAATCAAACTTAGGATAATTAGACATATTAATAAATATTTCTTGAAAGGGAGTGGAAGGAAGCGAACTTATATAATCCCACCCCGTTATACTATAACCATTTTATTACATGATTTATCAATATCCGGTTCCTAGCTTTTATCAGACATAATTAAGAATCATAAAGTATCAATAAAGCACATGACAAAGATGAATTACTTAATTATTATGTAAAAATAACTATTTTAGAAATCAACATGGCAAATGCAGATCAGTTATCTCAAATATATGCAGATTATGTTACTTATAAAAGTCATTCATATGATTATAACATAATACTGTATCAGTAATACAGTTTCAGAGGTTTTCATACCAAAATTTCATCAAGTATCAAAAGGAATCATTAGGAAAGATTTTTGAATCAATTTATCAAGTTTAGGAGCAAGTGAAGTAACATCATTAAACGTCGATCAATTTAACCATTTTCAATAAGTGATTAATCATTTGTTTTACTTTTTTTTTGTATTTTTTTATTTTACTTTTTATTATAAAGTAATGCTGTAAGGGAAAAATAAAAAGGGTCCATAATCTGTCGATTGTCCAAGGTTGGCATAAGGTTGGCAAATAAGGCCATTACCAACACATTGCACTATATTGATTAACTGTGGATCTGTGTGATGCATTTTCTGCACTATAGTGCACATGGGATTATAAGGTGCACCATCATATAATGGTCTGTTTTAGACTTTGTCATATATTAGTCACACCGAACTATAAGACGAGACAAAAGAGTGAGAGAGATGAGAGTCAATCAGACTTTATTAACTACATTCACAGTCATTCTAATTCCTGTTTGTGACACGTTAGTCACATTAGCGTATTCACCATCTCTAGAACTAACAACCTTGTTTGTAACACAAAGAAAACACCGTCTGACAGCGCTACATCTTAGCCGTGTTAGCATATTTACAGTATCACCCAAACTTGTAAAAAAAAAACGACTAATATTTTGACAGAACCTCTGACAGAACAGTACCTCTCAAAATCACTTTGACATCAGTAAACACAACCAAAATGAATCCATATATAAGGGGCTCCGCATTATACAGTGTGCTTTTGTCACCTGTGGTTATGAGCTCTGGGTAATAATAGAAAGAACGAGGTCCTGAATACAAGGAGAGAGCTCGGAGTAGAGCCAGCTGAGATATGGTCTGGTATGGATGCCTTCTGGACGCCTCCCTGGAGAGGTGTTCCGGACATCTCCCACTGCGTGGAGGCTTTGAGGAAGACCCAGGACATGTTGGAGAGACCACTCTCAGCTGGCCTGGGAAAGCCTCGGGTCTCCCCAGAGGAGCTGGAGGAAGTGGCTGGAGAGAGGAAAGTCGGGGCACTTCTGCTTAGACTGCTGTCCCAGCAAGTCGTGACCTAGTCCTGGATGAGCAGAAGAAGATGGACATATGATGTCTTATTTTATTTAATTAAAAAAAGGCTTTTAACTGCACCTTAAAGTGCAGAAAATATGGTATTTTGATTCAAATAATCTTCTCATTCCCAAATCCTTTAGCGTAAAGCTGGTCTTTGTCTGTTTTCAGTGTCGCTACACACTGCAGTACACCTATCCTTATGCCTATTACATGGAGTCTGGGCAACGGAAGCAACTGGTAAGGAGCTTTGTTGTTTGTGCTGTTGTTGTGTTTGATGTTGAAACTCCCTCATTGTTTCTTCTTCACCGTCTTCTCCAGTTTGAGTACCAACAAGCGCAGCTTGAAGCAGAGATAGAGAACCTGTCCTGGAAGGTGGAGCGGGCCGACACCTATGAGAGGGGAGTGGTGGGAGGCGAGGGGGACCTCAGTGCGAGTGACAGAGGGGTAAGAGACCAGAACAGGGGCTGAACGATGGGGTGGAAAAAGACGACACCATCAGAAGAAGATGCATTTCTATTTATTTGTTTTTCTGCTTTTGTTTCACACAGGATCTGGAGAATCAGATGCACATTGCAGAGCAGAGGCGACGTACGCTGTTGAAGGATTTTCACGACACCTGAGGCTCCGATTGTGACTGCAGAGCACCAGCATCTCTCCTTCCTCACCTTTTTTCTTCTCTCTTCCTCTGCTTCCTTCCATGACTTTCTCTCAGTGCAGCCACACCATTGGCTTTTCACCACTCGTCCATTTGCAATCCCTTTATTTTTGCCTTTGCCTCCTCCCATTTTGTAATGCTGCAGGGTCACAGAATGTCATGACCGTCTTGCCCCGCCTCTCGTGTTTCATTCGCTCCTCATGCACACAGTTTTGGTTTTAGAGCATTGACCCACCATGGTTACACTTGTTTCAGATCTGACTATGCGGGGTAAAGTCTGAGGTTTAAAGTCTGAAAACAGCAGGTCCTCCCCTCCCCATGAAATTAGACGTATCCATGGTAACGCAAACGTTTTTTTGCCCAGTTGGAGAAGCAGCCCTGTTCGTTACCCTTCAATCCCACAAAAAGCACATGGAGCAAAATGATAAAAGAAAAGCTTGTGGGTGTATTAGGTAGACAAAGAAGTTAAAAATGCTTTTTTCAGACAGAAGACATTTTCTTTGGAATATTGTAAAACCATAATGAGCAGCAGGTGCTGACTGATAGTCGATGAGTATCACTTCCTGAGTTTTGTCTGGTTACCAGCAAGTATGAAATTCAGTTTAATCTCAAGTGAGATTGATGGAGATGAATAAAATATATAAATATAAAATGCCACAGGGTGATGGAAGGTTGTTTTATGAAATTGTTAGTTAAAATCATCTGCTGCAAACTTCCATCTGTGCAGTTAGTGATACTTCCAGAAGATTTTTGCTAACTTCCCAACAAATTCAGGTACAGAGCAACGGTAAAGCCAGCAGACGTGGTTCAATTAAAGCTAATTTTATATATCACCTTAAAGGAATAAATCCAATTAGTTATAATTTGTGAATTTAATTTTCCTTTGCATTGAGAAAGGTTAAACCAGATGAACGTGTATGTAGATGGCAGCTGCTGTAACCTTTTTTGCAGGTCTTTCACGTTGACTGAATGACCTGCTGGCTCTACTGCCAGCAGATGGTAATTAGGATGACATGAAGCTACCTTAGTGGTGTATAATATTAATACTGCTATGACATTTTTGCTAACTTTTTGTTATGGAAAAAAGTGTAGATTGAGGCCAGAGTGGGTTTCCTCCATTGAAGTTTGATAATAATGCCTTTATTCATTAATTGGGTGATCTAAAGCCATGTATGATGATGATGAAATAAGTGTAATCTCAGTCATTCACACACTAAAGAATAACAGGGTGTCCCACTGACATCTTTTTTCATAGTGTGCACACACCAACACACTCCATAACGCAAAACCAACATTTCCTGTTAGTTTGTCTCCTGTTGTGTTTGCGCTTCTCTTTCTTTAGTCATCCCCTTGTTTGTTTGTTTTTTTCTTTCAGTTTTTTTGTCTTTTTCCCAGCTTATATTGTTCACTTTTCTTCTGGAAAACAGCTGTGTTGATCGTTTCAAAAAAAAAAGAAGAAAAAAAAAAAAAGAAAAAAACACACCAAAAAAAGCTGTAATTTTCAACGGTTGTACATTAATACAGAAATAGAGTTACTGAGAAAGTTTTTAAAACTGGACCCTGTCTCTTGTGTTTTGTTTTGTTTTTTTGCAGTACAAATATACACAAGCATATCAAATACACACAAAAGATTACAAATTATTTTAGCAAAATAAAATGTTTAATATGCATTGAAAGCTATGCTTTTCAAATCTAATCAAATATATTTTAATAACTGTCTCAAAAACATCTATTTTCATTTAATATGAATGAATTCATCAGCTTTAAAACTATCAAGTTAATAGGATTGTATGTGCTAAGAGAAGATTTAATTCCGTATTTCTCTTTAACTATCTGTCCCTTAAGTGTAATTTCCATGGCAATATAGATGTGCAGTGACTTGTACCTGCTTGGACACCTTCATTTAAAGTATTTTCCTAAAAAAAAAAAAAAAAGAAAAAATGAGAATAACTATAATAATGTGGCCAAACACATCGTTTTAAACTTCAAAAAATGTTTCCAGACCTATTCCCTAGTTTCCATTAGTTTTCAAAGCACAAAAAACACAACAGATGATAAAGATGAACTAATTCTACTTTAGCTTGATTATTTCTTAGGCTTGAAAAGCCCTGAAATATATTATAACCTGGTTAACTTGATACAGACTTTAGGAATTCAATAATGTTCCATGACAAAAACATGTAATTTTAAACCTCACATGACTAATTATAAAGCAAAGATAGAGCTTGCATAAAAGTCTCTTGAGTTATATTTGTGTAACGTTCTTATTGACATGTTGATCTGATGGTTAAAAAAAAGCTTTTTTTATTCAAAGTTTTAATTGAATATGGGGTTTTTATACTAAGTATAGGTATTTTTTCTGTGAAAAGTATTGTGATGTCAACATTTATATATAAAAAAAACACCAAACGTTTTTTTTTTATTTTAGTTTGTAAATTGTAAAGAAAAAAAAGTTACATTTTACTGATTTAAATCCAAATTAAAAGCAAGTTTCATGGCATGTATTTTATTTAAAAGCTAATTAGTTACGGATGTTACGTCATAATCGGAAGTAGCCCAACCGTTTTTAGCCCACATGTGTTGTAGGGGGACAGGGGAGAACATGAGCTTGGAGCCTTGTAAAAGCAGTGAGGCCTTAAAAAAGAAGAATTTTAGTTAATATAGATACATATTTTTTACTCCATCTTTGCTCGATTATCCAATACAAAAAAGAACCTTCGTGTCCCTCCTTTTTACGAAGGGTCGAGTAGGGGGGCGACGGGATCTTTAGCTTGCCCCGGTTAGACGAAAGTTCTCGTTGCTTTCGTGTGCGTGCTTGTCAGGCGTTGCGTCAAGAATAACATTAAGTTACTGTAAATTTGTGCTAGTCGAGGCATTTGTCGCGTTATGGCGGACTACCTCATCAGCGGGCAAACGGGTTACGTCCCTGACGATGGGTTGAGCGGACAGCAGCTCTTCAACGGAGGAGACGGACTCACCTACAAGTAAAGCCGCAAAGCTCGCTCACACGTGGAAACATCCTCCTGCCGTTTTTGCCACTCCACACCTGCTTAAACAAATGTTACATTGCTATTCTAATTCATAGTCATAGGTATCTGATAATGTATTATTTCAGACCAAGAGCGACATTAAGGTTCTAATATTCCAACTTCTCTGTTTTTGTGGGGACATCGAGTATGTTTACATTATACACCATTATTTCATAAATAACCACAGACAGACCATAGCAGATGGTTTGCCTCCAAGATGGTAGGTTGAGAAGTTCAAAACTAGAACTACTCAGGGGGAAAAATGAAGGAAAAACCGGGTCTGAGACCTTGTTAGACTTTAAAGTTGGCTTCTGAAGTGGTGACCCAGTCTTTGGGCGTGCTGGCGCTTGAGTCCTAATTTTAGATCCTGGTTATTGTGCCTCTGTCTCTTAAAGTAGGTCTAGTGATTCCAGAGCAGCTGACTTTACAGATCCATCCCGATCATTTTTTTTTTAAAATCCATTGTGAAAACGTTCCCAGTGGTATTTTAATTATGATCATGCCATTTTAACCAAAATAATAAACAAACCTGTATGGTTTATGTACGACAGGGGTGTCAAACTCCAATTCACAGTGGGCCAAAAGTAAGCATTGAAGTAGCGTCACGGGCCAAACTTAATATTTATTAAAAGATTTACTGCAACTGATATGTATTGTTTAACCTTTTCATATGGAAACAAACTTTAGTTTTGCTTAAACACAAAAACTGGAACGACCGAGGCTTGATATTACAAACACAGAAAACATTTAAATGTAAAAAATAAGAGACACATCAGTGGTATTCTTTCCTTATTTTAAACAAGATAGTACGTCTCTCCACGTATCCTTTCAAGTTCATTCTTTTTCAGAAGAACCAAAAATTACGCCATTCAGTAAAAATCCAACATTTCAACTATTAACAGACGATGCCTTGCAGTAGAAAAGTTAATGGCCGTCAATGACTGCCAACAGGAAAAAAAGGAGCGCTGGCCGCTTTCGGCTGTGCCCCTACGCACTAGCAAAGCATTGTGGGACTTGTAGTATTAGGGGTACAGTATATAGCACGGGCCACCTCTAATGGACATTTCATATGATCTCACGGGCGATTTATAATTACTCTGCGGGCCAAAGTTTGGCACATGTGATGTATGAAAATGGTAATTACGTAAACCCCTACACTTTTCTTGGACATCATTTCTGCCGAGCGTCAGGAGGTCATTGGAAATTTACCCCTGAGTTGTGAGAAGGACTTTTGCTTTTGCTGGGGGTTATGCAGCCGTACAGTTTTGATCCAGACGCCAAACTCGGTTGACGAAAACAAAGACGTACGTGGATCTATTTGTCTGCAAGTGGATGCGTCCAATTGGGGCGTACGTCTTAATTTTCCTCGTCCGAGCTGGTGTGGGTACCGGATCTTCTCGGGCTGCCGGATGTTCTCGGGGTCCTTCGAACATTGATGACGTCACCCTACGGTAACATCAGTTAGACAAACTACTTAGCGAGCGATTTTACGTTTAGCGATTTTACTACTTAGCGACGTCGCCCTATGGGTATTTGGTACCCCTTCTAGTGAGTGTGTAATTTGTAGTGTGTTCATCCTCTGCTGGAGTTTGCATTTTTGTCTTTGAAAAGTTCGATTTAAAAAAAAAAAAAAAAAAAAAGGCGTCACCCTACGGTAACACCAGTTGGACAAACTACTTAGCGATTTTACGTTTCCTTTTGTAAAGTTTTTCTCACTCATAACTAAGAATGGCATTTTTTTGTTGTTTTAAAGGGAGAGCCATTGGCAATATAACTTTATTTTTCCAATTTGAGCAAATGTATGACTGTATAAAAACAATATTTATTTATGGTGTGCAGTCTGGTTTAATTCTCCCAAATGTCAGTTTCCCTTTTTTTAATCTCAGAAAAAAAAAAAAAACATTGTCATTTGATAACCATAATCAAAAGGAGCAGCCTACAGTCCTAAGCAATAATTAAATTCCACACTATATTTCCCGTTTAAAACTTGTTATTATCGAGCTCACAAATAACGGAAAGTTATAAATTGACCAATCACTATCGTAGACGTCGTTGTGACAACTTACAGCCAATCAAATAGTGTGACGTCATCATTGGTCGAAGGACCCCGAGAACATCCGGCAGCCCGAGACGATCCGGCACCCACACTGGCATCTGCATCAAAGCAAAAAGGGTGAGAAATATAGGAGCTATCCAGCCGTACGGCTGGATAGCTCCTATATTTCTCACCTTTTTTGCTCAAGGGAGACAGTGTAAACAGAGAGCTCTCAGCAACGAGGAGGGGGGAAAGGGGGGGGGGGGGGGTTACTCCGCACCAACAGTCTCTCAAAGTGGAATTTCTTACGAAACTCCTGCCGCTCTGCAGAAACGATGTCCTAGAAAACGGCTGTTATTATTTTTGGGATAAAAACTGCATAATCATAATAATAAAAGATGCATCTTTGCGACGTCTTCCTGTTTGATACATGCATTACAAGAGACGCGTAAACACTTAAACGTGCACACGCAAATGGAAATAATGTAGTTTTTTTGCTTTGCTATGTGTTCATGTATCACAGGGGGTGTCAAACTCATTTTCACTGAGGGCCACATCAGCATAGTGGTTGTCCTCAAAGGGCCAGATAGAACTTATACATGTAACTAAATGTCATGAAAAATAAATGTAACTATTCCTTAATGTTAAATAACTCATTATTTATTTATTCTAACTTTTTTAAGTGACTATTACAGTTTCATAGAAAACATGTTTGCTTGTTACTTTAGCATAAATCATTTAAAATTTTGTCCGCTTATTAAAACCCACATAACTCTATAAATGAAGGATCAAACTGTCGAAGTAAATAAAGAAAAATAACATGTTTCACACGTGTAACATTTTACAAAAAAGCCTGCACACAGCCTTGCATCCGACTGATGGTTTTATGACAACAATCTGTCTGCAAACACTTATAAGACCTGCAAACATTGAATAAATACAACAGCAGCTACACCCTAAATAGTATGTAATCAACAACAAAAAAAGTATTTTAAGAAATTAAAAACTTTTATGCTTTTGCGGGCCAGATAAAATGACTTGGTGGGCCACATTTGGCCCCCAGGCCTTGAGTTTGACACATGTAATGTATCACATATTGTGACCACATTTGTCCTCTGATTGTGCAGTCCTGCTGGGAATACTTTTAAAATAGCTCAAGATATGATCGGAGTGCGTTGATTTATTTATTTATTTTTAAACAACCACCAAGCTGTCCTTTTAATGGCACTAACCAACTATTACATCTGATCAGTTTTAAGGAAAAGACAGTTCAGAAAGAAGTGTTTTATTGTTTTTATTATTTGTTTTGAGGTGTTTTTTTAGTGATAAGAAATAATCAAGAAAAAACTATGCTGTGTTGAGAACATGTCATTTGTATTTTACATTTCTGACTGCAGAATAATAATAATAATAATAATAATAAAAAAACAATCTATGAAGATTTGCCAAAGAATAAATTCTGTTTCATACGTGTTACTTTTTATTGCTAATCTCTGAAAATCATTGGTAATCCTAATCTAAATGTTTAATATGAAAACGGTTTGCTGTCGGCATCAACAGGTGTTTTGAAGTCCTAACAGCTCTTCGGCTCTCTTTTAGTGACTTTCTGATCCTGCCAGGGTACATAGACTTCACGGCTGACCAAGTGGTGAGTTATGATGGAGAATAAATATTTAACGTGCCCTCCAGATGCTTCCATGGCAACAAATAAAACATTGACCACTAGATTTTCTCCTGTTAACACCGTTATGTCACCATGTTAATTAATTAGAGGTTTTTCTTCAGTCGTTTGAGGCTTCACTGAACTGATGTTTGTCTGTAAAAATGAATCCTCCATGTTTTAAACACTTAATATGACACCAGATCAAACTGTGGTGAGGTTAGTTTTAGGTTGCTCAGCACGGATCCCCAACAGTGACTCTTAGGGACCGTCAACAAATTAACCAGTGCAAGATATGAATTAAAAACTAATATTTTCTTAATGCTTTTGAAAATAAAATAAAAATTGTGAATTGTGGCACTGACATAACAACATTAGACGCACCAGGTTGTTTGGCAATTATTGAAGATAAATTAAAGCAAAGTTGTGTGTCTGATGTTGGTAAGTAGGACCCACGATTCAGGACACAGTTGTATTGTTGGATCACCTTGTTTGGAAGCTATAGAGAAACATTGTCGCTCTTTATATGCGAGCCTTTGCATTTTAATTATATAAAAAATGAATATGAAATATTCATCATCAATAAATGCAAAACAAAGTGGTGTGTTTGATTTGGGTAAGTACGGCCCACAATAATTTCATCTCATTGGCAGCTATTGAAAATAAATATCAGAATTAATATGTGAGCCTCTAGGATTTGAATATAAAAATTCATATAAAATATTCATCAACAATTGTAGAGTGTGATGTATTGTATCCGTAAAAAGGTTTATAGTTAATGTTTTTTCTGCAAAAAATAAAAATAAATAAAATTCCTACATTGCCTGAACAAACCTCCGCACAGTGTGGTGACGCTCACCACAGGTGCACAATCTGCACCTGTTTGCATGCGTACCTGAGCATTGTTACCTTCCTTAATGAATCAGCTTCATTTCAGAGGGTTCTTCCTAAAGGCTTATTCACTCAGTCTGCTATTCCTAATTTCATATTTCAGTCATTTGCATTGAGCCGTTGTGTCTTTTGTCCAGGACCTGACATCAGCACTTACCAAAAAAATCACCATGAAGACGCCGTTCGTGTCCTCGCCCATGGACACGGTCACGGAGGCTAACATGGCCATCGCCATGGCGGTGAGCGCAGCGCACGTTCCAGTTGTTTTGGCTGGCAGCTGCAGGTCCCGTCACAGGTTCGGCTTTTCTGCTTTCAGCTAACAGGAGGCATTGGCTTCATCCATCACAACTGTACTCCAGAGTTCCAGGCCAACGAAGTTCATAAAGTCAAGGTAAGGATTGTGTGCGATCCTGTTTTTACTTGAACTCCATTCGTCTTTCTGGGATTTTCTTTTATTGCCATCATAACAGTAACCATTTCCTCTTTCAGCCTCTCTGTTTTCCCCATGTCAAACCATCTTTCAGGCTTGACTAGTCTCCTTTTTGTTGACAGTCTGCTATTTGTGCATGTCCATTGTTTTAGATC
Organism: Oryzias curvinotus; assembly: GCA_023969325.1. NCBI lineage: Eukaryota > Metazoa > Chordata > Actinopteri > Beloniformes > Adrianichthyidae > Oryzias > Oryzias curvinotus. The sequence continues at coordinate 29,256,012 of CM043712.1, read as the reverse complement.
TGCTGTAGTTGGATCCAGTTGACCCCCAGCTGTTAGTGATTTCTTGTTCCCTCCTTCTTTCCTCTACCAACCCGTGTCTCCTTGTCTCCTTACCCCCTCCTCCTGTGGCCACCGACCCCCCCCCCCCCCCCCCCCCCCCCCCCCCCCCCCCCCCCCCCCCCCCCCCCCCCCCCGCAGCGATACGAGCAGGGCTTCATCACAGACCCCGTGGTGATGAGCCCCAGCGAGCGAGTCCGGGATGTCTTCCAGGCCAAAGCGCGCTACGGCTTTTGTGGAATCCCCATCACAGAGAACGGCAAGATGGGCGGCAAGCTCGTGGGCATCATCTCTTCAAGAGACATTGATTTTCTAAAGGAGGATGACCACAATCTGCTGCTGAATGAGGTGAGAAACTCTGATAAAGTGACACTTCAATATTCTTTAAATCTTAGAGTCTTCCTATTGAAACTTAAGCTGAAATAAAGCACAGAGAGAGAGCAAACTTTGCAGATCATAAGAGGAGAAAACATCTTAAAGAATTGAGACTTTGAGTCTAGTTGACCTCTATGGGTTACCATAACCTGAGAAAATGTGAAAGTCTTAACCCTTAAATCTATTCAATTTGTTGACTTTTTTTTTACACACAATCAAAAATCCAAATTATTTCCCTGTTTTTTTATGCTGTTGGATTCCAAGTAGTGACACACCGTGGAGCTGAAAGCAGTGTCAGTTATTTCTGTTTAAAGACCCACCCAAATGAAAATAGTCTTTCTCATAAGAGAGGAGCTTTATAAAAGAATTTATGATTAAAACTGCATTGATGAGTATTTTGTAATTCAAATCAGTATCAGAAATCAGCTTGAAAAAGCTAATGACACAGCTCCTGACACGTGACACTGTAAAACAGGGGTCGGGAACCTATGGCTCGCGAGCCATATATGGCTCTTTTGATGGTCACATGTGGCTCGCAGACAAATCTTTATTTATACCTTTTTTTTTTCATTAGACCAGTCCTCGTGCGCGATGCGTTTCCAGAGGGGCGCGCAGTAGTAGCGGTGCTTGGAGAGAAAAATCTGCACCAGCACTCAGTTTACTATTATCTATTATTTCACAGAGTTTATTCCAGCAGGAAACCTATTAATTGCCGTGCCTAAACCTGCGCGCTCCCGTCTCTGAGAAAGAGCGCGCAGATGAGGGGACGGGACGTGAGGAAGAAAGCAGAGGGTGGGGGATGGGGGGCAGGCAGCAGGTGAATCGCGCAGGGATTGTAAAAACGTAAAACCCGCTGCCCGTCACTCACTGCAGTGTGTGAGTGTGTGTTTGTCTCCACGTCTGCATGTGAGTCTCTGTCACATCTACAGAACATTCAGACCTACGATCACGTTTAAAGTCTCAACGCCTGCATGAAGTAGAAACTCACCACGTATCAACCAGACTAGACCATCAGCAAAAACACCACGAGAAATACTCATCATTTATTAGCAACAGCATAACCATGTTATTAATAAGAATCCACTGACTTATTGTACTTTAAAAATGTGGAAATTACATCAAATGCTCACATTCACGTCTATTTTAGTTTTAAACATATTGTAGTGGACTGAGTTGGGTCCGCTGTTGGGCCACGTTAAAAGTTCTGAAGTTCATTGAACGCATCAAGCAGAGATCTGATTGGCTCTCAGTTCTGTCGCTCAGCCTGTTGTTAGGTAGTTTGGACCAATGGGGTTCAGCTATGGACCGAATAAGGGAAATGGGAGGACTGGAGCGGGAGGGGGGAATATAAAATGGGAGAAGCGCTCTCGACTCAGCGGGAGAGATTCAGGAGTTGCTGTATTAATTGTTCGGCGTTTGTTACGGTCTACAGTAACCAGAATAAAGAACCTTAAAAGAGGTTACGTCTCCGTGCCTCAGTGTGAAAGAGGGACACTACGATATTGTATGGCTCTTTCGAAATTACATTTAAAAATATGTGGCGTTTATGGCTCTCTTGGCCAAAAAGGTTCCCGACCCCTGCTGTAAAAGATTAATATAAGATTAATTATCATAACAGACTTCCAGCCTTTACTTTTACACCACCAAGATGGATTTTTTTCACTCTTGATCAATTAAGGGGGAAAAAAGAACAAAGCATAACCATCCAGAGAGCTCTTCTGGGGAATCCAACATGTATTGACCATAAACGTCTTATCCATACTATTATATATGTGTAGACATTTTTTATTGCCCAGTTTCCTCTCCGATGCAATCCTTCATCCACATTAATTCATGATGACGAACCCCTCGTCACGCTAATTATCCATTGCATAATGGAGAATGGTTGAGTTAGTTCTGTTAAGAACTATAAAGTCGTACATTGACGGCATCCCAGCAGCGACGTGGCATGTGCCGAGCTGCTGTCTGAATTCAACATAAATTTGTCCAAATTTGCACGATTTTCCTTGTTAAAAGTTACAGAAGTGCACTGTGTTAGTGTTAAATTATAGAATAAGGAAATAAATAAAAAGTTGGGAACAATATGCATCTGTTTATTTTGCATTTGTTTTTTTTTTATGTGTTATTAAAGTAAATCAAATGACTCTGAATCCGATCGGGGCCAAAAAAACAAGCAGATTGGGAAATCTCTAGTTTAAAGTGTGAATTAATAAACCTTTATTAATACTCTAGGTGATGACAAAGAGGGAGGATTTAGTTGTTGCTCCTGCAGGAGTGACTCTCAAACAAGCAAATGAAATCCTCCAGAGAAGCAAGAAAGGTAACCAGTGCTTTTATTTATTTATTTTTTTCTCAAACCATCAGATTTTTTTTGACGTCGTATCAAACATTTATCTTTATTGAAACAAACTGTTGAATCCTCCTGCAGGGAAGCTGCCCATCGTAAATGAGGAGGGCTCTTTGGTGTCCATCATTGCCCGCACAGACCTGAAGAAGAACAGAGACTTTCCTCTGGCGTCCAAAGACTCTCGAAAACAGCTGCTGTGTGGCGCCGCCATCGGCACTCACAACGACGACAAGTACAGGCTGGACCTGCTGGTGCAGAGTGGTGTGGATGTGGTTGTACTGGTGAGGAAGACTTTCAGGCACTTTGAAAACTGTGTCTTAAAAAAAGTGTCACAGAAAGGAATAGAAAATCTTTCAAATTTGAAACCAAAATTAATTTCTATTCTGTGCTATTTTATAAGGTCAATAGTCCACTCCAATGAAAATCGAATTTTCAGTGTTTTTAACATGTTGTTGTGACATTTTTACGATGATGGAAGACATGTCTAAAGAAAGTTCAACTTAAAATTGCATTTCTGAGAATATCTTTTATCCAAATTGTTGTGAATCAGTAGCAGACATAAATTTTTTTTTGAGAAAGATCATATTTGTCACGTGGACAATCCGCTCAGAGCCACGAGCGCCGCTTTGATCCGTTCTGATTCATCCACTTGCAGACGACTAGATCTGTGGACGCGTTTGAGCCGGTATCTGGCCCAAAACTGCACAGCTAGATGGTGCCGATATTGCTCAACCTTTTCTTTTTTGCACTGGTGATGTTAGGTCGGGGTTGTGAGGGGCTGTAAGCTAGTCGGAGAGAATTTAAACAGAAGGATGATGGGAAATCGGGGAAGGCTGCCCACAACTTGGAGGCAAATGAACTCCTGCTGCTGTGCAGAAACTCTGTCCTAGAAACCGACACAGGACGTCTGATTTTGGCTTAAGACGGTGTAATAATGATTATAAGACCATTGGGAACGATTTGAAAACAGATCAAAAGATGATCAGAGTTGCACTTTAGAAAACAGTAGCAAGGTGACCCCAAAAAAATCAGCATATAGCAGCATTTTATAAATAATATATAATCTTTTTCAGAAAGAATAAAAAATGTAACTTCTTGTTTGTTTTTTCTCCCTTTTAATACCTGAATTAGTGCCAGAGTTGCCTTTCTTTGAATTTGTTAACTGTTTCCCTATTTATGCAATTAACGCAATTCCAACGAATTCTTAGGCAGAGAAAAGCAATTTTGCTGCAAAATTTTACGGTAGTAAAATGTGATTTTTGATTTACTGATTTAAATTGTTGTGTATCGGCGCAAAGCTGCTTTTTTCCACTTCAAAATTCGTTAGAGTTGTGGAAGTTGCGTAAACGTAACTTGCGTAAACGTTGTCGACAAAATTTCTGGTATTTACAGGGTTAGGGGACTTCAAAATAAAGCTAGAGTGCTCAGAGGTTTAGAAATGACCTCCAGACTACATTATAGGTCAAGGGTTTTGGTTGTAAAAAGTTAATTGAATTGAATAAATAAGTTTTTTTTTATTATAGCAGCACTTATCTGACTGTAGAATGAAGAAAATAAGCAATTAAAGGAAGATGATTTATGCACAGTTCTGGTTTTTTGAGTCTCTAAACCTTCTTTTTGGTGTTTGTAAATATGTAATGTAGTATTGTGTGTCTCTTTGACCACCAGGACTCGTCTCAAGGCAACTCCATCTTCCAGATCAACATGATCAAGTACATTAAAGAAAAGTACCCCGACCTACAGGTCATCGGAGGCAACGGTAACTAGTCTAATCCAAAAGGAAACAAGCAGAAGAAATCATGGTCATCAAAAGAGAACATGTTTATTACTTTAAAGGCATTTTTGTGTTTGAGCTCTCATCAATGATGCAATCGAACGTTTTATGCCCCTTTGCCCGGCGCAGTGGTGACAGCAGCTCAAGCCAAGAACTTGATTGACGCAGGAGTGGATGCACTGAGGGTGGGGATGGGCAGCGGCTCCATCTGCATCACACAGGAAGGTGAGTGTGGCTTTCAAAATAAAAGCCAAAGAGAAGTGCTGCTGTTAGATGCAGTTACTTCATATGTTTCATTACTTTGTGTTGACAGTAAAAGGATGTTGTGACACAAATATTTGTCAGTGTTATATTGTTTAGTTTGACAGTTGCAATTTAACAGATTGCCATCAGTTTGGGATCTGCAGCTTTTTTGGGATCATTTCCAGGAGATTTCTGTTCAATCGATCAAACTTTATTTATAAAGTGCTTTTCATAGATTACAGCTCAAAGTGCTTGAAGACTAAAAACAAACAAGAAAAAACACACACACACACACACTCACACAAAATTAAAACCAACCCACCCCTCTGCCCTGCCTTCCCCTCTATTTACACACCTCATGACCCCACACACAAAGCATACAGGCACGAAAATCTGGCTCTGCTGTGAGGAAACAAAATATCCAGAATCTCTTATACCAAACATCGCCACTGCACCCAAACCAAGCAGCAACAGGGTCCGATCCACAGCAGGGAGGCTGCGATGCCGGACCATCCTGACTCTTTCTGGAGCCACAACTGCAGTTTGGAAGTTTGATGGGATTCAGTGTGGCTTCTCTCAAGATCACTCTGTCCTCATTTCTGACATTACAGCCATCGTTTTAGAAGGAAGTTGAAAACTGATTAATTCTAGCAGTGGTCCCCAACGCTCGGGCCATGGACCAGTACCGCGTTTTCTGGACGGTTGGTATCGGGCCTTGGAGAGAAAAAATCAAGTTCACACAAAACAAACATATTTGGACAGTTGCTCTTGGCTGAAAAGAGCCAGCGAGGAAACAGAAGAACCTTTGACTTCCAAGAAAAGACAAATCTGCATTTAACAGACAGAAACTTGGAGCATTAACTCTAAATATGGATTTGGACAGTTGTTCCCACACACCATAACTAAAATGCATAATATTGAGCAACCAGCTGTCAAATGTTAGGATGATGCTGCTAATAAAGTTGTTCAAATGGAGGCTTCACATTTATTATTATATTTGGAAAATACCAGTTTTAGTGACCTTTTTTTTTTTTTTTTTTGCATTTGTCACTCCTTAAATGTTGGATGAGGCTGAAGTTGGCACGGGATTTCATGGTTTCCACTTTGACAGTTAAAAGAAAATGTACATGACACTCTAATGGTTCCCACAGATGTTTTACACAGAATGAAGATAAACCTAAAGTTCAAAATTAAAGGCAACTTTTCGTGGCCCGAAAAAAGTCTGTGTCGGCAAAATTGAGATTTTTAAACAACTTTTTTATTAAAAGGGTCTCAGTTTAATAATTTGCTTCAGTGTGCTTATAAATTGTGGCATCTGGCGTGTTGCAGACTTGTTTCTGTCTCTGCTTTCTGTCTTATGTTGCTGTTTTGATCATTCTTTTCAGGTCATATCAGTATCTCGTTCATGTTCATTTTCCTCATCTTCGTTTGTATTTTTTCCTCTTCATTTTCCTGCCTTTCCTACCTCCCCCTTTTTTTTCCGTCTGTTGTCGTCCCCGTGAATGTTCCTCTGTTTTGTTCCGTTCTCGTGTCCGAGTCCAGCTCCCCTTAGTGTACCACCAGCTTTAAAGCTCCACAGCCCCAAAACCCCAACCACTGTTACGGGATACTGCAGTAAGTTCCCCCGCTGACTTTTGCTGCACATCAATTGGCCCCCACAACTCGCGTGCCCTTCCCCATCACTGCCTGCTGCACTGATTGGGTAACAGCTTTGCATTTGTAGAGGAAGTCCTGGTTGACTATCTGAGAACTGGACCGGGTGAGTGTGACGTCACCCATAGAAAAGGGTTTACGTCCGGCTCCAACTAAATGAAGTCAGTTCAGGTGCCCACAATGTTGGAGCCAGACCTTGTCAGTAAGCAGTTATTGGTCCAAGTCGATTGAGTCAACATTTCTCAGATCAAGAGTAGGCTTGTTGGAAGGCCACACCCCTACCACTTGAAAGCGAGTGTGGGAAAATCTGTCAAGCAAACACAATGAAAGTTCAACGCAAGACTTTAATTGAGGCATCTGATTGGCTAGTTTATAATTAAATTAACTTACAATCAAGCAAAAATATTTGGGATGCAAAAATAGGACTAGCATGAATATGTTAAAAAAGGAATCGGAGCAAAAAAGGATTATTCTGACAAACAGAATGACTAATAGCTGTTTATTTCTTTTGAAGTCTATGGGGCTTTGGCCTCCTTGGAGCCACTTCCTGTTTGGAACGCCAGGGGGTGGGGTCACTCAGTCCAGTTCTCATAGACAGTGTTGTCGATTTAGAGAGCTGGTCTTTGGGGTTTTGGGGTTTTGTGCTGTTTGCACTAATCCGTTCATGACTTGGAGAGAATGATGCTCCTCATTCTTCCACTTTACTGACCTTTTTTGTTCTCATAACTGTACGGTTTTTTTTTTTACGAAAAGGTGAGAAAAAAGTGTGTTTTTTTTCTCTCTTGCTGTGACAGTCAGTTTGTTACTTATCTAGACTGAAAAAAATACTTTTAACCCCTAAAGCTGTTGCTTGGAAACGGAGCTTGCAGCCACACGGTGTCTCTGCTGAGCCGCTGTGCTGGTTTGAAATCTTTCCCTCATGATTCAAAGTCATCGTACATCATCTTTCAAAGCAGATGTTTTGCTCTCTTTGGGGTTTGTAGCATTGCTGCTAGCCTATCTGCTCTCTGAATAATGTGTGGGGTCTCAGTCTGCTCCTTTTTCTTCAAGTTCTCCTAAATTCTGCTTCAGGTTACTTTAACCAGGAAGTGACTCCCTGAACACACAGAGTTGTTTAGGCTGAGCAAAAAAACAAACAAAAAAACAACCTTAATCATCAGATTCAGTTTCTTCCAGTAAAGCAAAAGTAAACCATTTTAGCTCAACATTCACACTGAATATTAATATCCTGCTCTGAAAGCATTTCTTATAATCCATGAGATGAAAGGATAAACAGAAACGCTGTGAATCCCTGAGTTCATCAGAAACAGAAGCAGACTTTAGCGGGGAAATGGAGCCTGTCTTTTGTTGGGTTAGCATTAGATTATTCTGCCAGGTTTTGATTGAGGAGCTAAACCTTCAGATACTTTTCAAATGGATGAACTGTTAGATGCAGTTACTGCGATTTTTCTAAATTATTATATGATTTTAATACCAAAATTCAAAACCCTGGAGTGTTTCCTGCTGATGCGACAAACTTGACTTCCTCATTTTCATGTTTAACAACTTTAACAATCACAGTCTGTTTACCCCCCCTCCCCCCCCCCACACCAAACCCATTACTGTAGGTGATCAGCAAGCTAAATAAATAAAAGAAGAACTCTAAAGTGGGAAATGTTGATGCCTGTAGGCTGTAAATACACCCCTTATGGCAAACATCAGCTTGCTGGTGAAGATGAAAAATGTTGAAGCCTCCTGCTTTGATGAAGCTGACTTCTTCACTCCTCTTCATCAGTGCTGGCGTGCGGCAGACCCCAGGCCACGGCCGTCTACAAAGTGTCAGAGTACGCCAGGCGCTTCGGTGTCCCTGTCATCGCCGATGGAGGCATCCAGAACGTCGGACACGTCGCCAAAGCCCTGGCTCTGGGGGCATCAACAGGTGAGGACCGGTGGAGCGGGAATCCCTGTTCAGTGCGACTGTGGGTCGTTGCTTAGGTGGCAACCGATTTCAAGATGAACAGATCAAACTACAGCTCTAACTATTTAATATGATATGTATGACTTTGTACTGGACGTTTGAAAATTAAAATATGCTTTTAATAACCAGCACTTATACCTTTTATTAAGAGTAATAGATCAAAATCAACTAAACATATTGGATAAAAACTCAAAGATTTAGAAGGAAGGAAATCATACACCCGCAAAAGTGTTTCTGTTTACTTCCTGGTTAACTTCAGCAGTAAGCAAAACATAAACATGTTTTGCTTTGGATCATTTAACAACAAAAAACTGAAAATGTTCTCCAGTTTTCCATCCTCAGATACAGTTAATACAGTAAATTTAGAAATGCCTCAATAAAAATGACTGTAAAAACCTTTCATCTAAACTGACAACAGTCTTTCCTTGTGTTGTGTTTTATAAACACTTTCTTTCATCTTTAGTGAAAAGCTAGAAAAATCTTTCACACTTTACATGAACATTTTAGCGTTTCGGTTTGACCTCTCCGCCATGCCAGCAGTCAGTCAGTCAGTCAGTCAGTCACATGACGTGACATTCAGTTGATCACAAGATTTTTGAAAAATTCTTCATTTCATATTTCTATTTTCTTGTTCAAGTTGTTGAATATCTTACAAATAAAAAAAAGCTTTATAGAACTCATTTCAATACACTGAACATCAGTCTCGTTCGTTTTATCCACTTACTAGATAAAATTGAAAATTGAGACGCCTCCCCGACAGTTTACTTTGAAGATCGGTCACACTTCCTGTGACTGCAGTGCAGTTGATTTGTTTAGTTTATACGAATAAATCCAGCATTATTTTGCAATTTCAGAACAACAATTATTCCGTCTACTTGTTCTTTACTATATTTAAAAAGATTACAAAGAAGCGATATTGTTTTTTCTGGAAGAGATCGCTAATATCAGAGTATTGGGATACTCGTTCCAGCCTTAATGTTTAGCTCCTTGTTTTCTGTGGTCATTTATATTTGAAAGTACATCTAAGTCAATGTGGCGTTGATTATTCCACGTGAAGGTACTTTGCAGACACAACTCTTGGACTGTCGCTTTAAAATCACACGCTCTTTGTCCTTCCAGTGATGATGGGATCGTTGCTGGCTGCCACCACCGAAGCTCCCGGAGAGTATTTTTTTTCGGACGGCATCAGGCTGAAGAAATACCGCGGGATGGGCTCTCTGGACGCCATGGACAAAAACCTGGGCTCCCAGAACCGATACTTCAGGTACTGTCACTTGCTTACTCAAGCTGCTTCCTCTGCCAGTTTTCCCAGCTTTCAACACCTCTTCCTCATTTCATATTCTGTCATTTCTTGATGTTGCTGTCTTGTGGTGAAAAATGATGAGTCCGCTAAAATGACAGTGGTATTCTTCTTGCCAAAGAACTTCTTTAAACCGGCGGAGATCCTCCTCTCACAGCAGCAGTCACGCTTTTCTAAAACGGAGTTCTTTATCCGCCGGGTGGTAGTTCTCGGGCTGTGGAAGTTCATCTGCTCCCAAACGGATGACTTCAGTCTTACTGTAACTCTTCAAAGTCTGATCATCAGTGGCAGCATGTCAGAACTTCCTCTTCTGCTGCTTCTGTTTGCAGAAGAGGTCTGGATCTCTGACAACAATGTTGCTTCTTTGAAAACATGGTTATAGTTGCCATGGTGAACAAACCTTTCCCTTAAAGCAGCTCTCTGCTCATCTCATTTGTTCTCTTCTCCTGTAGCGAGAGCGATAAAATAAAGGTGGCTCAGGGCGTCTCTGGAGCCGTTCAGGATAAAGGCTCCATCCACAAGTTTGTCCCCTACCTGCTGGCCGGCATTCAGCACTCCTGTCAGGACATCGGGGCCAAGAGCCTCACACAGCTAAGGTACAGAGACGCACACCGGACCACCCTGTGTTCACGGATACCTTTCATGATCCACGTGTCGTTTTTATGTGAATGTATTTTCTGTGATGAAATAAAGTCTACTGAGCAACAGCTAAACCATTAACTGTATAATAATAATAATGGATTGGATTTATCTGCGCTTTTCCAGACGCTCAAAGCGCTTCCATTGTGTCCATTATTCATTCACTCTTCATTCATAGTTGGTGATGGTAGAGGCGTGGCTGCCAGTTCTCACCTACGGTCCCTCTGACCATCACCGGGATCAGTCAAATGAGATTCATGCTGGTAGGCAGTAGCGTTAAGGGCCTTGCCTAAGGGTGATGTTAATTGTTCGCCATTGATATGGTAATTGCCTCAGCACCATTGTTCATTCATCGAACCCTGGATTCCTGTGTGGTAGTCTCTTACCTTACCAACCGAGCTACCCAGCCGCATAAAGGCAGTATATGAGAACTGGACTGAGTGAGTGTGAGGTCATAGAAAGAAGATAGCAGACTTCTGGATTGGATAAAATTGTCAATTTAATTGCCTTTTTTTTGTTTAGTTTATTTTCGCATTTCTTAGCTGCTGCTACTTTTCCTCAGGAGTGGCTTATGGTCCAAAAAATCCGGTATTTTTACTGAGGCATTTAATATGCCAGTTTATAACTTGAATAACTTGCAATAAAGAAATAATTTTATAAAAAAAAAAGACGAATATGTTCATTTAAAAAAATAAACGTAGTGGAACAATATTTATTACTCAATAAAGGTTTATGTGATTATGTGGCTACTTCCTGTTTGGAACGTGAAGGGGGAGGGGACTCTCAGTCTAGTTCTCATATACAGTCAATGACCACAACGCAGAGGCGCGGGGGGGCAAAACAGTGGGCCAAACTCTCGTCTGTGATTGGCTCTGTCTAAATGGGACCATCCTGGAAGATTTTGATACAATTGCGTCGCCTTATTTAATTGTTTTTCAAGTTTTGAGCCGCTGACGGTTGTTCAGTTTAACAAACAATAATCAGCTGAGACTGAAGCTTGTTTGGAATCTGGAGAATTTTTCACACAGCAATGTGTGGTTGGATCAAATACCTTATTTAGTTTATCTATCATCTGAATTCAAAGCAGCACTAGTCCTCAGTCCAAAACGTGCGTGAATAAAAACAAAAGTCTTTTTCTCTTTCTTTTTTGAATAAGTCCTTGCTGTCGTATAATAGGAATCAAAGGGTAGTTTCTTTCCTCAACACAAATTTCACTCTCCTTGATTGTAATTTGGCCTAAACTAAAATCCTTGGTGGTGTTCGCTTTTTAGAAGTCACATTTGGACTGACTGATCTTTGTCAAGCTGATGGTTCAGTTCCAACTGCTTCTGCTCATTTTTCATTTTATCAACACAGGAAGCAGACGACCGATGACTTTGAGGACAGAAACACCCATGACCTTTGACACAGCAGATTAAACATTCAGCAAGGGTTTTGTCATAGTCACTCTTAGCTCGCTCTTTACAGTCAGGGACTACACCAAAATCCATCCAATCTCATCTGTTGGTCTCTTCTAATGGAGGATAGCATATAATAACAGTAATCTGGCTTTATTGGAATTATCTGGACTAAATTGGATAATAACAATCATAGTTATAAATGCCCTGTCTGGTTTTTGTGTATGTGAGACAAACTGTTGTGAACTGGTTCCATAAAAAAATGAGTTTGGGACACGAGGGGGAGGGATCTCTCAGTCTAGTCCTCATATAGTCAGTGGTCCCTTTCCTTTTACTCAGCCCAATGACTCTTTTACTATTGATCAATGCAACACTAGTAATGAGAGTAATGAGCTGAGATTGCAGATCTGCAGATTTCTTCTCTTTGGCGTTTGTCATTGTCACAGCATGGCTCTCCTTCCCTCAGAGCCATGATGTATTCTGGAGATCTGAAATTTGAGAGGAGGACAACGTCGGCCCAGATGGAGGGCGGGATCCACAGCCTACACAGGTTCACACCAACTCCAGTCTCTAACCATCTTTAACAAAGATGTGCTTGCTTTTCTGTTTCATTGTCCTACTGGAAAGTCTTAGTTTCAGTTAAACTTCCTCTTGGTGCCAGCAGTCTGTCTTGACAGGAAACCTCAGCGTTCACCAAGGAGACGGTCCTGTGATCTTTCCGACACTTGACCTTTTCTTTTTTCTTCCTTCACAGTTATGAGAAACGACTGTTTTGAGAAAACAGTTGGATGCTCCTTCAAACAGATGCCAGTTACAAGACCTGCTTTAAGCGTCATCATGCACAGAAAACGTCTGACACTAAGTAGACATCAGTTCACTCACTCTTCAAAGGATTGCCAGTCTTCCAGCCAGTGTCATCTATGCATTCTGTGTTTTCTCTAAATGAAACAATAAAATGTGTTTTCCCACAAATTGTCAGTTTTAATGATTTTATAATATTTATGATACTACTATGTAGCACCTGGATGACTCAGTGGTGTAGAACTGGCGCAGGAAACCAGTGTCACTTCCCAGGGAGCACAATGAGCTTAATCCAGTGTGGGTCCTTAGGCAAGACCCTTCATGCTACTGCCTGTCTCTGTAGCCATAAGTCTCCCTGTGCTGGTCCCCAGCCCGGATAAAACACAGGGTTTTGTCAGGAAGGGCATCCAGCTTAAAACTGCCTAACCATCTTTGTGAATCAGTGAACGCTGCTTCGCTGTGGCGACCCCTGACAGGATAGACCTACAACGTCTTACATCTGTTGCACCAAATCGGTTTTTAATCAACTGATGTGGAAACTCACGATTCAATCCAAACCTGTTTAAATGCAATTGGCTTCCTATGCAACATCTGCTTTACCGTACTGTTTGTGCAACTTTGCATCTTCCGAGGTCGAAAAAATACTATTAAATAAAAAAACTCAAAGGTTTTTTAAATGGCTAATAAACACAACTTTCACATGAAAAGTACTTTTAGTACTTGTTTTTAAAGCTCTTTGTGGTCTTGTTACAATGTACATAGCAGAGCTTTTAACTGTTTGCAGGTATTCTAGAGTTTTAAAACCCACTCTGATGATAATTGTGTTTTTGGTATTTCTAACTTGTTCTCATGGCATTTTCTGATAATAGAGGACATATTAAGAAAATGACGCTGAAGATTGCGTTTGAGTATTTTTTTTCAAATTGTTGTGAATCAAGTGAAGACGAAAAAAATGTTGTTTAAAAAAAGAGCCTTTTTGTGACGTAGAAAATACGCTGCGTGGGCTGCAAGCTCCCTGCTTCACTCCATTCTGATGCATGTACTTATGGATGACTAGATCCATCTACGTCTTAGTTTTCCTCGTCCAACTAAGTAGAAATAATTAGTCAGCATAGACTGTTATTATGATTATGGAAGTATTTCATAAAACAGGTGATTGGTAAAGCTTCATGAGGACCAAATGAAAAAAAAAATCTGATTGGATCCAAGAATATAGTGTACCAGGCCACTGGGAACACTTAAACAACAGATCAAGAGATGATAGGAGTTGATGTATAATACTGAGGGTTCACATATTCGGTTTCCGGCTTGCGCGCCCATGTGTCAAAGTGTCCTTGGGCAAGACACTGAACCCCACATTGCTCCTGGTGCTTACAGGTTAATGCCAGTCTGTAATTGTATGTGTTCATGGGTGAATGGGACTGACTGTAAAGTGTTTTTGGCCTTATAGGAAGTTAGAAAAAGGCTAAATAGGTCATACCATTTGGTCTTTGGTAGGAGCCAATCATAAATCAGAGCCCATGACCTCCCAGTCTCAGGGTGGACACCATGCTACTGCAAGTGACTAAATGGTAAATGGCGTATACTTGTATAGCGCTTTTCTAACTTCCTTGAAAGCCCAAAACACTATCCATTCACACACTGATGGCGGCTCCACTGTCAAACGCCAACCTATAATCACCAGATGAAAGATGGGGTGTAGTTTTTTTACAAGGTGGCAAGGCAGGAATCAAACCTGCAATCTTCTGATCAGAGGTTGACTGCCCTCTGTGCCATGGCCGACCTGTATTTGAATATTACAATTGTAACTTTTTTTAAAAATACTGGGTAACTTGTGAGGGAACTAACAGTCTCTTTTTGATGGTACATTTTAATTTAAATCCTTAAATGTGTGTTTGTTTGTTTTTCCCATTCCAAGGCAGCATTTCCTTTTTGCAAAGTCTTGCCTCTCACACCTTGAGGCCTACGGGGAGGATCAGGTGCAGCTCAGAAACCACCGGACTTTCCAGGATGAAACCCAAATGGGCATGATGGGAGTTGTCCCGTCGCGCTCTGTTGGTCACAGCTGTCTTAATGCCATCCATCATGTGGCGCACAGACACCTCTAATTAACCGCAGGAAAGAGTCCGTTTGCAGCCTCAATTAGCACAGGAAACATAAGGGCTTGTCCGCTGAAACTAAACACCACTACATGAAATACAGTTAAACGGCCAAAACCTGGTTTTCTTCATATTAGTGTTCAACCTTAAAAAAAAAACCCCTTTACAGTGATTTCCAGATCGAGATAAATTTGTTTTAAGAAAAAGATATATAAAATTTAAAAAACAGATAATAAAGTTTTAAAAACTTTACATTGCTTGTAAAAACGATTCTTCACTTCTTATTTCAAAAATGCAGAAATTGGCCATTTAAATTTCATACATAAAAATTTTCAGTAAAACAAGTACAGCTGAATTGTTAATTTAGTGGAAAAAAGCACAAAAGTAAATACATTTATTTCTTCCCCCAAGCCTGAAGATTGATAAGAATAAAGAAATAATCAAGCAAATGAATATAAATTAGAACAATAAATTAGAACAAAAACAAGAACTTTTAGACTAATATATTCAAACACGGCTTTAAAATACCATTACTTAAAATAATAAGTAGTCAGCAAATGACAATTATCACTTAAGTATAAATAGCTGCGTAACTACTTGGGTACTTAATACTAGTTTAAACATTTCTGAATTTCAGCATAAAAGTTGTAGAAACGGACAAAAAATGTATATTTATCATTACTTGTTTTGGTAATAATAATTATTATTATTATTACGTAATCCTATTTTTTTTTATTTCCGAATACAGACACAAAATTGCTAAATAACAAAAAAATCTAAGCACAACCATGATTACAGCTTTTTATTTCAAAAACATAAATTATGTGGAGAAATAAACGGAGGAAGCTCCGTCCAAGCAAGAAGTTTCTCACCCAAGCTAGGGTCCTCTACCAAAGGCCTGGTGTGTGTGTATTTAGTATTTAGTGTATTTAGTATTTAGTGTATTTAGTCAGCTACCAATTGTGCAAGTTCTCCAACTTAAAAAGATGAAAAGGGCCTGTAATTTTCATCATAGGTAAACCTCAACTATGAGAGTCAAAGTTAGAAAAAATATCCAAAAAATCACATTGATTTTTTAAAGAATTTATTTTTAAATTATGGTGTAAAATAAGTATTTGGTCTCCTACAAACAAGCAAGATTTCTGACTGTCACAGACCTGTAACTGCTGTAAGAGGATCCTCTGTCCTCCACTCGTTACCTGTATTAATGGCACCTGCTTAAACTGGTTATCTATAGTCCAAAATCCACTGTGGCCACAACCAAAGAGCTGTCTAAGCTAGGACACCAGGAACAAAATTGTTGACCTGCACCAGGCTGGGAAGACTGAATCTGCCATAAACAGCTTGGTGTGAAGAAACCAACTGTGGGAGCAGTTAATAGGAAATGGAAGACATACAAGACCACTGATAATCTCCCTCCATCTGGGACTCTCCACATGATCTCACACCGTGGGATCAAAAGGTTCACAAGCAAAAATCCCAGAACCCCGCCTAGTGAATGACCTGCAGAGAGCTGGGACCAAAGTAACAAAGGCTACCATCTATAACACACTACACCACCAAGGACTGAAAATTCTGCATTGCCATACGTGTCCCCTTGATAAAGCCAGTACGTGCGGAGGCCAGTCTGAAGTTTGCTAGAGAGCATTTGAAAGATCCAGAAGAGGACTGGGA
Organism: Oryzias curvinotus; assembly: GCA_023969325.1. NCBI lineage: Eukaryota > Metazoa > Chordata > Actinopteri > Beloniformes > Adrianichthyidae > Oryzias > Oryzias curvinotus. The sequence continues at coordinate 29,239,717 of CM043712.1, read as the reverse complement.
GAATGTCCTATGGTCAAATGAAATATTTGGTAAAAACTCTTCTCATTATACAGCCCACTGTGAAGCATGGGGGTGCAAACATCATGCTTTGTTTGGGGCCATGTATTGCCTGGTTTTGAGTGAAAACCTCCTCCTATCAGCAAGGGCATTGAAGAAGAAACGTGCAATGATGTGCGGTCAAGTGAGGCAAGTGAGGCAGAGCCTCACCTGTCATAATCCTAATAAAATAGAAAAAGGTAAATGAAAGGGAAGGATCAACACATGGACTCAAAAAGTAAGGACAAACATGTTTTTCAATGTTTGTTTTTTAAAAATAACATGGGAGTAACTAGTGGATAAAAATGTAAGTAAAATCATTTATTTTATTTTTATGATCATTTTCACAGACAACATTTGATAACTGATTAAAGCTCCAGAATTTGAAGTTGGAAAAATACCAGAAATAGTTACTGAGGGTCAAATGTGTGCTGAACACATCTGTATACTTTAATTTGTTTACAGTATATATGAATAATTTATACACAAGAAGAGTGTTCTATCTATCTATAAAAGAAATATTTTCTGTAGGACAAATATGATCTGGTGTGTATTTTATAAGCTGTTAGCTGCCGTTGGATGTCACTGCCTCGCCAGCCATCAACCTCACCGCACGCCACTGGAAACATGGCTGGGTCTTTCAGCCTGACAATAAATCCCAAACACACAACAAGGAGAAACATTTTAAGGTCCTGGAGGTCCTATCCAGTCTCCAGATCTCAACCCCATAGAACATGGTTCCCAAACTGGGGGCCGTCCCTAGGGTACTGTAGGGGGGCGCAAGGTTCAAGGATTGTATGTTTTGTCAGTGTGGGGGCTCGAAATGTCAATCTCAGAAGGGGGGCCTGCCGAAAAAGTTTGGGACCATGCATACTTTTGAGGATGAAGGTCGTGGCCATCGTGCTCTCTAGAGGAGATCTGCATGGAGGAATGGACCAAATACCAGCCACAGTTTGTGAAAAACTTGTAAAGGCCAACAGAAAATGTTTGACTGCAGTCATTGCTAAACAAAAGGTGTAAAACAAAGTATTGACTTGAACTTTTTTTTTACTTATTTTTCACCATAATTTATAAATAAAAATTTTAAAATAAGACTATGTGATTTTCTGGATATTATTTCTTTTTCTCACTTTCTCACTTAATACTCATACCTATGACGAATATTACACGCCTCCCTCATATTTTTAAGTGGGAGAATTTACGCAATTGGTGACTGACTACCGGTAAATACTTCTTTTGCCCGGCTCTATTTTCCTGGTTGTTGCTTTTTTTTTTAAGATGTGATAATGTATTCTAATGATAATGATTCATTACTTATCTGTCACATAAAGTATGATCCATAATAATATTTAATGAAATGATGTAAGAATGTTTTTTGGGATCAATCAATAAGCAATTAATTTTTTTAATTGATGAATAATCTTCTCTTGATCTGATAAGAACCAGATTATGGCAACTATGTAAAATTATAAAAAAGAAATAATTCAGTAGGGGTGGGATCATATAAGCGAGCATCTTAATCTCTTTCAAGTAACAAAACAAACTTCTTGACTGTGATTGATGCTAACTAAACTTAATGAATGAAATGCGATTCATTCATTGTTTGTGGACTGAATGTATTATTGCTAAAAGGTTTATGATTAATCACAGTCAAGAAGATGACATCATCTTCTAACATCTTTGTTCATTTTTTATGTAATTTTTAAACAATATAATACTAGTATTATATTGGAAATGGGTTGGGGTTTTTGTCCATTTTTATTTCAGTATTAAATTAGGTTTAATGCTTGAAATAAATCTAATATATCAAAGTCAAGATTGCACAAAGAATAGCAGAATTATATTGCTTAACGTAAGACATTTAAGCTTCATATTGTATTTGATTATAAATATTTTTTGACAATTTACTGACATGTTTAAACGCTGCTGATCAATACCGATACCCAAAACAAAAATTTGAACCTTTATTTTGTTTCACTGAAGTTGTAATATCCAATATTATGCTTTCCAAGTAAAAATTGAGTTTCTGAGTTTCTGATACTTTAAAACACAGAGAGCCCGTTGAAGAATTTATTAGGGTTGTAAAGTCAAAGTTTACTTTTTGGCAAAAATATTTATACTGACAAGTCTTTTTGTGTTTGCATCTCCAGAAAAAAAGTAAAAAAGCAACTCAGCAAATGCAGATTGTTGTAGTGGAGTGTTGCGCAGTTTTTTCTTTTATAGACATCTATTCAGGTAAATGTAAAAAGTGATCCCTGCCGGCCTCTGCTTATGATTCACCAACTGGTCAATGCTTTATTTTTACCCTAAAAACCTCAAATAAATGTTTCTAGTGACCTTAACTGAACTCATTCTTTTGATTCTGAATTAAAAGTGGATTTAAAAGAAAAAAAAGAATAAAAAGACTCTGTTTCTGGGATAAAGGGAGGTAGTGGTGTAAGGAAGGAGAGGAGGAGCGTTGTGAGAACAGGAGAAGTGAAAGTGAAATAAATCTCTGGAGTATTTAAAAGAGGAAGTTTGGCGGACAGGACTGCCGAGGACAACGGGCAGCTGTGAAAAGCTGGTAAGCTGAAAAACATTTCCAATTTTCTACTTTTTTAGAGAGTATAAACTTCCAAGGGTTTAGGAATTGTGTTAATATGTCCCTCATCTGTACTGCTGTAAAGTCCTTTTGACAGCTGCTTTATTTGCTTTCGCTTTGTTTCCATTCAGCTGTTTCTGCACCAGTTATCAGCACTCTTTGGTGTCCTCACTCAGCCCAACTTTTTAAACTTCCTCCTTGCGATTCTTCACGTTGTTCCCTTGAACAGTTTTTGTCTAAAAAAGGATTTGAAGCCTCTCCTTTCAGGGTCTTAGCTGCTGTCTATCAGCTCTTCCTTGTGGAGAGCTTGCTTTCTTTTTCTCAAATAAGATAACAACAACTGGTTTTTCAAGATTGAGCACAAGTAGACTTTGCTTTGCTACTTTTGATATACTGCATCATAAACCGGCACTGTTTTTTCAATAGGTAATGGGCAAAATTTTATATTTTTTTAAACCAGCAACCAAGAAATTGGTCTGAGACGGGTTCTGCACATCCAGGTTTGTTCTGCAGACGGTGTTGGACCTTAAACAGATGCATGTCACGGCATATCGTCATACTGAGTGTAAATTTAAAAAATTTTTGTTCATTTAATTTCACTCCAGCGTCTAATCCTTGTTGTTTCTCTGCTTAAATATCATTATAAATTGCCATGTCATCATTTTAGATGAGAAAGTGTTCTCAATAATTGATCCTCCTGCTAGAATAAAAGTTAAATACAAGAAATAATGAATTTAGAAGGCTTCCTGTGACAGTCAGTAAAAGTTGGCTGTACTTTTTATTTCAAGTAAAAGTTTGAATCATGTACAAAGGTTAAAGCGATGGAAACTGACACTTTTTTTTTTCATTTTCTCAAAGTATTTGATTAAAGCGAAGGTAAATCTGCTTCCGTTTATTTCTTCTTTTACCAACTTGAAATGTATTTTTTCCTTTTTTTTGTTTATGTTTTCTAAAAGAAAAATGTTGCATCTCACCAAGTTACAGCTGAGACATGTAACCACCAGCCTGCTTATCAGCCAACATCTGCATGAAACCTCACAGATTTTAAACATACCAAGCCTGGTTTGGAACTCACACTCGCTGAAGTAAACAGGGAAATAAAATTTGTATTTGCATTGAAAACTATTCAAATGAGCAACATTGGTGAAAAGCAGTTTTGATCCCAGCCACGACATCATTTTACTGCATCACCAAACTGACAGTTCTCTGTGGAAACACCAGTTACTTCTCTCTTTCAGAACCGTTTTTTTCCCCATTAAATCCAAAGAATTATTCAACCTGGAAAGTAACGAGTAAAGAGTTTTCCTTAATACAAATGTTTTTATTGTTCTGCTGAATAAATTCTTAGTTTTTGAACAGATTCTTCACAAAAAGAACAGTTTAGTTGATCGACGCGTTTTAATGTTAGGACAAAAAAAAAGGAAATTCCCTTTATTTTGCTTCTACTCAATATGTTCATTTTTAAATGACCAATGTGGTTTGGAGGGTAAATAAATAAAATAACTTGTGACTTTGTCTCTTCTGCAGGTCGGTCCAAGTCCCTTGCCAAACCTGTTTTTTTGTGGGTGGGATTGTAACGGAACCCATAATGCAGCTGTAATAATACGTCCCAGCTGGTTATGGGGTCCGTTTCCATCCCACAATGCACAGCACATCATACCCATTGCAAGGTCCCTGATAAGAACTTGAACCTTCATCCACGACAGTCAACAAAGGCGGCCCGTCCTCCTTCATTCCACAGAGCAAGAACTGCAAGTTTTTCTCCAAGCTAACATTCAGCCAAGGAGTTGATCAAGGAGTTGCTTCTGTTGAAAACGTTTATTTCATTACAGCAAAACACTTGTAACAGTATAAAGGAATGTAAAACCATTTACAGTACAAATACCCATCCGATCTGACGGAGCCGTGCAGTGAAAGCATGTTTAGCTTCAGCACTGATTCATGAAAGCTGCCTCTGCTCACCGCTGGTCCCTCCACTGCAGCTTGGCCTTCATTCATGTGAGAAGGGTAAGGAAAACCAGCAGCAGTAAGGAGAAATCAATCAATTCTTGGTGTTTTTCCTCAATGACACGTTTTCTCCCGGATTGCTGGCAACTGAAAGCGCAACCGGGAATTCCGTGTCAGCCAAGAATAACACCAGCGACAACGCTTGGAGAGCCCAGAGCCTTTCAGAGGCGCACACATATTTGGACGTTTTGGTTCAATTCCTTACCTTACCCGTAACAGTTTACAGACTTCCACAAAACACTCTTCTTTGACTACAGATTTGCATTTACCATGACAGTTTGGGACCTTGAATGTTTTTTAAGACTGAGATCACACTTAAACTTAAACCAAATTTAAATTAAAGTCATCAAAAAAGAAAAGAGCAAATGACAGTGACAAGATCTGTTTGTTCCAAAATCTGTCTTCGTTCACATTGCAAATGTTTAAACAGAACCCCAAAGCACTGAAAAGAGAAGCTACTTCTCGATAAAGTTGAATTTGATAAAGTTTAAGAGAAGAAAAGTTCGTTCCATCTGATGCTTCATGTGTTCTTGTAGCTTTCGGTGTTTGCCTGGTTTTACAAACACATTTTTATGCTGATAAAAAAATGTAAAATAAAAAACAAAAAGCAAGTTATTGTGGTTGTTTTGTGAATTTATCTTCAAGCCCTTTCATACTTTAATGCAAAAAACACAACACGTCATTTGCTTTTATCTCTTTTGTTGATAATGCTGTAAAAAGCTAAGACTGGAAGGATGTAAACCTGTAGTTCTGCACCAAAAAGATAAATATCTTCCTGAATACCACCAATGACATTTTTTACCCTTAAAGGACATTTTTAACCCAAAAATCTCCCAACTACTCAATAGTAATCCTTTTGGTATCTACAGAGGACATTTGTGGCCTTTCAATGATATCAAATGGTTTGGCTCTCAGAATTGTAGATTTTGGTGGATTTCAACAAATTTTGACTGGACACTTTTTTTTCTTTGGTGGTCGAAAGGATCTGGAAGGAAGCTTGACAAACTTGGAATATGTCCACAAAAATATGTTTAAAAATTGTTGACATCACCAAAAACCTTTAATGTACAAACTTTGCTTTAGACCAGCGGTGTCAAACTCCTGGCCTCGCGCTGGTTTTCCTGAAATCCTACCTTATCTGCTGCTGATTACCTGGATCAGGTGTGTTTAGCCAAAAAGGACCTTCAATGGCAGGATGGTTCGAGGACATTAGGGATGGGCATTATATCGGTGCCAGTATCAGCAGATATTTGCATAATTTGAGTTTATCGGTGTCAGCCGATATTTAAAAATCTACTGATATTCTTCTGGCTGTTTTTATAAACACTTTATTTTTTAAATGTATACTAGTTCCTAACAGATTGGGAAGCTTGTGTTTACAGTCATTGTCAGTAAATGATGTTTTTAGGTAAATGTTATTTTTGATGGGGTTACATGTTGTTCCTAATAGATCCCTGGCAATGTGAAGCTTATGGTTTACAGTTTTTTTCCCCAATATACAATAAATGGTCTGAATGCTTACAGATATCTTTATATATGAAAGTTTTAAAGTAATCCTTGTTCCTATGAGATCCTTTGCTGTATGTTAAAAAGGTCAAGGTCAGCATAAACTACTGAAAACAAAACAAAACAGATGTGCTAACTAAGAAACACATTTATTTTAATAATTAATAAATACAAAATTCAAAGAATATATACAGAGTTTTAGAGACTTTTTTTTTAAAAAACACCTGATCTGAATGGATTTATTAGTGCAGTGACTTTAGTTCCTAATAAAAATTAGCACCAACTACCAAAGCAACAAAAAAGTACAAACAGCAACTTCCTTCCAATCAGCAAGTGATAAATGAAAAATGCTTATAATTTAAACTTTTGCCTGTTTTTTTTTTTTTTTTGCTATAGTAGGAAGTATTTCCAGATGCATCCACTGGTAGGTGACTCAAAACTGGGTCCGGCTGCATAGCTCCAATATTGCTAACCATTTTTGTTGCTCTGCTAATGTCAAGTTGGGGGTGTGAGGGGCTGTAAGGTAGCAGGAGAGTACCGGTAGAAAACAACACAGGTTTTTGGGTTTTGGCTAAAAACTGTGTAATTATAATTAAAAGACCACTGGGAACCACTGGGAACACGATCAAGAGATGATCGGAGTGGGGACTCAAGGATTGATTTAACACTGTAGAAAACACTTAGTTGATTGTCCAAAATGAACACCAGCAAAGACGTCGTCTCAAGTGTTGGCTCATGAGGATAAAAAGATGACTATTCCAGATGTTTTCTAGAAACCGTTTTAGTTTTGTTGTCTGCACTCGTGCTTGTCAGCTACACTATCAGTTTACAGCTGCTATGCCATGAACTAAAGATGAAACCAACACTGTGAGCAGAAAATCTGCAGACCTGTGGTGTGAACAGGGCCTGTTTTTTTAACCTGAATCTGGACTATAGCTACAACTCAGCAGACTTGAGGTTAAAGGCAGGTTTCAGTCATATGTTCTTAAAAAAACATTTTCAGTCAAACCAATGTGGGCTTAGGCACCGGCCAACGGCGTGCTGACTCAAACGTGTTCCCACATGCCATATGACTGAGTGCTGCAGCCGCAGAAGCAGCACGCGCATGACACCCAGTCAGTGGCTTGAGGAGGGCGAGGGGAACCTGGAGAGTATTCTGTCCACAAGTTCAAGATTTCGCTCGTGGTTTTCTCGACTGATCCTCTCATTCATGACGACCAGCTGACTCATTAGAGTGTTCTGCATTTCTCTCTCATGGTTCATTAACCTCTGCAGACGGGCGTCTTCCTGCGCCTGCATGGCGGCATCCATCTCTCGCAGCTGGGCGACGGTGGCCGTCACCAGGGTGGAGACTTGATCCATCACGGTTGCTCGTCTTTTCCGGGATGGAACGGTGTACGCTGCAAACAAGACGCAGAGAAGAATGGGACTGGGGTTAGCAGCCAAAGCACAGCTTTTATTTACCTTCACAACTTCATACTTCAATTTCATTCACTTTCAGACACGATGATGGCTCACATTTCCATTCCAGAACCACTTCTGTCTAGTTTTCATATTTCTAATGATTGAAACAGAGAAAAAAAGGAATTCTAAGATGTATAAAATAATAAAAACAATCAAAAATGAAACAATTGTTATTGCAAAGTCTAAAATGACAATTACATTTCCAAATTTCCTTTCCAGAACCAACTCTGTTTAGTTTTCATCTAATAAATGACCAAAGTATAAAAAAAGGACTTTCAACATGAAAAAGACTTGTTTTTACAACAAAGACAAATAATAAACACAATGGTTATGCCAGCAAGTATAAACTGTGTTTCTATACATTTATCTTTTTATTCAACTTTTATTTATTATTTTATTTATCCAGGCAAGACAGATAAAGACCAACATTCCTTTTTTTAACTGTTTTGGCAAAAAGCAATACTTTTTGAGAAAGGGAAAGAAAACTGAAAAAGAAAAAAATCACAAGAAAGGCTAAACTCATTAAAATCCATAAACTGTATTACAGCAGCATTTTTCTGAAGGAAAATTATTAAAATATCTTTTAAAAAGTGCTTTTGAAATAAGTGTCCAAAGGTCCACTTAAGGACTTTATCCCAAACTTCCACCAGTGTGACTCAGAGAAGAATACCTGGTTCTGAATTGCAGGTGAAGTTTTCCAGATTCCTTGAATTACTTGAAAGATAATCGAGTTTAAATTAAATATGCGTAATAGAATAAAATGCAAATCCATTCACATTTTAGTTTCCTAAAGCTGTTATTTTTCCACATCAAAATAATCCAAAGGGAACATCATAACAACATTCTGTAGCTCACAGGTCTGTGCTAATGTTTCCACACATTGGACTGGATGATGGTTGATCGTTGTTTGCTGCATCATGTGTGTTGTTTGCTGTCATACACTTTGTCGATTTATACTAAAATAAAGCTACCAATGGTAGTTTCCACTATGGATTTATTTCATTTTGAAATGATTTTATAACGGTATGGGTCAATTCGGTAACAAAATGTGCCTCAAATAGATCGATCTGGTTGGATCGTAGGAATATAAATCCATTGATCAGTTGAATTGATGCAACACAGCACATTATTATTATTATGTTATTTCTTTGGTAAAGTTATATTTTATGTGTTATTAAACGGATAACACTTGTTTATTATTTTTCTTTGGCACAAGTGAATGACTTTTTTCTTTCTTTCTACTCATTCTTTCATTTCATGAATGTGACACATTTGTGCCACATTCATTCATTGCAGCAGGAACGTGAACTCACTGGTGTTGATGGTCTGCAGCTGCTCCGCCGGGCTGAACTCCTCCTCTTCCTCATCTGCCTCCAGGTTCCCTTCGGCCTCCTGCTCGTCCACATCGTCCCACAGGCTGATCTGGACCTCTCGGCTCCCGTCTTTGGCTGTTGCAGCTGCAGGTGGAGGAGGTGGAGCTGCGGGCGGCGACGGGGACGGGGTTGCGTCCGCCGTGGCGGGCGGGGGCGACGGGCTCACCGCGGGGGAGTTGTCGAAGGCCAGGTGACACAGGTCGTAGAAGAGCCAGTGCACGCGGTGGCTGCCGGTGCGGCTCCTTTGATCGTGGTATTTCAGGTACTGCTTCCGCAGAGCCTTTAGCTTGCTGATGACCTGCATGTGGGACCGGTGCACCCCCCGCTCCGCCAGCAGTTTGGTCATCCTGCTGTAGACCACCGAGTCCTTCACGGTGCCCGTGATCTGGCTGCGGATCGCATCCGAGCCCCGAAGGATCAAAAGTTCCTTGATCTCGTTCTCCTGCCAGTTGTGCATCTTATTTTGGGACAGCATGTGTCGCGCAGGTTGGTAACTTATAACAAACAGCTCCCTTGTATAGTTGCGCGGCTCTTTTTTACGTCATATTTTTGCGCCCGAAAAAATAATTCCCACCAACTGAGAAAAAGCCAACCTTATTACCAACTGATCCAACTAAAATAGAAATAGGCCAAATCTGTTTTTCTTCTTCACGTAACACAAATCGCCGTATACGCTCACTCTTCCAGAAGGATGTTGTTTCCATTCCCTAGGGCCTATGTAGTTCCTTATTGGAATAATTTAGAATGGAAAAAGATTTGGAATTTACCTGCAAAATACTTTTTAACCAATAAAGTGAAAGAAATCTCACTCAAACTAATCCATAAATTCTATCCATCCAAACTATATCTGCAACGGTTCAAAGATGATATTGATGTAACTTGCTCTTTTTGTCAAGAACACCCTGAAGATGCTGTACATTTGTTTTGGTCATGTTCCTTTTCCACCACTCTCTGGTCTAAAGTTTGTCATTTCATTCTCTGCCCACATTGACCCAGACTTTCGCCTGTACTTAGAAAATGTTATGTTTGGCCTCAACCACTGTCCATCTCATAAAAAAGAACAGTTATACATCATTAACCTTTCATTGTTTTTATGCAAATAGCACATTCATAAATCAAAAGTTGCGAATCATATCCCTCATTTCTCAGTCTTTATCAATGAGTTCAAACAATACATTAAGACAATAAGAAACTCTGACAATTAGAAAGCCATCAAAACATTTGATCTGTGAGTCAGTTTCAATATATCTGCTTAAATTGTAATAACCCCCTGGCTTGTTCCTTCGTTGTTCCTGTTTACTGCTTAACATTGTTTTGTATTGAATTTTACATTCAATAAAGTTCGGGGGAAAAAAACAACTGAGAAAAAGACAATAATAGTGGGACATGTGGTTGGTGTACTTTGTTTAATGTCACAAATAATACAATTTTTCTTTTAATGTTCACATTTTAAATGCAAATAATTAGAATTGCGAATTGAAAAATACAAGAAAACAATACATAAAATACATGTTTACAGAAAACCAGTCATGCATTCATCTGAATACCCCTCTTATATTTTCGATAAATGAAGAAAAAAATGTTGCAGTCAATCTGCTTTTAAACTATTATCTTCTCTAAAACCTATTGTCATCCTTACTAAATATTTTTGTCATTTTGGCTCAAAAAACGTGTTGCATGCTACCCAAAAAAGTTCAGCATTATTAAAACAAAGTTAATATAATTATAGAAAAGTTTAATTAGTCTATGTTAATCCGTGATTCCATTTACTTTGTTTTATTTGTATATTGCATGTTTTACAATAGTGTTGTACATTATTATTGTTGTTGTTGTTATGCTTATAAAAATAATAAGAAATCTGTCAGTGACTTTACTTTATATTCTTTTGTGGGCATATGATTTAATCTCACTAGATTAGGGTCTCATCTATTAAAAAAAATCATATATGTATATGTGGTGTTCTGTTGTTTCCTTTTATTATTGGATTTGTTTTAGATTTGTGGTGTAAATTTTGCAAGATGCTTAAAACTGAACTCCGTTTCTATGCTCCGTGGTCCTTACAGCATTTCTTTTTAAGTTTTGACAGCAACATTGATGATTATCTTATTTTAGAACAGTAATTTGTAAAAAACCAAGTTGCACAAATTCAAGTAGCCTATGTGTGATTTAAAACTGTTTTATATATTATTGCCAGCTCAAATGTGGTAAAGTAATGCAACAACTGTAGATGGACTATACACACCTAATTTGGAGATATTACTGTTTCTATTATTATTATTATTATTATTATTATTATTATTATTATTATTATTATTATTATTATTGTAATGGTTGCTTCCCAGTGTAAAAAAAAAAGTAAAAAAAAACAAATGTAAATTAACTTTAGAAGGCCGGAAGAAAATCCCTCTTGGGTTCTCCTGGGTTAATAAAAAGCTTTTTGTATTTTTGTATGATTTAAATCTACCAATAAGCAAATATTCCGCCAGCCACTAAACGGCGCTGCTCGGGTCCACCACCAAAATGCCTCTCGGAGGAAACACCGGTTGCCTTTCATTGGTTCCTCTTACGATAAACAGCTACCGCAGCCTGATTTAACAACCAATGCTGGACATCGACCGCCGGACAACCGCTCAGCTGCGAAAACCTCACGACAAATTCCAGTCTGCTGTCCGTGGTGGGTTCCGTCTGTCTGCGTTACTTCAGAAGAAAAATGAGCAGAGTGTGGATGTGCTGACAGCCCGCTCATGATCAGCTCACCTGCTGCTCGTCTTGTGGTGATGGAGGAAGCCGAGGAGCTCTCGCCTCTTCGTGTCGCTTCCACCGTGCAGGCGCTCAGCTCCGCGCTGCGGGGGAACCGAGAAAATGCTCCCGCTGCAAACCGGGGCAAGGGAGACAGAGTGTTCCCGGATCCGGAGAAGCTCTGGTTCAAGGAGAGCAGCGCCAAAAACCTGCGGAACCGGGACTTCTTGTCGCCCACCACGGTGCTCAACACGCTGTACGCGGACGGACAGGTCGGTTTGACGTCTTTCACGAAACACCTTTTACGTGTAAACGATGGAAACGCATACACGCACGGACGCACACACACGCTAGCACACGCACACACAGATTCATCATAGGGTTTCATTGAAGTTGTACCATAGCTTTGAAATCAACATAATCAAACATAGCAGGCTTTTTTTCAAGCGTGGCTTCACTGACACTGGTTTTGTTTTTGAAAAATAAAGTTGTTCTTAAAAAGAAAAAAAAAAAGAAGGTAATTTTGTTTTTTCGTTGAGTGAAAGTGGCTTAGAGCATCCTTCTGCTGCAGTAGTTTCTGTTTTAAAAATGAAGTCCTCCAAGCTGGAAGCTGGTTCTGACGCATGAGTCCTCCTGCCATGACCGGACACTGCGCTATCATGACCGGATGCTGCGCCATCATGACCGGACGCTGCGCCATCATGACCGGACGCTGCGCCATCATGACCGGACGCTGCGCCATCATGACCGGACGCTGCGCCATCATGACCGGACGCTGCGCCATCATGACCGGACGCTGCGCCATCATGACCCCACAGACACTGACAGCCTGTGGCTGTTCTTATCGACCCGTGTGGCACAGACTAAGTGGGTCAGTTGGTTCTGCATGAGGGCTCTGATTTAAAACCACCCTTCATAGAGGGGGGACTTTGAAGCTTTGATGGTTTTTTTTGGACCACCGGTTTAATGTTTAGGGCAGTTTTCTCAACCTTTGGTCTTCAAATACCCCTGACCTGAAGGTTTTACTTTCCTGCTTTCCTGCTTCATTGCTTTGCAATAATTGTTATTTTTTTGATCATACATATTGTTTGTTGGGTAGTAGAGCATGCACGTCTTTTTCTCTGATATTTGATTTGATTTATTGGATTATTTTAATGCTAAATTACGGACTAATACACCAAAAAAATGGATATATCGAACAAATTGCAGAGATTAAGTAATATATACATTTTCAAACAAAGAAAATTAAATTCCCAGTCTTTAAAAAAAAAAAAAAACTCTTTTCAAAGCGCTCTTGGGGGCCGTTTACTTTTTTTTTAGCCTAAATCACAACAGTTGTGTTGTTTTTTAGGACATAGTTTCTGCAGAGCAGCAGTTGGTTGTTGAAAATTCCCGTCTTGAATTGTTGGTGGTACAGTTGGTGCAATGCAAGTCTGCCCCCATTTCCCGCCATCCATCTGTTTACGCATTATTTTGCTAGCTTACAGCCCCTCACACCCCCAACCTAACTTTACTGGTCCATCAAAAATGGCGAGCAACACTGGAGCTATCCAGCTGTTCAGTTTTGAGCCAGATTTCAGCTCGGACGAGGAAAATGAAGACATGAATGGATCTATTTGTCTGCAAGTGGATGCATCAGAATGGAGCAGAGCAGGGAGCTTGTGGCCTACTTGGTGTACTTTCTACATCACAAATAAGACATTTTTTTGTCTGCTCCTGATTCTTATCTGTTAGAATAATGAAATACTCAGAAATGTAATTTTTATCTTAATTTTCTTTATTTATATACTTTATTATCAGAAAAATTTCACAACAACAAAGATGTAAGAAGTATTTGGTCATATTCATAAGTAGATGTTTTTGCCATTACGCATACAGTACAACCCAAGTCATTTATGATTCGTTAAATATGATGATTATCAAAGTCAAGTTTGTAGAGTTTGATTTGCTGCTTGAAAGGGAGTGGGAAGAAGCAAACCTATAATATCCCATCACTGTTGTGTTAGTTCTTTTTATGTGTAATTATAGATATTGATACATGTCTGTCACAAGTATCCATTTATCTATTTCTTTATTTGTTTGCTAGGCTTATTTGGTGGTCAGTGATTTGTATAGTTACTCGTTTTGTACTGTGATGAATAAAGTTCAGTTCAATATTTTATAGATATGTATATGTTTTTTTCTATATATTATATTCACAAATGGGACCGACTAAAGTTTAAAAATCCAACTAATATTTTAATTAAAAAATACATCTTGATTTAGGCTACAAATAATAATTACAGAGGATTTTTTTCTTCTTTTTGTCAGTAACTCTGTCATCGTTGAATCCATTCAGGTTCCTCCTGCAGTGATGTCCAGAGTCCTGTCTCTCCGTGGAAGTGGGGTGCTCCCTGTTGCTGGTGCTGAGGTGATGGGCGAAGGCTTGAGGCTGCGGGTGGACCGGGCCGCTGCCTTTAAGGCCGTCCTGGCGGGTCGAACGACGGATTATCTGAATCCGTCAAGTCAAAAGGAGGGCTGCGTTTTGATCAACTGTCCTGCACTTCACCCCAAAATCTGCACACCCACTCCTGAAACACTGACTCTGGGCCAGTTGAGAACTGTGCTACTGGCTGACCATATGGGGGCGCTGTTGAGAAGCCAAGGGTAAGTCTGCTGGGTTGTTTCTGTCTGAACGAATGGTGGAGAAGAAGAAAGAAATGCCCAGAATTCACGTTTAGGCTGTTGTAATGTTAAATGTCTGATAGCAGTTGCATGTTCTGCCTTAGATTTTCAGTGTTTTATTGCCCCAAGCTTCCCAAAGACAGCAACATTGTCGCCTTCCTTCGAGCGCTCGGAATTGATTGGCCGACAGCTTCAGCAGATTTGACCTATGAGGAGCAGGAGGAGCAGATCCTCAAAGCGCTGGAGAGTTCAATATATCGAGAAGAGGGAGCAGATCGAGGCAGAAAGACCTGCAGAAGAGGAGGAGGAGGAGGAGGAGGAGGGAAGAAAGTAGAGGAGGAAGACGAAAATGAGGGAGCCCTTCGAATCAACTTGAAACGGGTTTTCCAAGAAGAGGGGCTGCTGGGATATGACCCCAGCCTTGGTACCTGCATAGGTGAGGGCATGCACAACTCTGTTTATTCTGTTGTCCTGAACAAACAAACAAATATCATGTTTATTAATGTAAATCTGCTTAACTATGGGAGTTTAAATCCACCTTTATGCAAAAACAGTCAAATTGCCGGCTTTCTAATGATTGTAGTTTAATACAGTGTGTAAATATTAAGGTGCCAGTATCAGACGATATTTGCATATTTTTTAGTTTATTGGTCTGATATTAAAAAAATCTGCTGATATTCTTCTGACTGTTTTCAGCGACACTTTATTTTTTAAATGTATTCCTGTTCCTAATAGATTGGGATGTTGTGTTTACAGTCACAGTCAGTAACTGACTGTTTCCAGGTAAATGTTATTTTTGATGAGGTTACATGTTGTTCCTAATAGATCCCTGGCAATGGGAAGATTATGGTTTACAGTTATGTCCAACATTCAATAAAGGCTTTCAGATATATTTACATGAAAGTTTTAAAGTGATTCTTGTTCCTCTGAGATCCTTTGCTGTACGTCATAAAGGTCAAGTACAATGTCATTGTCCAGCAACAGAAAGGTTGTGCATTTGTAATAAAGAAACAAAAAGGAAATCTAAACTTTGTGTTACTGAAGACACTTAAGTGTCAGTAAGTGTGGCTATCGGCCACAGCTGCAGGGGAAATGCCGGTTATCGGTATCGGCCGGAAAAAATGATATCAAACCATCCCTGCTCTCCATATGCTACTTTCCTCAGCTGCTGCTATAGAAACAAGCAGACTTTCTGTTCCTCCTCCTCACAGCCTGTTGTTTCCATTTGCCTCTGCAGATTATCGGTTATCTGCTTGGATTTTCTTTCTTTATTTACAAGCTCCCAGCTCCCGCCACATACTCACCCCATATACTTACTCAGAGTGTGTTCTCATTTGTGTTGGTGATTGATTACTTAAAGACAGCTTAACATAAACATCTTAGGCACAGATTTCAAAATAAAGTTCTCCTGGACTCTGTTTTGATCACAAACAAAACAAACTTTCCAGCAAGAGGAGAAAACGTATTTATTATTCATTATTCTGAACTGTTAAGCACATCCAACACCATTTATCGGAGATTTCTGTGGGCTGGGCTGAGAATTTCTCTTTTTTAAGTGAGTCATGTTAGTAGCAGCAACACTGTTGCACATTTAAGGTTTTGTTTTTCTTAGTTGTTTTTGCAGATTTCTCACAGCAACAGATACGTTTTTAGAAAATGGTCTGGCTGCTAAAATGCCTTTAAGAAAACCCCTTATATTGAAGTTATGTTAGCTTTGATAAACTGATTTTTAATGTTCTAAATGAGTCAGTAAATAATGATTTTTCAATTGTTTTCAGTTCAGAGAGACAGCCTTTCCCAACTGGCACAACTGGATTTATGCACAGCCGACTGCACTGTAAGAAACCCCATCGGTGACACACAACAGTGAATTCCCATCATAGTAAATGCTAACCACAGTCCTCTGCATCCTTTATAGGAAGTCACCTGTAACCGTGTTGCATGTGACTTCCTGCCAGGACGAGTTCCGCCAGCAGCAGATGGCGATGTTGTGGAGAGCCAGTGGAGCGCCGCATGCACAGGTGAGCCCCTCACTCGCTCGCTCAGGTGCACAATGATTGGTCGGAGCGCGTTCCTGTTTTTAGCTGTTGTGCTCTCTGTGGCTGCAGAAACATGTTGTGTGTGGGCCTGTGAAGACTCCTGGTTCTCACCTCACTGCTGCACAGTACCTGCAGTAAGACACGTGGCTTTCTTTATTCATGTCTGTCTTTGTTCTTCTGTTTGGCTTTTTCATCTTTTTTTTAGTTGAGCCTCATTTTCTGCAGCTCTTCAAACATTCATAAATTCTTTCTTACGTCTCTCAGCCATAAAAGCAACAACACTCACTACAATCTGATGTGTATTCCTGGACATTCATGTGGCTTTGCTTTGTCTGTGTGTGTTACTGCTGCACATTTTCTCCCATCTATGATGAAGATTCATGATGTCCTGTGTGTAGAAGCTGCCATTTACTTTTTGGTTTTGTGCAGTGGGACTGGTTGATGTGCTTCTTTTTTTTTTCTTTTTTTTTTAAATTTGATTTGAAAACATGTTTCTTTTTATCACATGTGACCTCAATGAAAACAAAAATCTTTACTTAATCAATAAAAAACAACTTTATGATGGAGTATTGAGCCCCACGATAGAAAAAAAAATGAATATGCGAGAATGAAGTCATAAAAGTGTGAGGGAAACAAGTCAACGTTTTGCAAGAATGAAGTTGTAGAATCATGAGTAAAAAAGTCAATATTTTATGATAGTAAAGTTATAATTTATAAGTTGAAAATTTACAAGATTGAAGTCTTAAATCTATGAGGCACAATGACCACTTTTTTTCTTATATTATTATGACTGTTTTCTTTTAAAATGTTGACTGTTTTCTCATAATTTTCTGATGTTATTTCATAAATGTTTTAACTTTTTCCTGATACTTTATGACTTTATTCTCATATTTAAATGTATTGCTTTGCTTTCATGGTGGCCCTAACACTCCGTCGTATTCCTTAGTCAGGGGGAAAACAGTTTTTTAAAATAAAAACCTTTATTTTGATTTGATTTTTCTGTGGGTTTATCTTAAAGTAACACCTAACATGAAACAGCAACACAGATGTTTTAAACAAGCACAGACTTGTTATCTCCTCTAAATCATTTAGTTTATTTTGGTTTCGTCTTACTTAATATGGCAGCTTTCTCCCACAATGCATTAGTGTTCTCTGTAGCATTCCCAAGCCCCGTTTGAGGCTCTGCGTTTTTCTGTCCTCCAGGCTGAGAAGAGGTCAGATGAAGGAGGCGTCAGAGATGAAGTACGGAGATCAAGTCGAGGGTGCGTCTGCATGCAGACGGGATTGAAGTCCTGTTTATGTTCCGTTCTGTTCTGTCACTTATGAGATCCACCTGAACAATACCAACATGCAGCCAGTGGCAGTGAAAGGATTCTTGTTTGTAGGTCAGACGTGGGATGACATCATCAAGGTGATGACTTCTGCCACGGTCAGGTTTGAGCTGCTGTCGACGGTCCACACCAGTCCTGTGAGTGCTGAGCGGCTGGACGGCTGCAGGCTGTTCTGTCACATCCATACTGAATGGCTTCATGGATGAAGTCCTGAGCTGATGCGATCTAACCTGAGATGTGTTTGTCTAGGTGACGCTGGACGTCCAGAAGGAAGGGGGAGTGTCCACAAAGGGACCCCGAGGAGGAGTGTTTGTTATGTATAACTGTGCCAGACTGCACACTCTGTTTGACAGCTATGAGAGAGGAGTTGAGAAAGGTCAGACTTCCGGTTTAATATCTCAAATCTACTCATTTATGAACCATCAAAGAGGATTCAGGTGATAAATGCAAAACTGATACTTGCTGTGTGCGTGTGTTTGCACATCTCCCTGAGTATTAGAGCTTGTTTTGTCAAGTTCTTTACATTGCAGATGCATTTATGCCCTGATACTTTATAATTATTTATGTTTTTATACTTCCAAGAGAAAGTGTGGATTAGAATCTGCTCTGATTAAAATGTTCTTCCAGCAGATCAGTGGTGATGGTTGTTTTTAACCAGTAGTCTGCATATTAATTTTCTTTATTAATGTTGATCTTTGAATGGTGGTCTTCAGGTTTGTACCCAGAAATCCCTGAAGGTTCCCAGCTGGACTTTTCTGCTCTGAAAGAAGAGGTGCCACTTCCCTTTTTTCTTCCTAAACCCCTCACAGTACTTTTATTTAGTTCTGAAAGTTCTTGTTTATTGCTATAAAAATGTAACAGATACAAACTTGAATCTATTTTGAACTGAAGTGTGACTTTAATCATTTATGTTGTGATGTTCAGGGGGAGTGGCTCCTCCTCTTCAATTACCTCATTCCCTTCTCTGAGCTGTTGGACCAATCAGGACAAGCCATCGGTTATGAGGGGGGAGGAGCTAGAGCTAACATCAAGACTGAACAGGTATGAGAAAAGGTGATAACAGTCTTCTTAAAGTCAAAGTCAGCTGTAGAAGATTTAAAGTCTGGAAAATGATGAATGTTTTTGTTTTTCAGATCTGCAAGTTTCTTGTGTCTCTCAGTAAAGACTTCAGCTCGTATTACAACAGAGTCCATGTATTGGGGGTGAGGTCATATTCATATATCTATGTGTTCACCTATACAAAAGAAATTCCCTGGGAAATACAGTTTTTAGGGGATTTGGAGGTGTATTTTTAAACATGCCAATTCACGCAAACTAAATACATTCTGTGGTTTTCTCCTGTTCGATGAGTGGTCTGCAACCTGAGGCACATGTGGCTCTTTGTCCCCTCAATAGTGGCGTTTTTTCCTTTTAAAAAGGAACGCTTCGGTGTAAAGTAACTCAAACGTTATTCAACTAGTTTACAGTGAAAGGACAGGCTGGATCACGCCATGAGGTTCCTGACATCGCTAGCCGTAATTCTCCAACAATCCATCAATTTTTCAGTTTTTGAGCATCGTGTACCACAGAAAATCAATCTGAGGTCAGTAAGCATTAGCAGAATTCATAGTGATTATAAAGCAGATTTTCATTTTCAGAATCAATTCAATGGTTTAAAATGCACCTTATAGTTTGAAAAATATGGCACGAGTCCATTTCTTTTGTTGCTTTAATCTAATGTGTCTTATGACTTTTTTATTGGTTAAATGATTACATATGTTTAAACACCTTGTGAGTTTGACAGCATGTTGCTAAAAATGCTATATAAATTAAGGGATTGATTCATAGACTTAATTAACTCTGAATTCATTTTAACTCATTAAATGTATGAATTTCTGGCAGGGATGCACCACAAATTGGTAAACCAATATTTTTTAAATCTCTGCTGACATAACAAGAAGAATCAGAAGATAGAGTTTAAATTGATTCCAAAACAGGGAAATTGTTTTGTGACAGTAGCTCAAAAAACACAACAGACACCATTCTACTACCTTTGCTGCATTGAGCTGATCCTATATGACACAGGATGCATTTTATTTTGAAAGGAAGTCAGGTAAACTTCTGTCAAAAGTTATAAACTGTTTCATGTTTTGACAAAAGGCTATTTTCTCAACATGTTTTGATATATATGTAGCAGTAACATGAATACAAAATCGTGGCTCATTTTTCTAAAGGGTGAAATAAGACTTTGTGGCTTCTGTTGGGTTTGTCGGTGAGAATTCGAAATGGCTTTTTAAGTGTTGAAGGCTGCAGACTCCAGTGTTACAGGCTAGAAATGTATATGTTTTGCTTGTTTTCATATTTGACAGACCTTTATTTGAATAGATAATCATTCCTGAGATTTAAAGTAGACGTGTCCTCCTGGCTGAACCTCCTCTGACGTATTTTTCTCCTCCTCAGGAGCCGCTGCCTCACCTTTTCAACCAGATGTTCTGTCGCCTCTATCTGCTTCGAGCTTTGAGGGAGCTCTACCACAGCGCTCTGGAGACTCTTAACCTACCCCCCATCAGGCAGCTATAGTCTCCTGTGAATCCTCTTGTATTTAAATTGAACCTTATGTCTCCCCTGATGCACACTGCTTCTGTCTAGTGTCTCTTCTCCAAAAAAAAAAAGCTAGTTCTGAGTCGTCCGCCCGCTATGTTGCTTCAGGCCTTCTTAGTGCAGTTGGACAAACTGTAGCAGCTCAGTTATTTCAAAGATGTCAGTGTTGCAATTAAGTACTGGTCTGGTGTCTCTCGAGGTTTTTTTTTTTCTTTAATTCACAGTCCAACTCAGAAGCAAACGACTCTTCAGAAGTTTCCCTGTGTTCTTGGAGCAGCAAGATCTGGATGTAGCCTGATTTCAGCAGTTTTATTTTCAGAAAGCTGACAGGTTTTAGTGTTTTATTTTTTTATTGAATCTGACTCCCCTTATCAGGATGATTTTGATGATGGGGAGTCAGGCTCCTGCAGTCTTATTCCATCACATTCCACTAAGCCCCAGTGATGTGAAGGTCAGGGTTCGCGCTCCCTGAACCACAGAAATAAAGTGGTTTTGGTTTGAGTTCAGTGCCAAAAAACAGCATAAATACTTGCTAGTAGGACTCGTGTAACTTTTCATAGACTTAAATTTTAATTGCTAAAAATGAGATAATCTGGATAAGGAGTCTGGCTTTTTTTTAACCTTTCTTTTATGATCGTAAACTTATAGCTGAGATCTACAAGTCAGTTCCTAAATAAAGTTTGAACCTTTGAAACTTTCTCTAGTTCTAGTCATCTGTTTTTGTGGGAGTTGCCTGCTGGAAAGAGGACAAGTTATCATGATGGTAGTATCAAAACTACAGCTACAACAAAATGCATTTAATGAAAGTAAACAACACATTGCCAAATTCAAATCTTTGTGTAAAACCAAGAATTTATTGTTATAGCTGCAGAACGTGCTGTTCACGCCATCAAAAGCGGCTAGAATTTCCTCTTTTTGTGTTGTGTATAATTAAATCTAATTTAATGTAACAGAATTATATTATTAAATACATACAAATAAAACGGTAAAGGACATATTTAGCCTGTTTATTGTACAGAAACTGGTGTTTATTTTGTGGCTATTTTGTAGAATTTTAGCTTAAGTTTAAGGGTGATATTTGAAGGGGTGCTATTTGCATGAAGCTTGGATGTGTAAAGATTTTTCTTTATAATACATATGTAAAAAAAAAAAAGATGATCTGACCCTCTTGAGCACTTTTCCTAAAAAGGAAATGTCATTTAAATGGTAATCAAAGATGGAAATATTTCCTGTCAGTTAAAAGCTTAAAGCTGTGAAGAATAAATGTATCCTTCATCACAAGATTATACAGAGACTTTTACTATCATAGGTAACAAATTGCACATGTTGTATAAAAGCAATTATTTAACAGAGCAGAGGGTACTTGGGTAACTATTCTGTTGCACCACATGATAAATATATGAATATATGCCAAAATGGGAAAAATAGCAGCCTTGTTTGATTTTTTTTTTCAGTATTTTTTTTTTAAATTCTATTTTAAAATGTGCCATTGCTGGACCTCTACTGTTTTGTCTGTTGTGATGCTACAGTTTTCGTTGCATGCAGAATGCAAATGTGTTCAAGCATCTTTAGGTTTTTCTACTTTCATTTCAAATTAGTTTCGAGGGAATTCAGTTTTTTACAAAAGGTTAATTTTTTTTTTCACAGAAAAATGTTCATTAAATCAAAGGATGTGCACCATAGGAGATATTAAGACTTTCCTTCTGTTATTAAATGCAAACACAATGTGTGTGTGTTTATGTGTAGCATGCATATTAAACTGTACACATAGTTTTCTTATGTGCAGACATCAATATCTGACCCTTCAGCCATCATAGTCATCCCTTAAAATGTTTGTGAAAACCCTTTTTTTGAACAATTTCAGAAGAATCTACAGTTTTATTTAACATTTTTATGATGAAAATGGCTCCTGTTGATTCATTTAAATGACACATGTAATATATTTCTGTCTATTTTTGTTTCAGGTGTTAAAAAGCTGTTCAATAAAACATCATGTCACATTCTATCCATGTTTAGCTGCAGTGACACATTTTTTGCCTCCACTCAGGATTCCTCCTAATGAAAGCGGACATGTCAGTGTTTTTGTCCGTCTGTACTGGCGCTCATCTGTCTGACAGTCTTTCTGTGTTGTTTACTGTAACATTAAAGGGAAGAAGCAAAGGTGAAGGCTCTGAAGGTTTTCTTTTTTTTTTCCTCCATGAGACTGTTGAAGTCAACCATGATGACTTTCAGTTTGGATACTTTCCACTTAAACCTTCTTTCCTTTTCTTCATTGTCTCTGTTTCATTCCTCTTCCATTCCTGCTTTGTCCTCTGCAGGGGGGCCTCACGGTCGCTGGGCCACCGTGAGGCCACACACAGACAAACTCACCCCTATGAGACTATTTAGATTCACCAAACAATGTAAAACAAACTGCTTCCTCAAAATCGTTTTGTATCATTTTACATTTCATGGCTCCCGGACTGTCCAAATATTGTACAAGGAAGAGATTTTAAATAAAAGTTAATCAAATAGAAATCAAAAATAGTCATCCAAATAGGCACAATAGTCAATATCATTTTTATTGCCTTTTTGACATTTGGCTTTGTTGTATAATAGAGGGATGCAAAATATTAGGTTTTTGTCATCATCAGATATCAGACGTCTTGGGCTTCAAAAACTCATTCCCATGAAAATAGTGTGTCTTAGGGTTTTCTCCTTTTCTAATGAGGATAAATAGGATATATACAGTACAGACCAAAAGTTTAGACACACCTTCCCATTCATTTGATTGAGAAGGTATGTCCAACCTTTTGGTCTGTACTGTATATATCCTATTTATCCTCATCAGAAAAATATTTTGTATCAATATCTCGATACGGCAGTTTTATCTGACATATTTTGATGTGTATCACATAAAAAAGAAAGCATCAGCACTTGAATTTGAAGTGGATGCGGAAAAACTGTCATATCCCATGATCACCACACGATGGCAATATTGAGACAGTTTTGTTTTCGACATGCAGGTACAATAGCGTTTGAGCCAAACCGCTCATCGCTTCTTTACGTTGTAATGTATCCTTTGGGGTCTAAGGCATATGAAGCAAATTTAAAGTAAACAAGATTATAGTAATACAGTTTTTGTTTTTTAAACTCATACTTATTTATATATAGCTCATTTTTTTTAAAGCGAACATATTTTAAAGATAAAATGTCATCTTATTTTGAAAGTATTTATTTGGGTGTGAGTGCTAGCCCCCACTCTGTCAAATAAAAGCAACTCTGATGTTGCTTTTGAGTCCAGGCTGCTTCATTAACATGTCACTGTCAGCAAATCAGACTATGACACACCTTGGAGTTGGGTGTTCCAGTCTTTGCAGCTGAATCTCTGCTTGATTTCAATTTCATTCATCCTCTGTTTTACTTTTAAAATGGCTACTATAATGGTGAAAAACACTTTTTTTTGTTTAAAAAATGTTAAAAAGGATATGAGGGACAATTAGGCTGAAATTATTATCTTAACAATGCATAGAGTAATGAATGCCATTAAGTCATTGTCAATGATGACTCTAGTTGGATTTACCCACCAGTAACAGCAGAATGTGAATTTATTTATTTGTTTGTTTTTCTTTTTTGTTCACTTAGTGAAACCCAGAAGATCTAAAATGACAGGTAAATTTCAAAATTTGGATCTTCCTAAGCAAAGACTAAGAGAAAGGCACACAAAAGATGTCCGTTCTTGTGTCTCTCTACCTACAATCCAAACTTTTTTACATAGTTTGTCATTTAATAATTAAAAGCAAGACACTTTTGTTTGTGTCATTGATTATTTTTTATCTGGGCTTTTTCTCTTGATTTGAGCATGCTTTAAAAAAAAAGACACTCAAACTAAATCATGATCAGTTTTTTCTGGTTTCATCTCCTTTAGCACCAATCAGACAGACCCTCCTTGTCTGTCAATCACCCTGCTTCGGTAATCGTGAGAAGAAAGACCAAAAAAGGATGGGAGGCACAGAATAAAAAAGGCTTGGGGGTGGACATGGAAACTGAGTGAAAACACAGATACATGATGCTTGATAGAGCGGAGCATGTAGAGTAGTTGCTGGATCCAGTGGCTTGAAAAGAGATGAATGAATGAGGTCATGGACGCCCCTGAGAATAAAGAGGCAGAGGAAGTAAAGGAGTGGGGGCTGGAGGAGAGGAGGAGAGAGAAAGAAGACAACCAAAGGTAGGATGAAGGAAATGGATGAGGTGGAAATGGACCGAGGAGAGTTGCCGGGGATTAAACAGTGTTGAGAAATTGGAAATGAGGAGAGATCAAGCTGAAAAGAGGAAGATAAAACAAAAGGTTGAGAAATTATTTAAAAAAAACTGGTAGAAAAGAAAAAGGAAAACCTTTGAAGCTTTTCCAGGAAGAAACAAAGTCACTTGTCACAATAAGAGAAGAAAATAATGTTTTCATTGATAAAATCACATTTGGGTTTTAGTTTACAAAGGGTCTCAAGGTTAACTGGCTAAAACATTCCTGAATTGTTCTTCTTTGAGTCTTTCTGCAGAGGAGAGTTGGTTTTGAAACATTTATAACTTTCTACCATAAAAAAAAGAGCAATCTGTCTTCTCCATGTGTGGAGAGACTCAGTCAGGTGTGACATTCATTTTTAACACGCGTCTTAAAGACGAAGAGCAGCTCAAACCTTTTCTGCTTGGAAGCTCAGGCTCTATTTAAAGTTCCTTTTAATCTCTGACAAAACACGGAGTTCCTTCTTGACTCAGCAGGAACGCTCAAGGAACAAGGATAACTCAGGGAAAGCTGGTAGATGCTGAACTTTTTCTGGCCTGCAGTCTCAACACATTAATAACTTTTAATATTGTTTACAATATCAAGTTTTGGTTCTCTGTAGTTTCCATTTCTCCTCTTTAGTCTTTTTATTTTTTATTTTATTGAACTTAAAGATTAACATTTAAGGCAAGTGTAAGGAAAGTAAAACATATTTCTGCTTTATTGAGATAAGGTCACACAATTTCCTTTAATTGAACACCAGCTAGGATATCAGTGTTTTATAGATTAATTGCAATACCAACACACAAAAGGATTTAGGCTTTTTGTCCAGAGGCTATTTTATGAATTAAATAAAAAATATTACATCAGTGAGATTAAAATAGCTGGCATGTGGATATGTTCCTTTCTTTTCAGTCAATTACTTTGATTATTGCTTTTTATTGTCTGAAGCAGTTGACATGAGTTTTTAGATTTACATCTACACTTCAACCAATTTTGTTTTTGATAAATAAAACTTAACCCCTTGATGTCTGAATTTATTTCCAGCTAAAACAAAAATCATTTGTTTGTTTGTGCTTTAAAGTAGATGCTAAATTAAGGTACGTTTGGAGCAGAAGCGGTTTGAAGCATATTTACATCAATGGGCATCAAGGGGTTAAGAAAGAATCAATAGTTTTTGATAAAAAGGATTTAACCTAACAGTACAGAATATTTTTTTAACATGTCATGTAGAATAAAATGAATTGCTCAGCCCTGAAATAGTCAAGCCACATAAAGCTGGATGTCAAACATCCACAGCCTTTCTCAAGCTTTCAACATGGACCCTAACATTTTTATGAAAGACGTGTCATCAGAGAACGCAGAGCAGCACTCAAACTAATTCAGGATGAGTGAAAGTGGAGGGATTTCAGGGTGGAATATTTCCAACACCAGGCCCCCTCTAGCTTGCTTGAAACAATTGTACATGTGCTTATCAAGCGTGGCAGTAAGTGACAGGCGGGAGGTTGGTGCTCATGTGGTCATGACAATAATAGTGAGAGGGGGTTTGGGAGCAGTCATGTGATCTGTGTTGATGGTTAATGGATTAAGGAGAATGAGTGGAAGCTGAAGATTGTGTTTTCTGATGGAAAGCCACGGCTCACAGTGGTCTCAGCGGCATCAATCATAGTCTGCCTTCTTTGAAAATATTCTACTGTTGTATGGGGTTAATGAATGTAACACTGATTTCTGAGGTTACAATGAATCCCAACTCCTCTTTGACATTACAGTCTAACATACTCCTCAAAAGACAAAAGTTTTGTGAGTTCAGGTTAGGACTGCCATATTTTAATGTTTCTTACCGATCTCTGTGTGCTCCATTGAATGTATGTAAGAAATGGACTGAGTGGCGTTCCAAATGGGAAATATCTGCTGGCTCCAAGAAGCTAAAATCAGAGATTATTTCTCTGTAGAGAACTATTACTCAGTCATTCTATTTGTCAGGCAGGGCAACCCTCTTGGGGTCCCCGGTCGCTCTGGGCGTCACCCGCTGCGGCTGCGGGGTCTTGGGGGGTGTGGGGGGGTGCTCTGTCGGCCCTGCCTTGTGGGGGGGCTTTCCGGGGGGGGGGGGCGCCGTGGGTACGGGACCTTGGGGGTTTGACGGGTCGGGGTCTCCGCTGGTGGCAATTGGCGGTTGCCCCGGCCGGTTGGCTGCCTTGGTCCCGTCAGGGCCTGACCAGAGCTCCCTCGGGGCCGGCGCCTGGGGGCAGGGGCCTGGGCTTGCTCCGGGGGGGGGGCGGCGCTTTCTGGCTCCTCTCTCTCTGTGTGGGGTGGGTCGTGCTGGGCCTGGGGCGTCGGTGCCTCGGGGGATGGGGCCCCGAGGCTGGGGGACCTGGGCCCTATGCTGGGGGGGCTGGGGGACGGATGTTTGACCACCGGGAGACAGTCTGCCAGCTGTCCCCAACTCACCCCCTTCCTCATATAATCTCATATTAGGGTGAGGGGGTGGGGGGGTTTAGCCTGCGATGCGCTTTGGGGGGGGGCTACTTGTCAGTGGTCTCCCTCCCATGGTTGCCGTATGGAATGGGCCCCCCCTCTCTCGGTTTTATTTGCACCTTAGACATGTAGGGCCCTTGGTAGGGGGGGTGCTTGGACATCACTGCCAGCAAGCAGCAGATGTCCTCCTAGCACCCTACCCGCCAATTTTAACCGCACCTTAGACATTTAGGGACCCTTGGTGGGGAGGGTGAGGGGACATTACTGTGAGTAATAAGGGAATGTCCTCTCTGTGCCCTACCCACCAATTTTAACTGCACCCCCCTAGTACACACACCTTTTACTTCTCATAATATACATTCAAACACAAACACACACACATGCACACATACACCCTTACGAACACACGCACACACATTATACAAGGAAGGTGGGTCCAAGGTCCATCTGGCCCTTACCCCATCCCCGGTGGGGGGTACTGGGCCCTTGGCAGCGGCGGCCGTGTCCCCTGGGTGCCGGTTTCCTGGGCCCGGTGGGGCTCTCTCCGCGCGGGGAGGGGGTTCACATTACACCTGAGCCGGGGGTGTCCATTTCCCTGTGGGGTGGGTTCGGGTTTTTGCCCCTGGGCGCTGGGCCCCTGCCCACATTCCAACTGTGGCCGAGCCTGGTCGGGCCATGTTAACAACACCCCTTGTGGGCCCCTCTTTTCTCCGGGGTGCCCCCCTCCTGGGCGG
This sequence comes from Oryzias curvinotus, assembly GCA_023969325.1. Taxonomy (NCBI): domain Eukaryota; kingdom Metazoa; phylum Chordata; class Actinopteri; order Beloniformes; family Adrianichthyidae; genus Oryzias; species Oryzias curvinotus. Next base: position 29,211,930 of record CM043712.1, on the reverse strand, counting down.
GGCCGGCTGTCCCCTGCCTTGCTCCTTCCTGGACCAACCGTAGGCCGGGTGGGTGGCTGCTTGGAGCGCAGAGCGGGTCTCCCTTGGGGGGTCCTGGCTCGTACCTGGGGTTGGGGCGGGGGGATACCCAGAACTCCTGGGTGGTGGCGGGGTGCTCGTCTGGGGCTGTGGGCGCTCTTCTCGGGTGGGGTCCTGCGTTGGGCCCTCCCGGCGCGGCGGGGGGGCTGCTCCCCTGGTTGGGCTGGGGCGGCGCTCTCTTCCCCCCGTGCCTCCCTGCTCTCTGGCTCTGGGGGCCTCGTGGTGGCCCTGCTGGCCCCGGCCTGGGTGGCGGATGTGATCGCCCGGGGGGTGGTTCTTCTCTGCCTGCTGCCGGGTGGCGTTGGGGGTTCTGGCTGCCGCTGTTGCTGCGGGGTCTTGGTGTGGGGATGGCTGGTCACTCTCCCTCCTTCTTTTCACATTCCACCATTCATTTAGAAGAACATAAACACTCACCTGAGCACAGGTGTTAGCTCACCTTTACACTAATAATTTGCATGATTGAATGAATGAAATATTTCACACTAGTTGGTTTAAAGGCATAAGTATGCGTGTGTGAACAATATCTGTATTTTGTGCATGTTTTGTGTTCATGTTGACATGTGGACATCCTTGCAGTTAACAGGTGTGTTTATAACATCTGAATGTGTGTGTGGACAGGCCCCGCCCTTTGAGATTTGTATTACACTTGAACCTTACCGTAATGACAAACATCCAGTAAAGTTGTTGCTTTGGGCTGCTTCGTGGTTCTACCCCGCCCCCTCCTATCCCGCCTCCTCTCTGGCATCCCTCTCTCTTCTTCCCTCCTTTCCTTTTCCGTCCGGTCCAGCACCAAAGATTTTCAAACATGATGGAATTTAATAAAGTTTGGCCTCAACTACAAAAGGGGTTTACTCAGACATTCCTCTGGTTTGTCATAGATTCATAACCCCTGTTGTTAAAGCAAAATATGTCCAACACAAGAGGCCTTCAGCTCTCATCTGTTTGCCCAGCTGTTGGACAGGACAAGTAAAAAAATAAAAAAATAAAAAAAATAACCATTCTCTCTCTGTCTGCTTTTTGATAATTATAACATTTTGTTCATGATACTTTTTCTTTATTGCTCGTTAATCATGTTAAAAATTGACCAATCAGATGCTTCAATAAAAGTCTCGACGTTCAAAACGTTTGACAGATTTCATGTAGCCCGCTTTCAAGTGGTAGGGGTGTGGCCTTCCAACAAGCTCACCCCTGATTGGATAGAGTGGTTGCCATAGACACAGCGACTCAGACCGACCAATCCCTACTAACTGACATCATCTGATGGCGTCCTTGTTGCAAAAAAATTTAGATTGAATCATTTGGTTGGAGTCAGAAGTGAGCATTTCCTATGGTCACTCAGTCCAGTTTTCATATTTATGTTCCAAATCTTTTATTGCACTTTATGGTTAAGTTGTCATGAATAAATGCACATTTAAAAATGTTCATGTTCACAGTTGCAATGTCTCAGTTACTGACCTATTTTCTAAACCTGTTTAATCCTTTTTGGGGTCACAGGGTTGTTGGAGCCTATCCCAGACGCACTCATGTATGTGAGTGTGAGAGGCAGGGTACACTCTGGAGAGGTCACCAGTCTACAGAGCTACATGAACCTAAACACAACTGTAGACACACAAGTACAAAAAAAAAAGCACCAGAGTAACAAGATAAAAGGGCTGTGAATCAATATTGACATATAAAACTGTGTTATTTTTACAAAACCTAAATATCTGCTTTTGAGTTGGACATTTTCTGTCTTTAGGCCCTTATAACACAGAAAAGGATCATTTAAAGGTCGATTAAAGGGATCTGTTTTGGTTCAAGAAAACAAAGAACCAAGTTTTTCTCAGCTGAGCTGGTCGTCTTTGATCACATGAACTCCAGAGCTGCTGGTGCAAACCCACCCTCTAGGACCCAATCTCACTGCTCACTTCCTCCCACCCTCTCTCCCCCCCCGCCCTACCTCTTCCTTTAAAGCCTCAGTGGCTTTGCCGTCTTTTATTTTTAAGGCTGTGTCCCTGTTTGAATGTGACTTGAATGTACTGAAAACAGACGCCCACACACGCTCTTACACACCCCATGGGTATCTCTAGAGTAAATGCCGACGCAGACCCAAACAGATGCAAACACACTAATGCCACAAGGTCAGAGCCGAGGTTTATAAATCCATTTCAATCCGTAATCCATGATCCGAGGTTAAATTAAGCTTTTCTTTGTTACAAAAAAAGCTTTATTTAACCTTTTTTATGGTTTCCTTTATATCAAAGAAAAGCAAAACAATTAACTCCTTTTAGAGATATGGAAATAAAGATGGAGCGGAGAAGCTTTAGCAGATGTTGTCATTAGACTAATCTACTGAACACTGTGGTCAGGACCCTTCATGTTTGGAACAGAAACTGTATTTTAGTGCTACCTGCTTTCATAAACGAGCGTAGTTATGTTAACAACTTTAATTTAAATACTTCCATTACTCGTGACTAAACTAAAAATGAGTTTGGTCTGTAATGTTCGTCAAATTAAACTGTGAGAGACAGATGTTAAAAAAGACACAAAATAAGGACATTATATGATTTTTAAAGATTTCTATTGCATAAAAATGCAGAAATTAGGTATTTATCTTCTACAAACAAATAAAAAATTCCATCTCTCACCGACTGTGTTGCCCAGCAACAGCCCCAAAACATCACAGCTCTTGAGAAGATCTGCATGGAAGAATGGACCAAAATAACAGCTACATTGTCAGGAAACCTTTGATCTCTGTCACTGACAACCAGGATTACATTATATTGAAGTGAACTTCTGTTACTGACCAAATACTTGTTGTATTGCACCATTACATAAATAAATTATTTAAAAAAAAAGCAAACAATGTAATTTCCCTCCAAATTCTCAGAGTTGTTTCTGTCTCTCAGAGTTGAAATGCACAATGAACATTACAGACGTTGTTTTCGGAAAACAACCTTGCAGAATGTGTGACTGAAAAAGGCTTTTTTGCCAAAGGTGAAGCAGATGGAAAGTTTTTGTTTTGTTTGTTTTATTACTTCAGGCTCTAATTGAATTTTTAATATTTTTATATTTAAATTGCAGTTTGTTCTTTCTTCTTTTTCCCCAAAGTTAAAACTTATAGTTTAAGAATCTGTTTGATGGAGCCAAAAAAAAAATGACAGCTTTTCCACTGTTTTTATTGTTTGCGTCACTTACTGTCCTCTCATTTTTGCAGTTACCAACTGTAATTTTGTTTGTTTATCTTGTTTTCTAGTATTTTAGTCTTTGTGTTTGTCTGTTTATTGTCTGCCTCCAGCCTCAGCAGATGGTGCTCTTGACTCAGAGTGGTCCTGCTTGAGGTTTCCTCTTGTTCTTCCTCATGGGGGCGTTTTCCTTTTCCACTGTCGCCTAATTGCTTGCTCAGTACTGGGGATTGCACCCAAAGGGCTTCGATCTAATCTGTTGGTCACTTAAAAAAGTCTTAATTAAAATACAATTAATTTGAATGTTAACATTCTTAAAATGTAGATAAAATAAATTTGGACAAATGGGAAGTTGATTTAACTTGGTTGGATGCTTGTTTTTTTGTGTGTGTTGCACGTCAAGACAACTTCACTTGTACGATGATTACTTTTTATGTTTTGTTGTGCTTACAGTTAAAGTTTTAGTGAGGATTAATTTAACTGTGCGTGTGTTGGTCTAAGGACTTCAACAAGTATTTAACATTATGCAGAAATCTAACTCAGTGATGTGATTGCATGCGATTTCTCCACCCGCCCTTGGTCTGACATTGATTGGATGGACATACTCCTAATGGTTTCCTAAAACTGTCTATTTATCCCCTACTTTGTGTCAGTCTCTTTTTGCCGTTTAGATGATATCTTCAGTAAAACTGCATGTGTAAGCCTGCTTTCAGTGCATACACAATTGGACACGAAGGCTTCAAACACAAATCTGGAATACTAATGTGCAAATGCATTTTCCCAGTACCTCTTTAACATCACATACACAACAGCTTACACTCTCATGTCCCAAAGTGCATATCCAGCAGTGGGCAGAAGCAGCAGGGAGTCAAAGGATGTCTGTAAGTGAGTGTGAACCCCTGCTGAGCTGACAGCTCTCCACAGTTTCAGTTTATGTGTGTGAGTGCGACAGAATGAGTCGTCTTGGGGACATATTTCTTGTCAGGGTAACACGGTTTCACTGACTTCACACATCCAAACTTCTGTTTCTAGAACTTTCTATATGAGACATAGTCTCAGACAAGATTCAATCCATCATTTTATTCCTGTTTTGTCCCATGCAGGGCCACGAAGGTGCTGGAGCCTATGCCAGGTGTTTTAAGACAAAGGCAGGACACACCTTGGTTAGTTTGCCAGTCCAACACTAGACACCACATAAACAGACACTCAACCCTAAGAGCGGTTTGGAGTCACCAAACAACCCATAATCCTGCTTCAGAGGGGATTCAACAGGTTTAGAAGATGGATGGATGCAAAAACTAGTTACAAATATAATCAATATAAACAAAGTTTAGCCTAAATTACAAAAGGGGTTTAATTCAATTATACACTTCGTGTGTCAGAAGATTCATAACCCCATGTTGTGACAGTAAAATGTGTCCAAGCCAAGAGGCTTTCAGCTCTCATCTGTTTGCTCAGCTGTATGGACAGGACAAGTTAAGTTCAAGAAAAAATAAAAAGATGGATGGATGGATTCAGAGTTCATACGTCTTCCCAAATGACCCATGAAGCATGTCTTTAGAGTTAAAAAAAGAAAAGTCAGAGTGCCCCAAAAAGAGAGAACATGCAGTCTTCGTGCAGAAAGAGCCCAGCTGGAACTCAAACCAGGGCTTTCTTACTGTGAGGTGGCAGTAAAGATGAACACGCAGTATAACACTGAAAACAAGTTAGGCTGCTCATCTGCTCTTTATTGCTTTCACTCACAAGTTTTACTAAAGCCAGAAAAACTGACATCTTGCTGTCAACCTGAAAAACACCAACAACAAAAAAAGAAAGAAAAATAGAAACACAAAAACTAGACCTTGTAAGACTTTATTTTTTGCTAATCTTAAGAAATTCCCCCTTTAATAAACAACAAACGCAGAAAGAACAAACAGGATTTTGGAACTTCCACAGAAAAGATAAAATATTACTTCAGCTCAGGCAATGCAAACTGCATCATCATTGTGATCTTTCCTTTTAAAGCCCTAATGAAACAAAGTTAGATCAAATGAAAAAATTGCAGCTTAATTTAACTTAACAAAGAGTGAAAAAAAATGATAATAAATTATGATAAATGCTGGATCAAAGAGCTCAATTTATGCCCATATTTAGAAAAGCCTCTATTACCCCTTTGAAAGGGTTTGTTGTGATAATCTCTGTATTTCTTTCCAAACTCCAGTTGAAGCCTTTATGGTAAGTGGCTGTCATGGGGCTGAAATGTAAATGCGCTGCAGTTCCTCACAGTATGCATGAAGAAATATTTCTTTTGTTTTGTTCAAAACTCTGCTTTGCTCTCCTAATGATTGTCTCAAGGCCTTTTTGTTTTTATTTTTTTTCACCGTCTTAGCGATTATGCAAAAAGCTCACATTCAGTGCCTCTTCTGCTTCTAAGAACACTGCTATTAAAATAAATTATGCTGTCAACAGAATCAAGTATTTTCCTTTAGACGCTGCATTTCAGAGTATAACATGTAGTCCACTGTACAATTAATTTTGACTGAAGCTAGTCCTACACATCATTGCATGAATAATCACAGGTGTGCTTATTTAGAATCTTCACAGGTGTGGTCATTTAAAGAGGGTAGCGGAAGAACAATACTGTAAAAGGTGGTTGGATGTGTTTTTATTTTGAACACATTTTTAAACCATAACCTGTCTCCGTTTGTCAAGAAAGCTGACATTGGGCAAGCTGCTGGCCCATCTACAGGCCCAGCCACCTCAGCTCCATCTTTAATAGGCTTCTCCAAACGTGTGCAGCCTCTCGCCAATTTCCCTCGGTCTGAAAAACAATAACAAGCTCTAACAAGGCAGGAACTGTAGTTCTGAGACACAGAAAATGTTGCACCACTGGTTGCAGTAGGTATTTGGTGATTGACATTTCCATCAATTTGCCAATTCAATAGTTTGATTCCATTGAGCTAAACTTCAATGACAACAGTTAACTTTTTGTTACTTTTTAGAATTTCAGTGACAATTGTTCTTTTATCATAAAAAGGGTACGAGCAATTTGTTCACATGTGTACAGAACACAAAGCTTGAGTTTATTTTTTTTGCAACATCTCTTTCTATATAAAAGCAATAATTAATTGTAAATCAACATTGGACTTCTAAATTTGAAACAACACGTCCAGCTAGATGTGTGATTTTACTGTTGGTCTCCAACCTGATTTTGTTGATGAAATGAATAAGGCACCCTTCAAAGTAAAACAAAAACCAACAAATATAAAACCAAAATAAAATAAAATACATAAAGACAGAGTCTGAACAGGATGTTATAACTTTACTTTTAAGGCCGTGTCACACAGCCACTACGTATTTTGCGCATGTTGCATGGATAATAATTGGTCATACATGGATATATGTGGAAAAAGTGAGAAACGTTGTTGTCTTAACGTGAAATTCTTACAGGTGTATCACAAATGAACCACGATAAAACCATGAAAGAACTACAAATAAACCACACAAGAACACGTAAATCAACATAGAACATGAACAGTGCGTGATTATTGTGCTACTTATATGCAATTCGTTAGGGATTCATGCTTCAATTATGTAATTTTAACGTGATATGGCTGTGTATACACGATATCAAAGTTATACATCTGTGAAACATGCGTGAAAAGTCTGGTAGACATCAATGGAATGGTTGTGGAAAGCCACAAATTTGCGTATGCATCTGGCAAAAATCACACACGATCGCATAAGATTTACATAATAATTGCGTATAAACTATTTAAAATATGCATAAACTACATAATTCTCAACCGACTTAACATTTTGAACACCTCAAAACCGAATTTTCGCTAAGACCTGTCGGCGAAAACCCTCGACATCTGCGCACATCGATGAACAATGACCACAAGAAGCACTCATGATTCAGGCATATCACGTGTGTATCACACCGACAGTTCATACATGGAAAATGTATAAAATGTTTGTAGTGGCTGTGCGACACGGCCTTTAAAGAGTGAACATAAGCCGATATTGCAGATGTAGGGGTCACACTCGTTGTAGCATCTTTAAAATCTCAAAACAGATTCTGTATTTTTCTCTAACTTTTCTTTTATCTGTTGGTTTTGGTGCCTGTGAGTAACCAAAGACTAAACTGTACAGTTTAACCTTGTTCTGAGGTAATCAGAGTTCAGCAAAGAGGCCTGCACTCTGGGACATGAAGGTAACTAAGAAAGCTAAAGGATTTATTGAACAGCTTGTCCTTTAGTGAAGTCAATTCCCCTTAATTCCCTCAGGAAGGAAGATCAACCCCATTTGTTTAGTCTGTGCGCTGTAATTCTGATTTAAAACAATACGTTTTTTATAATTATTTTTTTCAATTAAAATCTTAACAGTTTTAAATGTACTTATCTTACAAGCATGAAGGAAATATTTTCAAATTCCTTAACCCTTCTGCAAGCTTGTTTGTTTTGTGCACGCTTATGTCTTTTTTTTAAACAAACTTTCTTCAGATATTTCACAGAAAGGTGATGTCACTTCCCACTCTTCCTGTAATTGCACTGAACAAATAACACCACATATAATATATATAATAGTTTTTATCAGTATTATTTTTAAAGCTATAACTCCAATATATTTATTTTTACTTTTCTTCGATCACCACCTAATCCTCTTTGTTTAACCAAGCAAGTCTGAATAAATTGTAAGCAGTGACCTCCTTTCACTTAACATTACTGTTATCTGCTGCAAGAACTCTGGAGCCACTGATCTAGTAGGACACAGCTCTCCCTGATGGATTCAGTATTGATTCAGTTTGGTGTGATCTCCATCTGGCTAAAGACTCACTTTCATGGTGTCAAATAACCACATTAGGTTTAAGGAATCAGAGTCACAGCTACTGAATAGTGTTTGACACACAAAGCCAATCTGGGAGTTCCAAACATTAAATAGGAAGTAGCGAGGAAGAGTCAACAAGATTATGGATTTAGTAAGGATTTTGACAAGTAATTTAGTAGTGGAGGCAGGTTTCAGAAGTCTTTGATAAGTCTGAGACTTGCTGAGTCTTATGCTGAGGAGAAATGTGAAGCCATGTGAATAGGAGCAAAAACCTAATACTCTGCTGTCATGTTTCTAATGCTACGTTCACACTGGATATGTGACACGGTCTTGAATGCATAAAGCATGTATGGCATATGATGTTCACATTGGACTATCGCTACCCAATACTAGCGCATGTCCCCCCGCCTATAGTTAGAAGAGGCTTGGTCTAATATGTCAAAGCGGTGCAAATTTAGTAAATCTTGCTCCAGGTTTTATCTTTCACAGCTCCATTCCAATATATGAAAAACTTGGTGTCACAAACTTATAGCTGGGCTTAATTAATTTATTAATTTCTCCTCCATGATTAATTAATTTCTCAACAGTTGGCACTTCCGCGAAAGAAAAGGAACGCCAACCCTACGCCAGTACCAAATCCAAATCCCTGACTGGTCAAAGTTCAACCGGGTTTAATTTTTAACGGGCCTGCAGGCAAGTTTTGTAAGTAGATCCCAAAAATGGTCATAAAATTAAAAAATTCAAATGATAAAAATCAATGCCTCAATAAAAGCATGCGGTGCCCAATGGCTACGACCTCGAATGTTTAATTGTCAGATTCTCTCTCACAGTGAAAAAGGTGTGGACTTTCAAGCTCACTCCTGATTAGTGACAGTAGTTGCCATAGAAAGTTTGACTCAGACCGTCTCAGACCAATCCCTGTCATCTGGCTCCCACATGGCTTCGCCCACATCGCAGAGAAATGGCGACTGAATTGGCTTCCTTTCGCTGAAACCAGATGTAAGGGATTTTCTATGGGTGACTTTGCACGCGCTCAGTCCAGTCCTCTCGTATACTGTGAATGTGAGTGATGTGTGAGAGTTTCGTACATGGAAGGTCAAAACGGGCATATTTGCGGGTTTACATAGACTTTTCATTAGAAGTAGTTGCTTGAATGCACGTTGCTGAGGACAGTGTGAAAGTAGCTTCACATGAAGGGAAAGGCAACATTTTGGAAAACGCTCTTTTGAATGCACATATGCAAATATATGTCTCATACACCTATAAAAAAGCAGCTTTCTTATTCGATGTTATGCAAATCTTGGTTATATAAAGAGTTTTCTGCCTTTGAAGGTATTTGTTGTGTTTTCTGTGCAGAATAATTAACTGGATTGCTGTCATGAGCAATATGCCAGTATAGAGTTGCTCCTACTTTGAACAGCATTTATGTAACAGGTGAACTCTGACCAACGCAGTTTGCTGGATGTCACACCGGTTCACCCTAAGAACTGATGTCTCACAGTGACTCACAGAAGAACCAAACCCAGTTTGATGGAAAATGACACGCATTCTAACATTTCACCTTCTGTCCACGATTATTATTAGCCTTTCTATTGTGAATTTGGCAACATAAATACTGTCTGAACGCAGATAATGGTCAGCTTTCACTCCTTCACAGCAGTGTGTAAGAGCCACAGCGAGTCAGTGGACCGTGGAGAAACATAAATCTCAGACTCCACATGAGAGATATACACCACTAGCTCAATTCCCACCTTCCTCAAGAGAAGAAAATTTTTTTGCACCATTTACAAAAACAAAACACATTCAGTTTTTATTAAATTTAAGTCACAGTTGCAGAAAAGCATGTTGAAAAATATGGCAAGCTGCATGTGACACAAAGACTCCCATGGAAACAAACAGTTGTTGCTTTTTTACAAGACTTCAAATGAGGAAAACATTTATGTGTTTTTATCTCACAAACAGGACATGAAAATTCAAATATGGAAAACCAATTTAAAATGTATTAAAAAAATATTACATGTAAGTGAGTTTCTCCAGAAAATATCAGTAATTTGATTCAGACTATACAGAGAAACCAGGATTTTCGTGTGAAATTACTCATCGTGTCGTTTCTTTTATATCATTGTCATACATGTCAGTGTTAATCTGGTAAATCCATGAATCCTTGGATTTAAATTGAGTTCCTATAAATTTACCACCACTGTGGTTTATGTTTTGTGTAATTCACCATAACTAAATGTTTTTTTACACAATCATCTTTTTTCCCTGTCCAACCCTAAAGTAAAAAAATATTATTAAACTAACTGATGAATGAATCTTAATTGCCATTTTAACTGGAACAACAAAGAAAAAGTAAAATCATTATTGGTTATATTTGATCAGATATAAAACAAAATTATTTTAAATAATTTGTTAGAAGCTTAATGGGACCATTTTAGAATTTGAAAGCTCAAAATACTGGACTGGACCGGACCGGACCGGACCGGAGCATACCGTATTGCTCAGTGGAAACGGGGGCTTAGTGAGAGCTCTCAGGTCTCTGTGTGACTGGAGCAGGAGCTTGGTATGCATATTGACTGAAAGTTGGATGTATCTCTGGTGCATGTTGGACTATCATCAATTCTGTTCCTAATGTAAAGTTGTTGTGTTCAGGGCCAGCACCACCAAGTCGGAGGCCGTTGTTCTCAACTGGAAAGTGTCGTTTTGCTTCTCTGGGTGGATGGAAAACTCCTGCTCCAGGTGGAGGAGTTTCAGTATCTTGGGGTCTTGTTCACAACTTAGGGCAGATCTGCTGTTCTGGGGTTGTTCTACTGTTTCTGTCTGTTTTGGGGAAAAGGGAGTTAGGGTTAGAGGTTAAAAAAGCGAAACTCTGAATTTGCCATTTGATCTTAGTTCTAATACTCACCTATGGTCATAAGCTTTCGATTGTGGTTGAAAAACAGGATATAAGCAGCCAAAATGAGTTTCCTCTGCAGGTGGCTCCCTGAGAGGTAGGGAGAGGAGGAGCTTGGTCGCCTGGAGAGAGCTTGGAGTAGAGTCCCTGCTCTTCTACATCAAGAAGAGCCAGCTGAAGTGCCCCAGGCCAGGTCCAGATGCCTCCTGGACTCTTCACTGGGGAGGTGATCCAGGTACATCCCACTGGGCAGAAACTCCAAGGAAAGACCCAGGACACTGGGATGCTGGAGGGCCTACATCTCTCAGTTGGCTTGGGAACGCCTCGGGATTCCCCCCAGAGAAGCTGGAGGAAGTGGCAGGGAGAGGAAAGTTTGGGCATCTTTTCTTAGACGTCTTAGAAAACCTTTTAGCTTTTCTCCAAGAGGCTTTCTGAAATATGAAATAGAATGGTTTAGAGCTGGTTTACATGTTCCTATAAAAGGCAAAATTTATTTTTACCCACTATATTAACGATGTTTACCATAAGTTCAAACTCTTATTTATTTTTAATCAGCTATTAGTGTTTCGCCAATGTGGTCAAATATTTAGATAGTCCTGTGTATGTAATCATAATTTTTTGTAAATACATTATGTTATACTGTCATGACTTGACAGTTCCTGCCCCTCTGCTGGTCTGTTTGCACTTTTTTTTGTTTTTGTGTTCAGGATGAGGACAGGACATCCTGACCCACCCTCTACTTATCACTTCACCAGTATTTAGGACTGGTTCCTCCACCTTAAACCTGCCGGGCCGTCTGCTTATTTTGAGTGGTATTGAGACCTTCTTTGAGTTTTGCTCATTTCTAGCCTGTTACCCAGTTTCGGATTTCCTGTTGAATTAAATTGAACTGAACTGAACTGAACTGAACTGAACTGAACTGAACTGAACTGTACTGAGTTGCATGGAAAGGAACGGGACATTATTTATCTCGCAGAGGAGAAATTTACCAGTACTGGTCACTCAAAGGAAAAACGATTCCCAACACAAAATGAGTAACAAAACAAATGACTGATCACTAAGTAAGTCAAACAAACATTAACAGTTAAATAAATAGTTTTGATGGCCTTTTTACCTCTGCTCCTCAGTCTGCCCTGGACTCTGGAACTCACCTACCTGCTCTGACCTTTCACCCTGAGAAACCCACAACCTGCTCTGGACCGACAGGGTTTGTCTTATATTAAATTTAGTGTTTGTTCTCTTCATCACGTCATCTCCTTCCCTCTGAACATGACAGCAGATTTCAGAACTCTTTAAACTCTCTCACTTTAGAACACATCTCAATATTTTACATTCCTCTTGAACATGTTCTTCCCTTTGCTACTTCAGGTTTTTAGGCAGATCAGGGGTTGTTTGTTTGATCCACACTAAAGCTTAAATGTTGTGCTTTGACCTGTGCGTAACTCATAGTGATGAAACAAATGTCAGTGTGCACCAAACAGGTTGGTGTAAATAAGCACAGCAGTTCGCAGTTTCTGTTGAGGTGTTGTTTTTCTCTGGTTTTTACTCTTTTTACGAGTGGATTATTTTTCTTGTTGGGAACCTTTAATTAAAAGCCTCTTCTGACAAAAACCTTGTACACAATATTGGCTTAATGATATCTCTTTTTTTATTGCCGGATTTGGCACAAAATTGCATTTGGACATTTTCAATCCCCAAACTGTCCTAACAATTAAATTGTATATTAATATTAAATTAAACATTATTTAGTTTCCAATAGTTATTTATTCCTAATGTGGTATTCTGTGTGAGGGGCATTTTACTATAGTTAATTACCCCTCTGTATGTTTCCGAATCGCAGCTCCAGATATAATCTCTTCTCTTATGTATGTTGTGGTGCTTTGCTGCTTCTACGGGGAGCGATTCAGCGTGTTTGTGAAGACAGGCGTTGTGCTGTTTGGGAAGTTTTTCCTCTGAAAATGTAAAACAGGCAGAGAATGAATAACAAGCCAAGATATTTATATCAGCGCTGCATAATTTGAGTTCCGTAAATGTCATTTCTCTCGCCCTTCTCATTTTTCACACGGATCTCTAACTATTGTCTCCCTCTTTTCTTTCTTGAAACTTTCTCTTTTTTGCCAATCTTTCCTTCCTGTACTTTTTTTCTTTGTTTTTATGTCTATGTTGTTTCCTGTCCACACTGCTGCATGAGAATGCCACTTTTACCCCCTGCATACTCTTCTGTTATTTTCTCCCTTTTTATTCTGTAATTTAGGTCATGCACTGAGTATAAAACTGCACACAGCTGGCCTAAAAACCCCTGTCTCCTGTCCCCTCCCCTCAGTATCTCTTTCCCTCTCACAAACACACACGTGCATGATGAATAGCATTATTTCTCTGGCGCTCACTGGTGCACGCGCTTATCTAGTTCATCATATGAATCTGTGCTGGATTTCTCACCATGAAAATATAAAAGGTTATTCCTGTTTTTCCATCATTCAGCTTTAAAAAAACGTGCTTATTTAACATATTCTAATAAAAAAAAGTTTTTTTTCCTGATTCCATCTGGAAATATTTGATTTTGCACATCAGCACATCAAGACTTTGGTTGATATTCGTACAAAAAACTTCATATGAGGGGAAAATTTGCTTGCCTCTGACTGTATTTATCCTTTTTTATGGGGCCAGAATGGCACAAGTCAGCAACAGAAAAACCAAATTGCCCATTCGAGTTCTATAATCAGTCATTTTAATCTAATAATGTGGCCGGTGCAGAGAACACACCGTCACACACAGATGCATGCACACTCTGCAGGCCTTTGGGTTAAGACAGAGACACAAAAGCTTAATCACATAATCCTCAATCAAATAATAAAATACACCATATTGGGTTGGAGCAAGAGCAGGACTGATACCAAAGAGAAAAACAGAGAAAGAAAGGTTTCAGAGAAAGTTTGCCAGGAAACCAGAAAGGATGATAGGAAGAGGGTAAGGAGCTGGAAAAGACAGCAAAAACAGAAGGGATGGAGGTGTGGTATGGAGTAATACCTTAGTCCAGTGTTTTTCAACCTTTTCTGAGCCACGGCACACTTTAACCTTAAAAAAAAATCCCGCGGCACACCAGGATCCAAAAATTAAAAAAAAAAAAAAAGAGAAGCTCCATAATCTGTATTGATCTACAGTCCCTCCACAATCTCACATGCATTTTTGAGATAATTGTTGCAGAAAAAGCTGGAAAATGCAAGCTGTTTTTTTTTTTCAAAAAGATGCAATAAAAGTTAAGTTAGAAGATTTAAAAACAGTTTGATGTGTGTTTGTTGGTTTCGAGACGTTTAACAACAGATCTCCTTGTGCGCTGTCACTCTCACAACCCAATGCATCATGGGAGATGTAGTGCATAAAACGGCCGGCGGAGATCGCGTCTCTGAGCTTCATGGTTTTGTTCTCTTTTTCCACGGTCTGATACCGGATTCTGTGGAAAGCTACACCGCTAAAGACGAGCTTTAGCTGGTATTTTTGTTGAAACTGAGCGACTTTACGAGCTAAATCGGGACAAGGAAGTGCAGACTTTAACCACTTCTGATTGGTCAGACTGACATGTGATTAAGCCTTCAAGAATGATTGGTGGAGACAATTAAAGGGGCGGGACTTTTCCAAAATACAGCCGGAGCTGCAGCTGAATCGCGGTACGTCATTCTTATCAAAATGTCTTTAATAAAATAAAATAAACGCAAAGAAAAAAGTATTTTATGATCTTTTATATTCCTAACTCCTCAGTGTTTTATCAAGTCCTGTTTAGATGAACAGAGAGCTGAAATCCTGGAGATGGTAAATGTTTTTATATCAGTTAATGAGGGCAATTTCCCATGGCACACTTGACCATCTCCCACGGCACACTAGTGTGCCGCGGCACACTGGTTGAAAAACACTGCCTTAGTCAACAGATTCTGCTAAAATATACCATATAATATTAATAAATTACACTTTTCATACAACAAGACTTCATTTAAAAGGAGAATGGTTAAACAAAACCCAAAAATCTAAATATCAAAGAGCAAACTTCACATCTTTCAACCTGAGAGTAAAAAGATGGACTTTAAAACCATGTGATGATGTATGAATACAGCCTGTGGAAATAACTATTTCAGACATTTTTTTTTTCATCTGTTTTTAAAAATAACTAAAATAAATCATAGGATTTTTTTTTCTTACAGAAACAAGCAGTTTGAGCTTTGTTTATTAGAGTAATAACTCAACTCAAGTCAGGCATTTTACATGTTCATTAAATTGTCAGCCTCTGAAGAATTTGAAGTAAAAGCCACATTTCTATTTCTATTTATATAAGAGCTTGAATGCAGGTATCAGCCGCAGCTGTTTGGGCTTTTAAATAGCAAACTCAAAACTGAGATAAAAACTTGATGTAGATGCTTGAGTTTTTTATGATCTCATATATTTCCATACATAATTTTATATTGACATTTGCAATGTATTGTATCTAAAGTTGTTTCAGTCAGACAACTCTTGCAGTAAGAAATATTTATTTGACATTTTCCACATACTTTAGTTGGCATTCACATCTTTTGGTTTGGCATAAGGCTCCGTTCAATTCCATGAGAGATTTCCATAAAACTTTCGGGTAACAAAACCCCCCCTTTACAGAGCCCACAGGTGGAAGCCGGGGAGGAGGGTGGGGCGAAGAATGAGCGCTGAAGGTAAGAAAGAGAATGAACGCCTGCGCACCTGGCTTAAATAGGACGCTGAGCAGGTGAGTTAATTGACTGAACCGCCCTAGGCTATTAGCTGTACACTGCTACGAGTATCTGCCCGAAACACGATTGAAATCGTCATTGAAATATTCCCAAAGCACCGCTGCTCCACATGCTAATTTTTAGTTTGGCACAGTTTAGATATTGGATTAAAACACCTTTTAATTGAACTATTAAGCTGGGATTTAACTTCATATATGAAAGGATTGTGGACTAATAGAAAGTGCTTTTTTTGTTCTAGTCTCAAGTGGAGTCATCCAGAGTGTTTTGGACTGAACATTACAAACAGATTTAATTTTGATTCACAACTTCACAATGTTATTCAACACACTTCCCTTTCACATCAAATTATTTTTGTCATCTACGCATCTAAAAACAAAAACACATTATTTTCACATATTTAGTTCTTTAGATCAAACAAATGTGGGTTATTAATGATACAAATCGTGAGTTATTGTCACTAAAAATGAAGAGAAAAGCCTTTGTAACATAAAAAACAGGAAATTGCAGTGAAAGAGAAAATCAGTCACAGAGTTAAGAATTTAAGTAATATTTTTCTTTTTGAAGATTGATTGGACTTTGAGTAAATGATGTTGTATACTCTACATTTTTGTCTTGTCAGTTCCAGTTCCAGATTTCACTCATTAAACCGTCTGCAGAAGTATGTACACATGATGAATAGTTTTTCTTTACTTAATAGATGCAATCCTTCACCCTTCCTCTCTCCGATGACAACTGGCTCCTTAAATAAGATTAAGCAGATATAAACCATATGGATTTAAAAATAATGAGTAATAAATAACTGATAAATAACTGCTTTAAAGGGTTATGAAATAGTCAACAAATGGTGTCTTTTGAGCAGAACCCTGTGTATGATGACAAAAACTTTTTGTGTTTCGTAGAAGTCTAATTCTTATGCCTAAGAAATTAAAATGTGACTCTCACAATAATGTTGTTATATGTTTCTTATTAAATGTTTACTAAACATGGTCACAGATTTGATGTTATGTGCTGTTTGGGCAGTTTTGACCTCTCAAGAAATTAAATATAAACAGTTGTGTTCCATTTTGCATATTTTCGTTTTAACAAGCTTTGTGGGACGATTAGAATTTGAAACCTTTAAAATAACGGTAAAAATAAAAAAAAAGAACTGGTCCAACACCAAATAGAAAGAAATAAACACCACCCAGTGTGTTTTCTATGTCACAAATGTGATCTTTTTCAAGCCACATTTTGTCTTCTGCTCCTGATTCACAATGATTGGCATAAAGAAATGCACAGAAATGCAATTTTAAGCTCAAATTTCTTTATATGTGGTCATCATCACCAAAGCCCAATTTTCATGGAGTGGGTGTTTTAAGAATAATTTTAACTCTTGCGTTAGAAATCCAATCTAAAGCATTGGAAGTATTTCTTTCTGCAGGAACTGCACTGTCACATTGTGATCGTTATCTCCAAGAAGATGAATGGTCAGAACTGTGTTTAAGGGATGATTTTAAATGAGTTTTAAGCGATCAAATTCAAACTGAAAGTGAACTCCACTCAGAACAGAGAGTTTAATAATGAAGAGGCTCTCAGTGGTTAAATCTGCAGTTATGGATCACAGGAGGTTCTTTTAAGTCCTCACTGTGTTTTCTTCTTATCCTTTTTATCAATCGGGGCGCGTCCCCGCAGAAAGGCGAGGCTCATTATGCGTGCGCGCGCAATCACGGCATGCGCCGGGCAGCTGCCGCCATATGCCGTGTGCTTGAACGTGGGGGCTTTTCCAGCAAGTGGGTTTCTGTCATTGAACTGCCGGCCTGTTTGAATGCACACACACACACATAAACACACACACACACACACACACACATCCACCACCCCCACCCTCTATTAAATATGCATCCCTGCTAAATCACTTCCATCGTGGACAGATGAGCAGAATGCTAGTGACCACCTGCTGTGCTGTTAAGGATCTCTCTGGTATATTGGGGGGGTTTGCTGGAAGAGGGGGTGTCAGCCTGTGGCCTGCCCCATCACAAATACAACCCCCCTCCGTTTCCCCCTGTGGGATGGATCAACAAAAAAGACTGAGGGCAGGAGGCAATTAGAGAGGAGCATTTTGCAAGAGCAGGAAACCCAATGAGGAGGCAAACGCCCTTGTTTGTACAGAATTTACTGGCCACTGCTGTTTCTTTGTGATTTTACATCTCTGTGTGTCAAACCAAAAACGAATTTCAAAAAAAAAAAAAAAAAAAAAAGAGAGAGATTGGGTGACTGCATGTGAAGCTGTAGTCAACCCGGACCTGGTGAACCCCTGTGAAACCTCCTCCATAATACACATGCACGGTGCACACCCAGCCTCTCTGGCTGTTCCCATGGAAACCCACACCGACACAGAAAGCACGCCGGCCTCTGCCGGCAGGCTCGCAGTGGTGTGGAGACTTCCTGCAAGGAGTCAGCACGTTATTGATCCATTAGCACATGGGTGTCAGCTGGCTGACCAAACACACACACACACACACACACACACAAACCATGAGCACAAAAACAGACCCAATGAAGTCAGTCTCAGCCTTTCCTCTACAGAGCTGACCCAACAGCAGACACTTTGTGGCTTGGAATATATTGTATTAGTTGTCTTTTCTGAGAAATGGTGTCTTTCCAGCAACAGACGTATCACTTTGTCTTCAAGCTCTAAAATGGGATTAAGAGGTCTGCTGAACAAATGTGGGCTTTCGGAGGTTTCATCAAGTCCAGCCGGTGCAGAAATTTGAAACATTTGAAAACTGAAAACTTTTTTTAAAATACCTTTTTATGATTTTCAGCTCAGTCTTTTTAAGCCAGGATGTTTATTTTGTAAATTCAAGATTGTACAATCAAAAAGTAAGATCACTTTTTATTCTTTTCTATTGCTCTTAATATGACATTAAAAACAGTCTTTTGTATCTTGATATTTCTATCTTTTTGTACAACCCCAGTTTTTTTCCAGATATTTTTAAATGTGTTACACAATAAACCCAAAACTGCAAAAAAAAAACCCCGTAATTTTAAATAATACTTTTTGTCTTTTTTTGTTGCAAAAATAAATGCAAATTGAGATTAAATCAGTTTTATGTTCTTTTCATGGTTTTGAAGCTGCCACGATTAATTTGTAAAATTTAAGTTTGCAGTTTGCACAAAGATAAGATAAAGAACATTGATAACTAGGCCGTCTGTCTTTTGAATGTTTTTTACTACATTAAAATTAGCTCCAAAAATGACCTTTTTTACACCCTTTTTTTGGTTTCTTAAATACCTTACAATACCTTGCACAATAATTCCACAATAAACCTGAAACTCTACACAAATTCAATTTTTAATTGTAAATTTGGTCATTTTATTGCAAAAATAAATACCAATTGAGATTGTTGACTGTTTTTATGTTCTATAAAAAAGATCAAAAATATACTGACAAAACGAAATTATATAGATCCAAAAACAAAGCAAAGACAAGTAAAGACAATGTGAAAAATTTGTTTAAAAAAAAATTATCAACCTTATAATGTTCCAAGGATTTGTTTTTATAATTTTGTGTCAAAAAGTTAAAGTCTCATTATCGGTCACACACCTAGGTGTGTGAAATTTGTTCTCCGCATTTGACTCATCCCCTGGGGGAGCGTTGAGCTGCAGGCACAGCCGCGCTCGGGAACCATTTGGTAGTTCAACCCCCCAATCCAACCCCTTTGTCATGGTGCCTCTGTCAGTCTCCTCCCCCTCCCCTCTCTGCTTGGCCTTATTCACTGCAGCTACCGCCACTCAACTCATCAGCCTGCCAGACCTTCATAAGGAGCTCCACGACCAGAATTCAAGTTGCCTCCATTAGTTGCCTCTAATGGTGCATGTTCTGGCCTCTATTGACCCATGTTATGTACCTCTTGGATTTCGCCTCATGACTTCTTTTGTCCTGTTCCAGGAAAACCTTTCCCCCATGAGTGGACGGTTAAGCGGTTACGCCAAGCAGAAAATCCTCCCAACTCACCTTTTTCGGTGGAGTGCTGTCGAAATCCTCGCCACTTCTCAAGCCTCAGCCGGATCCTCAAGCTGCGGTTCCTGCCCTCGACTTCCTCTGTTTTCGTCTCGGATCCACGGACCCTCTCCAGCCACGCCGCCTTCCTGCCGCATCAAAACAACCTCACCAGCGGAACAAATAAATCTTTATTTACCACTACTCACCTCCTGTCCTCCTTCCGGGTTCCAGCATCTGGGTCTGCCTAGCCTAGTTAGCTATGACACCCTTAATGCTGAGTGTCAAGCAGGGAGGCATTGGCCCCATTTTTAGAGTCTTTGGTATGACTCAGCCTAGATTTGAACTCACGACCTTCCAGTCACAGGGCGGACTCTCCACCACAAAGCCACTGAGCTGGTAAAAAGTCAGACCGTATCTGGAAAGGCATTTTTTTTTAACCTGGGGGAGCAGGTTGACATGGTCAACCCAGTGCACCAGAATGGTTCAAAACCAGATTAGACTGGTTGATGCCGACTCCTAGGAGCGAGTGTCATAACTCTTATGATTTTTTTTTTAAACCAAAAAAGTTCAAGCTAATAACATTAGCATCAATTCTTTAAAGTGATCGGCAAACTCACCAGTAAAGACGACTGAGTGTCAAAGGAAAATGATTGTTTTGCTTTTACTTGTGATTAGAAACTTGGATAGATATTTACTGATTTCCCAATGTGGCAACTATCACATTTGTTTCAATGCAGACTAATTTATCTGTTTTTCAAAAGTAAATTCCCACGTTAGTGCTACCCTTATGAAATACTTAAAAAAAAAACCCACCACAGCTAATGTAGTGAATATAAAGAACCCCCAGGACATGTAAAAATCCAATATAATGAATTCTATGTATCCAGCATGACCTCCAGGTCATTGTGTAAATGTTCAAATACAACCCAAGCAAAGCCATTTGGGGAAAACTCTGTGTCAGCTGAAAAAATATTTGAGCTGCATCTGTCGTTTGCAATCATTTCTGGTAGCAGAATGTTTCACATCTGGTTATTTTAAGCCTGTCCTATTAGCCAGATCAAGCTGCATTATTTTCCTGTTCAGAGAGAAACATTTATAAGGTTTTGTCTGTTCTAAATTAGCTTTAAATGGGCTACAGAACAAAGACCAGCAGAATAGATGAGCAGTTAGATCAAGCAGTTTCTGACCCACATCTACAGGAGGAATAGCACTTTCTCACCTAAATTAGACTTTTTGTCTTTTTTTTTTTTTTACTTTTGCTACATCCTATCATAGCATCACCTGACTAAAGTAAGAAATGAAGCTTCTTCTTGAGAAAAAAAATGACTAAAAAAGGCATCTTTTTACATATATTTAGTCTGTCTTCTTTCTTATTCCAATAGATGCAGATTTTTTTAAGGTTTTCTATGGGTGGGTGTAAATTAGTTTACCCGTTAACTGAAGCACACTGTTGTATGTTTACTTGATAGTATAACTATTTATTATGAAACTAATCTGAATAATCTGCATTAGGACTGACAAATTATACATATTTCTGCATGCATCGGATCTTCTAGAACAGCCACCATGCAAAGAATTGAATTTATATTAGTGCACCTTCTGCTCTCTTTTAAGAACTTAGTTGAAGATTGAATGTTAAAATCTATTTTTCAGAAGAAAGGGAAGTCAATTAAACTTAAAGTTAAAGTTTATTGACTTCCATTTCTTCTGAAAAATAGATTTTAACATTCAATCTTCAACTAAGTGGCATTACTTAAGCACAAGGACAGACATTAAGAAAATCGACATCAATGTGCAGTAAAAAGGCCACTTTTTTCCATTAATATGTAAACAGGAAGCTTTCCTCTCACAAAAAAAACCCACACACCAGCACTTTACTGCTTTCTTACAGGCAGGCAGCATTTTTTTGGATCGTATTTTTAAAAAGCCAAGTCAAAATGCCGTTCAGAGGCGTTACCTCATACATTTTTGGGAAAAGAGATATATTCTGAACTGTATAGCAGAATTCCCACAATTCTTTATAGTTTTCTCTTTAAGGGAAGTGACAGAAACCAGCAGGCTTCCAATTCAATAAAATGAATAACTATTTCCTAAAGCCTATTAATATTTAATGTAGTTAACTGGATTGAAATTCCTAGATGATTAAACAGCTTAAGAGCTGCAAAGTTTGCTTTTTGTCTAAAATAGTCAAATCAATGATTTGTTAAATCTGTGTTTTACCTTCCACAGGTTTTCGTGCAGCTTTGGTTTAGGGTGAGATTCAAAAGACGAACATTTCATGGAAAGCAGTCGCATACTGTATGTTTTCATCCAACCCCATAAAAGAAAATGCATTCATTTGATTCTTTTTGTCTGCCACAGCAGTTTAACTTGCTACCCTTCTCAGCGTCTTTCCATCATACCCCATGTCCCCCCCCCCCTCCCCTCTGATGTCAGAGCTCCACAGGGTCCTGTTGTAACCGTCCATCACTCGTTTTCGTTCCGTGTTTATAGTCCATCCAGCCTCTCTGATCTATTATAAATAGTACTAAGTGGCACAGCACTCCCTCCTCGCTGCCTCTTAACACTTCCATCTATTAGACTCCCTGCTCGGCCCAATTAATCTGACTCGTTGCTCTGAAGGAATATAAAAGCAAAATAACTAATGTGTAGGCGTCCTGCCTCTTTAGTCTGCAATTATAAATGCAATAAATAAATGCGAATAATTCCAAGGTTTGGAGGATGTTCTTTATTTTGGAAAGGGGGATTGCTAAATGTTATCTTGAATTTTATCTTAGATGTTAATTGGTTTGACTTTTTCATTTATTATTTAGAGTTTTGCAAGGACACGGTGCTAATTCAAGGTCTTCCGTTCTTTGATGCCATCTTCAGTTAGTCTGTGTCAATCAAGGCACAGAGGTTTTAAGGAATTTTCAGTTATTATTATATTTTGAATATATATAGAGAAAAATTATGAATATGTATAGTGAATTTATTAATATGTACTCATTTAAAAACTTTAAATAACATTTACTTTATCTTAGATGACAGTCTGGGTCAGTTCCAGTTAAAAAAGGGTCTTAATCCACTTTACATTCATATGCTCTGACATAGTTCCTGCTCATTTGTAATTAAGTGCGCCTGCAGTAGGAGCTGTAAATTTTCCTCACCATGTCTAATTTTCTGCTTGCTGGATTGCTGTCTAGATTTTCTGCACTGGGATAGAGCAGAGACTTTTAATACCCTAAGGGCCTTGAAGGACAAACAAGGATTATCCTTTTTTTTTTTTTTTTTCATATTCTGTCATTTGGAGTGAACATTTTAGTACAATTTGTAATATTTAACCCCATTTTTTAAAAACTGTTGATTTATTATTATTGTTATTATTTTATTTAACTCAAAGTACTAACTGTGCTAGTCATTTGTCATGAACTCATGTGCCTCCATTTTCCAGATTTCACTCTGAAAAAAGTAGAACTAAATCTACATCTAAAATAAAAAAACACTAAATGTTTCTAAAGCTATTGCACAAACAGGAAGAACGCCATTATTTTACCAATAAAAACTATTTTTGTTCTTTTCTGACTGTGTATAAAATAGCAGAAAGTAAATGTGGTAAATTCCCTGGGAGGAGAGCTTGATTTGCCAATAATTTTTTTTTAATTCAGTTTGTATACGAGGGCTACAATGGGGTAAGAAAACCTCCTTTTATCTGCAGACTCAAGCTTTTGTATCAACAATTGTCTGCCTGATGAAATGCATCATGGCCAGGTTGGACCTTTCTGACGGCAAAAACAGAGGAACCTTCTGCGATGCACCTGGAAAAGCCCTCCTCCCACCCAAACATGTGACTGAGTGGGAAAACTGAGCGACAACCATCTCCCTATTTTCTCACGCTGCCTAGTCTCAGCTTGTCTAGACATCCTCTTCCTCCCCTCATACGATCCAAATCCTGTTAGCTGCCCCGGCCTGTGCCACAATAACCTACATAGCATCGTAATCGCACTCACTGACTCAAGCATGGGAAGATGTGTGTGTGTGTGGGGGGGGGGGCAAAAGAGAGGGAAAAATGACAGCAAATCCTTGTGACAGAAAGGATGGAGGGGAAGTTCAGACACTCAGAGTGGGGAGGGAGAGCATTTTCCTTCTTGTGCTTCCAATTCGTTCTTGGAGAAGAAGGATGTGCGTTTTGGAGTGCCATTTGCTGTGGCAGAGCTCCAAGCTGCTATCAGCCAAAAAGTTAAGAAAAATGGCAGAGCTCCAAGCTGACTGGAATCCATACATAAAAATTCTGCAGCTTATTTCACTGGAGATGTTTGTTTAATTTACACAGCAGTGGTTACAGCTCCATTAAGCTGGCAGAGAGAGGGGATTGTTTTTATGTTTATTTTTGATGTTTCGGCACCTACAAGAGGCAACAATTATAATTCGGTTGCAATGCTATCATCACTTCGACATTAACTTTCACTGTTGAAACAGTCTTATTTTCATTTGATTTACTTAGAGTCTCACTGTAATCAACTTTTGATCTGTTTTCAAAGCATTCACAGTGTTTTTTAGTTATGAGTTTAGCCACCAAAAAAATAATATATATATATATATATATATATATATATATTTATATATATATATATATTCGTAATATTCTGGGATACAGTTTTTGCTAAAAACTCAGAACAGGGAGCTTGTGGTCCGCCCAGCGTATTTTTTTACGTCACAAATAGGATGTTAGTGTCAACAGTTTGCTATTTTTAGCTTAATTTTCTTCTATGTTTTCCATCATCTGAAAAATGCCTCAAGTACACGTTAAAAACACCAAAGACACTATTTTCACCATGAGTGGGTATTTAATAGTAGCACGTTTAAACATATTTTTGTAAATACTTATCAACTTTTTCATTTTTTATGCAGATTTTTGACACTATCCTGTAAACATTTTTCCTTTTTTATGGAATACACAACGTAAAAAATTGCTTTCACCTGTCCAAGTGAGAATGTCACATAAGTTGTTTACTTGGTTCTAGTTTTCTGTACTCTGAGTTAGTTGTTTTTTTTCTGCTGACATGCATTTTGTTAGGAATCACCACACCTTTGTCCCCTTTAGTTATTTACCCACTTAGCATATCTGTTTTTTTTATAGCTACTGAAGACTTTGTGGACATGATCTGCTGTCACTGGTAAGTTTAATCAGTTTCACATTTTGTCTACATTAAAATAGAGTTGCTTTTTTTTTTTTTTTTACTTCTGTAGTTATTGAACCTTTTTACTGCTTGCATTTGAGTCCTGACTTTAAAAAATTGCATTGAGGGAAAAGAGAATTAAATTAAATGTAGCCCCCAAAGTGCATTATTTTGCATTCTAACACTTTAAAACAACTCCACAAATGTTCACGCCCATCACTAAAAAAGGTTCCCCTGCAGACAGCAGTCAGCTGAAAATACAAAACAAGACTCTTAACGGACAGATGGACAGCCAACCGCGGGACGGGCCACCCTGAAAGCACGCATGTGCGGATGCTGAGCCACACAGTGCACATAGGCGTGGGCGTGCACTTGGCTGCTTGTCTGGGCGCTGAAGCAAGGCACCCCCGACTGACGCGCCTGGTGCATCTCCTCCCATCAGCCGCAGGGAGAAATTAGATTTAATTTGAGCCGTGTCTGGAAAAAAAAAGAAGCAAAAAAAACGACACCACCCAGACAGTTGTATTGCCTAAATCAGCAGTGAATGGCAAGAAAAGGAAATGATTTTTTGGAGGAAGTTCGAATTCTACAAATTTGCATAATGTAATTTCTTTTCCAGTCAACATCACGATATGGATCTGTCTATTTAGCCATGCCCAAATTAGAGTTAAATTGAGATGATTGTCAGATTGTGCGCAAGTGCCTGCTACTGGAATTAATCACAATAATCCTTTAATACGATTTTGAGAGACAAGAGATAAACAAACGTGAATCTCTGGGCTGGACTTTGAGTGGGAGTGCGTGACTCGGGCACACATTAATGATGATAGGAAAGATTACGTCACCTTTTCTTGAACTAACCTCAGATATGTCATTAGAGTGGACCAAAGGCAGCCCCAGACGGAAATGAGAAAGACTGCCAAACGAAACATTTGCAACAGAAATTCTTTGTTAATGTAAATTGTGTTTTTGGTGTTTTTAGCAAGTTCTTCTTCTTCTTCTATTTTTCTGTGACACATAAAAATATTAAGCTTAAAATGGCATTTTTGAGGATTTCTTTATTCAAATTGTTGTGAATGAGGAGCAGATGAAGAAACAGTTGTTTGAAAAAGCTTGTAGGAGTGACATGCCCCCAGCTCTGTGGTCTGCTCCATTCTGATATATAAAAACACAAGTGTTAATGTAACACTTAAAGAGTTGATTTTAACTCTGAGCCAGATAACATATGGTCCTTATCTACTCAGTGTTAAAGTGACACTAAAGATAGTGTTGAATTTTCAGAGTTAACAAAACTCTTTTGGTAGTTAATAATTGATATTAACTGTACAAATTTAACACCAAAAAGTGTTGAATTATCCCCACAAAGTCGTTTTTACTCTGCACATTTTAACTCCAAGCATTAACATCAACATTTGGAAAATGGGAGTCACACTTGCTGTTGTTATAATAAGTCTGGAACAGTCTGATCAGTTTGACTACCAAGATACGGGGACTTTGCTATGTGCAGACAAATAGATCCATTAGCGTCTTCGCTGTCCTCGTCCAAGCAGGCACGTAGCTCAAAACTGTATATGGCGAAAGCTCCAGGGTTGCTTACCATTTCTGTTGCTGGTAATGTTAGGGTGAGGGGCAGTAGTAGGAAACGGCATCAACTCCTCACCACCAGTCCAACGCACAATTCAGAGATAAATTTCTAACTATGTCCTGAAAATGACACGGTTTTTTAAATTTTGCCTAAACACGGCATAATCAGAATTAAAAGACCACTGGGAACGCTTTGAAAATAGATCAGAAGAAGCACTTTTCAAAGCTTAGACAGTGGTTTTATTTCAGCATCCTTTTGATTGAAGATTTGCATGGATGTTATTTAAGAGATTTGGATCTCTTAAGATCTTGGGCCATTTCTCTCCCAGATGTAGGTTTGCCTGCAGTCCTTCTCTTCGGATCCCACCATTATGACATACAAGGGAAAGGGGGAGGGGTATAGAGAGCAGAAAGCGTGATGGTGCGTGTGTGCGCATGGATGCGTGGATGGAAGGATGGAGAGCCGGCCACAGGGCTGCGCTGTTGCTGATAGAAGGGTGCGCGCATCGCACACACTGAGGGACAGCGTGTGTGAGCCAGCCAGCCAGGCAGGCAGTCAGTGTTGAGTGTGTGAGCCATGTTGGATGCAAGTGAACGGGAGGAGAGATGCTGCCGCCACGCCGCTCCTAGCGCTCACGCCTCCAGCTCCACGGAACACAGAGGGTAGATGCCAACTCTCCGGGCCGAGAGAGAGAAGGGGGAGCCTGGGGGAAGGTGTCAGGCGGCGCTGGCGCTCCTGGAACTGGCCACCGAGCTGGAACGAGGGACGGAGAGAAGTACCGGAGAGAAGGAAACTCAAGGGTGAAAGCCACTCTGACAGGGAAGAGGAGAAAGGAGGGAAAACCCAGAGAAAGGAAAAGACTAAATGGCTGCACCGCTAACGGGCTTCACCCCGCTCCTGCTCTCCTTTCTGGCTCTCCACCTGCTTCTCCTCGGTCCTTTGTTAGCCTTCACCTCGAGGAGGGTGAGTTTAGGAGGGGCTTCCAACAGATGGACCCGGGGCCTCTGTCATCGAGAAGCCTGCAAAGTGGACCAGCAGCGACAGCAGCATCGGTGCGAGGATGCAGGGGAGTTGCCGAGGGGAGGCGGGAATCTGAGCGCATGCAGGTGGACCGTGGAGTGGATACAGCCCGAGGGATGCTCTGGACTGAAGCGCAGGTGGGGGCTAAGAGGTGGATATCAGTGGGATGGGTCAAGATGGGCGCGGAGAAAGAGGCTGAAAGGAGTCGGGACGTTTTGTGGGCGCGCAGACGGTGCTCCGTCACCGGCTCCTTCCCTTCCCCATGCTGGTCTCAGGAGCAGGGCGAACTCTGATGGCGTCGGCGCAGAGGAGGGAGTTCGCAAAGGGGGGGTGGAGAGGAAGGGCGTTGTTTTGCCCCCTTCTTCACCTGCTTTCACCTTTGTGCTGATGAAAAACGGGAAGAAAAGGGCAGTACAAAGGACTAAAACGTGCGCGCAATGCTGCCCGGCGCTGAGGCCACACCTCGCCAAACGTGGAGCTGCCGGAGCCTTTGTGCACGTTTCTGGCATTTGCACCGGACCCGGAAGTAGACAGTTGAAGAGAGAAAGGGTTCGGAAGAGGGCTTCTGGGGTCAGGGGGCTGTCGGTCAGCTCTGCAGCATCTTGGCATGTCCGTCGTGTAAACCGCAAGACCCAAACCTTCGTCCTGACCAACAAGCTCACACCTGGCTGCTTCCCATCCGCTACATCTTGGTGCAAACCCCCTCTGTCTGGATATAATTTATCTCATATTGATACTTCAAGCAACATCTTTAAATGCAACCACGTCTTAACTAACATTTCAGACTGTATTTGGGCAACAAAGCAGAGAAACGTTTGCATTTGTCCAACTTTTGAATCCTCTCAGACCGCTCTCACTGATCTTTTGGAGCAACAAGCTGCTGCAGCTGTTCGGGGCTGTGTTGGCGTGGAAAGGAAGGCTGGTAATTGTTCTCATTTTGGAAGGCACAGTCTTATCGATCCCAACAGCAGCAGAGAGGGGGTTGATGACAGCTGGATGACTGGGTGCATTATGAGCAGGAAGAAGAAGAAGGGGAGGCAGGGAGGTGGGGCAGATGTTTGGGCCAAAACTGCACATAAATGTAGCTCACACGCGTTAATTAGGAACTGTTTTGAGGCGTCACTAGGTTGTTGGTTATCCTCCTTCCCTTATGCAAATGTAAAGTCTAACCATGCCAGGAAAATGGGCGAGGGGAGGGATACCGGGAGAGAGGTAAAGGGTGGCGGGGGAGGAGGAGGGGCGGCGTTCCTCGGCAACAAACACATTCATTTATCTAATTGGGCAGATAATGGGTTGGCTTTTTCAATTCTAGGGCTCTCACGTATCCCTTTTAACGAGCTTCTTTCGGGGGAATCTGCACCAGCAACCGCAAGGCAGAGAGGTCAGACCAGGGGGCTTTCTGGTGGCTGCTTTAGCAAAAAGGAATTAAGAGACGGATGCTGTGCGGTTTCCATGACCCCACAGAGGGGCGTGGTTAAGATGAATGCTCTCATCCAATTTAATCTCAGCAGCATCACACAGACGCCCGCCAGACATTCATTATTTAACAAAAGCGTCAGTCCCAAATCAGAATCTGTCCTCGGTGCGCGCGCTCAATCCGATTATCGCGCAGAGAGGGGAAAAGCAGCGCTGACTTCATCTGCTGAAAAAGTAAAAGCAACTCCAGAGGCAGAGTCTGACTCAGACTTTTTCTTGCCAGCGAAGTTTCCCGTTGCATCTCCCAGTGCTGCGTCAGGCTCCTTTGACTCTGCAGCAGCAGTCACGCCACAGTCCTGCAGCATCACGTCCCGCCACCCCTCGTTTTTCTCAGAAAAGAATCAGAGCACATGGCAGCGGGTGTTTGTGAAACCATTGATTTCAGGACCACGGACAGTTCCCCGCGTGTTTCTGTGGAGCAGATTTAACAGCAATAACAACAACAATAAGGAAGGAGGCAGTGAAAGAAAAGGATGTGGCCCCACATCTCATAAGGGAACATCATCCTGGCATGGTCAGACTCAACAGCAAGAGGAGAGTGCTGTCCCAGCAGGGTGCACTGACAGCATCTCCAACGTTTCAGCCACCGGGGCAGGAGAAGGCGCACTTGTGCATTTAAAATTCAGTAATCAAGTGCCATTAGAGCCTGAAGGTGTTAGACATTTAGACAGGCAGCAGATGGGGGTCGGAGAAGAAAGGGAGAGGAGTGTGGAGAGGGAGGGAGAGGGCTTGGAGATGTCCACTGCTGTTTGGGGAGGAAAATTGCAGGTGGGGGAGGGCGAAAGAGAGGCGCTGCTGCTAGAAGGGAGGGAACCACGAGCAGAGGAGGAGGAGGAGGAAGTGCAGAATGAGAGGGTAGAGGGAGTAACAAAAGCAGGAGAGGAGAGAGATGTTCAGGGACAGAAAGGTCAGGGTATGGATAGCGACCCCATCCCACAGTTAGATGATGTGCAAAGAAGTGGAGAGAGTCAAGTCAATGAAAGCTATCAGGGAGATGAGCAGGGTAAAAGTGAGGTGCAGGGGGAGGAAAATCACACTTCAAGAGGAGAGAGGAGTCTGGAACGACTTATAGTAGTAGAAGGTGATACCTCACGGGGGGAAAAAGAGAGGAGGATTTTAATGCCATGGTCTCGATCCAGACGTGCAGCCAACAGGCACCCCCATTTCTCACTGTACAACTACCAAGTACAGGTGGCTGAGAACCAGCCATCGAGCACCTCTGTCATCATCATGTCAGCAACAGACCCGGATCCAGGAGATGCAGGCAGGATGAGCTACTCAATGGCCCCATTAATGAACAGTCGGTCATCTGACTACTTCCAAATCCATCCCAACACAGGCCTTATCACCACCACTCAAATGCTTGACAGAGAACACATGGACCTGCACCACTTTCGGGTCACGGCAACTGATCACGGCTCCCCTCGTCTTTCTGGCACTACAATGGTGACCATTACTGTTTCTGACCGCAATGATCACTCTCCCATTTTTGAGCAGTCAGAATACAGAGAGACAATTAGGGAGAACGTAGAAGAAGGCTATCCCATCCTGCAGCTCAGAGCAAAAGATTCAGATTCTCCATCTAATGCTAATATTCGCTACCGGTTTGTTGGTGACACAGCAGCGATGGCACGGGTTGCTTTTGAGATCGATCCACGCTCTGGTCTCATTACAACCCGTGGATCTGTGGACCGTGAGACAAATGAGCACTATACGCTTCATGTGGAAGCCAGTGATCAGGGGAAGGACCCAGGGCCACGCTCTGCCACCGTCAAAGTCTTCATTACGGTGCTAGATGAGAATGACAATGTACCGCAGTTCAGTGAAAAGCGATACGTGGTGGCAGTCAAAGAGGATGTGCGACCACATTCTGAGATCCTCCGTGTGAGTGCAACAGACCGAGACAAGGACAGTAACGCTGCTGTTCATTATAACATCATTAGTGGAAACAGTCGTGGACAGTTTTCCATTGATAGTGTTACTGGTGAGATCCAGGTGGTAGCACCACTGGACTATGAGTCTGAACGGGAGTACACACTCCGTGTTCGTGCGCAAGACAACGGGAGACCACCATTGTCCAACAATACTGGCATTGTGAGTGTACAAGTGACAGATGTCAATGATAACCCACCTATCTTTGTGTCCACACCATTTCAGGCATCAGTGCTTGAGAGTGCCCCAGTTGGCAGTTCCATCCTCCACATTCAGGCCATTGACACAGACTCAGGTGATAATGCCAGACTAGAGTACAGGTTAACTGGAACTGGCTCTGACACACCGTTTATCATCAACTCTGCAACAGGCTGGGTCACTGTCAGCTCCATTCTTGACAGAGAATCTGTGGAGCACTATTTCTTTGGTGTGGAAGCAAGGGATTATGGGATGCCTCCTCTCTCTGCCACAGCCAGTGTTACTATTACCGTGATGGATGTTAATGACAACCGCCCAGAATTTCTCCAGAAAGAGTACTATGGTCGCTTGAATGAGGATGCAGTGGTTGGTACAAGTGTAGTGACGGTCACAGCTGTGGATCGAGATGTAAACAGTGCGGTGACCTATCAAATAACTGGAGGGAACACCAGAAACCGCTTTGCTATCAGTACAGCAGGAGGAGCAGGACTTCTTTCATTGGCTCTCCCACTGGACTACAAGCAGGAGCGACGCTATGTTCTCACAGTCACTGCCTCAGACAGGACGCTCCATGACACCTGTCAGGTGCATATCAATATCACAGATGCCAATACACATCGACCTGTGTTCCAGAGTGCCCACTACTCTGTTAGTGTAAATGAGGACCAACCTCCTGGGAGCACCGTCGTTGTGATCAGTGCCACAGATGATGATGTTGGTGAAAATGCTCGAATCACTTACTTTCTTGAGGACAACATCCCTCAGTTCCGTATTGATCCAGCGACAGGTGCAATAACGCTTCAGGCAGAGCTCGACTATGAGGATCAGATGACCTACACTCTGGCAATAACAGCTAAAGACAATGGGATACCACAGAAGTCAGACACAACATATGTTGAAGTAAACGTCAATGACGTAAATGACAATTCTCCTCAGTTCCTCAGTCCCAGATATCAGGGAACCGTAAGCGAAGACGCCCCTCCCTTTACCAGTGTTCTGCAGATCTCAGCCACCGACCGTGATGCTCATGCTAATGGGCGTGTTCAGTACACGTTCCAAAACGGCGAGGACGGGGATGGAGATTTTACCATTGAACCAACTTCTGGCATTGTCAGAACAGTTCGCCGCTTGGATCGGGAAAGTGTGCCGTTTTATGAGCTTACAGCATACGCTGTGGATCGTGGCGTGCCCCCTCAACGAACCCCTGTCCACATCCAAGTGACAGTCCTTGATGTCAATGACAACGCCCCTGTCTTTCCTGCTGATGACTTTGAAGTATTAGTGAAGGAAAACAGTGCTGTGGGCTCTGTGGTTTCTCAGATCACAGCCACAGACCCTGACGAGGGTGCCAACGCCCAAATCATGTACCAGATTGTGGAGGGCAACATACCCGAGATCTTTCAGATGGACATCTTTTCAGGAGAACTCACTTCACTCATTGATCTCGACTATGAGGCCCGAAATGAGTATGTCATTGTCGTTCAGGCTACATCAGCACCCCTAGTGAGCAGGGCCACCGTAAGAATCCGTTTGGTGGACCAGAATGACAATCGACCAACCCTACAAGACTTTCACATCATTTTCAACAACTTTGTATCAAATCGGTCAAATAGTTTCCCCAGTGGGGTGATTGGCAGGGTACCCGCCCACGACCCTGACGTCTCAGACAGGCTGTACTACACCATCGACAGAGGAAATGAGCTTCACCTGCTGCTCTTGAATCACACCAGTGGAGAGATCCGACTGAGCCGAAAACTGGATAACAACAGGCCACTGGTTGCTCCCATGCTGATCACTGTCACGGGTAAGATGTCATAGGAAGGAGAAATGTGTGGAAAGCATGCAAGGGAGGTTGTGTGCATGTGTGAAGTCAGTTTAGGTTCCCCTGCAGCTTCATTCAGTGTAAAAGCACTGTGAAGATAAGGGCTCCAGCAGAACAGGGTTATGTGCGAGGGAGAAAGAGGAGGATGGATGACGGTTGACTGAACTCTGTGCTTTGCATGCTTCTTTTCACTGCCTCCTTTTCCCGGCTTTGATATTTTGGGTGAAGATTTTTTGATTTCTTATTTTTTCCTCAAGTTTTCTAAAGTGCAAAAGAACTGTGATGGTTTAAGGACGCAGTCTGATGAAAATTTTTGTGTTTTTGTGGCCTTTTTCTGATTATGCAGAACATATATTAAGAAAATTAGGCAAAAATGTGCATTTTCTAGTATTTCTTTATTCAAAACTTGTAAACAGATGGTTATGGGAAGGAGAGGGGTGTCCTAGTGAACGACAGAAATTTTTAATTTTGGCTACAAATGGTATGATCACAAATAAAAGACCACTAGGAAAACTTTGAAAATAGTTAAAGATGATCAGAATGGGTCTTTAACAAGTTGAAACGAGAAAAAAAAGGGTCTGAGAACAAGAGGACAAGTTGTTTATTGAATTTAAGGTTAAAAAATAACAAAGCATGTAAGAAGAATGAATCAAATTGATGAAAACGTGATTAAAACAAAACTTTTAAAAGAAAAGAATGATTATTAATGCTCTTTTGTGAAACTTTGAAATTGATTAGCCATCTTGTTTGGTGTTGAGAAAATATTTACTTAAGTAAAGCAGTTAACGTGAACAACCATATTTATTTAGATAAACACAAACAGAGTTTTCAGTGTGGAGCTTTGTGGTTTAATGGTGATCAATATAAAAAGCCTGCAAATACAGTTTGATTGACTGGAGCTTGAATAGGTGCAGTTTCCATGGCGATTTCAGACAGCTGAGGAAAATCAATTCAAGTGAAAACACCAATAAGGAGGCATTCCACCTGACAGAATCTTTTGTCATTGTTTGTCAAGTACACTGTAATTACTATATACTGCATGTTATTTAAAATTCATTTAGTGATGAAGAACAAGCAAGTTTGTGCTAAAGACTGTGGGATTAGAGTGAGCTGCTTATTAATAAGTCAAAATTGACACAGAATTAACCTGCTCTGACTCTTTGTTTACATAGCACAAGTACAGTCTTTTTTTTTCCTCTTAAATGTGAATTTGAGTAAAAGAATAGCTTTTTACCGTCATCTTTGCTGTCAAAGATCAAAGCTTTCATACTCAATCAGAACCAGACAGAGATGAGAGCAGAGTTGTTGTTTTGAAGACTTCAGTCTGTGTTTGGATTCTGTCAGAGAGCTTCATTGGAAGAGGCAGCCTGGGGATTTCTGTGGCCTACTACTCTAAATGTTTAAAACAAAGCCTTTTTTTTTGTCAAGGGGGGGTTACATTGGATTGATTTGAATGAGCACTTTTTAAAAAGCACAACGTGAATGAGTGACATGCTGAAAAAAGAAGAACGTGCAGTGATCAGTTATGTGTGACCCAGCAAATATAAAAGGAGATAAACGTTTGAATAGAAGTAAACGTCAAATGATGAAAAAGAATTGGTTTAGTCAGAAAGTGAAGATGTGAGTGAAAATAATGTGCAGATAAGAAGGCATTTGGTTATCAAGCTCCTGAATGAGCAACTGAACAGACAGATAAATGCATTTCCCCAGAGCTCATGTCCACCAGTGTAAAAATGTAGCCACTAAGGCAAAGTGAATGAGTGGATTTATGAGCCCTTCACCACCGCCATGTGTGCTTCTGTGTGAATGGTGTGTAAGCA
The DNA here is from genome assembly GCA_023969325.1 of Oryzias curvinotus. Taxonomy (NCBI): domain Eukaryota; kingdom Metazoa; phylum Chordata; class Actinopteri; order Beloniformes; family Adrianichthyidae; genus Oryzias; species Oryzias curvinotus. The sequence goes on along the minus strand of CM043712.1, from coordinate 29,177,241 downwards.
CAATAAAGGACCTTCACTTACGCTTCCATGTGGGGGGCATTGTTCTCCTTTTGCCTCTCCCTGTGTGCGCTCAGCTCATCTGAACCAGACGCGTGGGTTCGTTTCTAATTTTCTCTCATTTTTTCTCCCACTAAGACACTATTTCAGCCTCTCTCCTTCTTTTCTTTCCGCTTTGCTTCAGGGTTCCACAGTTATGAGCTTGTAATGAAACAACTGTCAGGCAGTCAGACCCAGAGCAAAGCTGTCATTTGCATTGTGTGATGTTTGTTATCTGCCACTTTCTGTCCCTCCTCTGTTCAATGCTTTAAAATCTCCTTTCACTCTAGTCTTCACACCCTCTGCGTATAATTAATTTTTTATTTAAAGATTTATTTTTACAGGTTTTTTCTCCCCATCTTTTTAGCTTGTATTTCCTTTTGGCCCTTCTGTCGTGTCTTTTTTTTCAAGTTCTGACAGTTAATTGGTATAAAAACAGTAAAAAGCAAGATTGATCCCCTCATTGTAATTGAAGGTGCATTTTAATGTGTGCACCATCTTTTTCCTGTTATGTTAGCCTTTATCATTTCATTTGTACACATTTGCTGCTATTTAAGTGAATACACTCTGTCCTCCACTAAAAGTTTTTCCTTTGCTTCTAGGAGTAAAACAAGCCCAAACCATGATTATTTCGCCTCTGCGGTAAAGTGAATGAATCTTTAAAAAATTAAACGTTATTTTTGTCAAGTGTTTTTCTTTTTTAAATATTTACAGTTCGGTTACAAATAAATTCTTTATTAAATTGTTCATTACATTCAAAATGTTATGATTCAAACAAAAAATAACAACTACAAACTTTTCTATTTTTAAACTTTGCTTTTATTTTGAAGCTCTTTAGTAATGTAAAAAAAATAACAGAAAATTGAAAAATAAATACTTATGGATAAAAATAGTTACCGTAATGGTAAACAATGAATATAAAGATTATTTATGCATCCTTTAGACATCAAATTAAAAGACTTTTAAACATTTACCTGCTACATTTTCATTCTCATTTTAATCAACTTGTTTTTTTTGTTCAGAATGTTTCCTTTCATATCACAATTTCTCTTTACTCAGTAATCAGTTAAATTTTCTCCCAATTCCTTATTTTACTCTCAGCCTCTCCTTATAATCCTCTCATGCAGTCACGCTCATCCTCACGGCTCCTCTCCTCTTCCCTTTTTTTTATCACTCTTTGCTGTATTTTTCTCTCTCCTTTGTATCTGAACGAACTTAAGTATAATGTATTTTTGTATCTATAGGAGTAAGTTTGTCTCAGTTGTATGAATGTCTAAGCAATTAAACTAGCCTTCTTTTTTGGTACATCTTCAAGTGTTTGTGTGCATTAGACTTGACTGCTGTGTACTCTGTATGCGTGTGTGTATGTGAATGCATTGTGTGTATTCTCAGGTGGCCTAAACTATAGTACTTGTGAGTGTATTTATATTTTCTGGATGAACTCTATCTGTGTAAACCAGAGAGGGCTGGGAATGCACTCTGGCTTTCCGTCTTTGTTTCTTCCGCCGTATCACATGCTTCTTCTCTTGTTGTCTTCTCTTGCTGTCCTCTCTTAATCTCTTGTGTGTCTTGTTCTCTCCGTGACAGTTTGTGTCCAACTATTGATCCAGAGGAGGATTTAACACAGCATTTGTATGTGACTCAAAGCATTTTGAAGACACACACACATGCAGGAATGAAGTTGGCTTTTGGGTCAGCTGGTTGGGAGCATTAATGACACTGTTTGGCACCACCAGCAGCTTTAGCTCAAGGTGCCCTTAAGCAAAGTAACCCCCAAATGCTCCAGTAGTCAGCAGCAGGCTCAGTGGTTGAACTGGCACATTCCCAGTCGTGAATGTGTGCTGCAGAATCAACGTAGAGCAGAAATGTGCAGCAACAGGAAATGTGACCAAATTAAAATGGTGCAACTGAAGTTGAAATCCCAGCAGCGTTAATGTTAAGGGGAGGAATTTTGTTACCACCTAATTAGGCAGGAAACGGCTGGAAATAACAAATGTTACTTTTGCAGGGTTGTTTTTTGTCTTTATCTGTACCCGCTTGTTCTTTTCATACTGTCTGGTGCACTCAGTCTGTTTGGAGACTGAAAAACTATAGAAATTGCTGTATTTTAAAGAAGGAAAGTGGCTGATGAAAGTCCTTGGACTAAACTCTCTACAAAACTTAGGTCATGTATATTTCTCTGAGAAAAACTCACTGAAGTCACTGCCCATGTGTCACATGGCCTGAATGGCATGTAACTCCTGGTGATCGGCCAGCACCATACATGGCAGTCTTGGTGTCAGCAGTGTGTGGATTTGAGCGTTAATGGGTGAATGGGACTTGATTATTGTGCTATGTAGCTTACTCGATTTACCATTTATGTCATAAAATACAGAAGCACAACATGGAATTTTTGCAGTAATACAAAAAATGACTAACTCCCAACCTTGTTAGTAAAAAACAAAACAAAAAAACAGTCCAACTCTTCTATACATTAGTCACATTAGCATCTTCACAATTACGCCCAAGCAAACATGTTGATAGTGGGGCATGTAAAGTGCTCTGGATTATAGGCTGGACTGTCCTTAAAAAAAAAAAAATTAAGACTTGCATCTTCCAGTGGGAAAAATAAGCACCGCCTGTTTTTCCTATTATTGTGTAAATTATTATTTTTTGTTGTCAACTAAATGGAACTAACAAGAAGTTTGTTGCGGTCTTTGATTTCAATATCCCTTCATATCCCAACGAGGTTTGGTTTATTGCTGAAAGGGCTGGCATTGACCATAGTTATAAAGACGAAGTAAATTATTAAGACTTCAGTCAAAAAGTAGTACTGAACGCTACCAAAAACTACCTTGGTATGTAATTATGAGCCAATATCAATTCTGACAATATCATGCATCTCTAGAATACACGATGTTACAGATAAATATGATACAGCCTACTGCTGCATCCAGAGAACTCGAGTAAAACAAAAAGTGTGCAGTTGACTCCGAGTCAATATTAACAAAATGTTATGAAATAGGATTACCATTGCAACAACACATCATCAGTAGGGTAAAACTAACCTGTCTCACGACGGATAAATCAAACTCTACTTATACTTCAGTTAATGATCACTGTATTTAATTAAGCAAATGTGATTTAAGTGACATTTTTGTTTTGTTTTCTGTCTTTTTAATCTATGCATTTCATCATTTATGTAATGAGTTTGATAAATATGTGTAATTTCTTTATTGCTTTGACTACAATGCTTGAAATAAATCAATAAATCAAATCAAATCAAATGAAACCTGGTAAATACAGCTTTGTATGATTCCCCTCTAGTGGATAATTGGTTAAAAAGGCTGTTTTAGTCACATTAATTACCTTAAAAAGACACACCATGACCATGTTTGCAGTAGTGTTTCAGTGTCATTCTTGATTGGATCAGTATACCCTACTCAAATATTTTTGTTTCCTTATAATTTCTTTTTTATGGCTACAGTCACAACCCTGCAAAGTTCTCCCCATAACGACATAAGCTAAGATAGTCTTTTTGAGTTGTGTACAGAGTATTTATTCACAGAGCTCAGACTGTGTTGCACATGTAAGGTAAAGGGCCTTGCCACAGGTCAGTGCACCAAGACTTCACTTTGTGTGCATATAGGTCATTGCACAGACGTTAACCACTTTTTTCTGGGTGGGCAGGCTGATTTTTCATGTGCAATATGGGTCAGATTAGAGAGGTCAGATCCCAAGTGAATGTACTTTATTTTTCAGATTATGCTCATCTGAGATAATAGTATGATGTTAACCAATAATACAAGGAAGAAAGTATGTTGGGGCCAAGGGTAAAACCTTCGGATGTGGCTTTTTCGGCTAAGTGGTGTGTGTTTTCCAATAAAACATATGTTAATAACTCTGATCCCACTGTATTTCTCCATCAACATTGCAATGTATTTTTTTTTCTTTTTGTGGGCACAAGGAAATGCTCTGCATGGGTGATGGGTCTTGTAAAGAGCTTTCAGTGGTTGTTTGGAGCAAAGCAGGACTTTCATGAATGCTTACCATTTGCATTAAGTGATTTTATCCCTCTTGTTGATGCCATTATTATTTTTTTGTAGATATCCAATGCTTTTCAGTCAGATTGTAATATTCTGCAGTAAAAGCATCAGATAGGTTGGAAAAATATAATTTACCAGAACAAAAAAACTGAAGAGGAAGGCAATGGGATCAGAGAGTATCTTTTGTCAATTTAATCTTTTTTCTAAACTTAAAATTAAATGCAACATTCTCATTCACTCTTTTTTCTCAAATTTGTCCACAGTGATGCATTTTTTGCCTCAACAGCGTCAAGTAGACTTTGATTGCAACGGGTGGGCATGTACACATGTCTACATGGGTATGTGTAGACATGTAACGATATTTAATTTTCTCAACCTCCCAAATCCTGCAAACTGTGCAGGGAACCTAATAGTGTAGTTTATGTGATATATGTGTTCTTCTTGTGTGCAGCCTGAGTGTAAGAAATGAGGAAACTAGAGCGTAGATTGTGAGGACATCCTACGGGTGCTTGCTTATCACGTGCCCAGCCGTTGCATACGCTCAGTAAGAAACCTATACAGCTTAGAAATGACTAGTGTGTGGCATCAACTGTACACCATAAGTGCAACTAAAATCAGCCATACCAATACTCTTCAAAACACTTACCATTATGCATTGACAATGGTACGTTCCATTTTCATGACGTCCCTTGAACCTCAAGGGAACTGCAAGACACACCTGTGCTCCTCTTAAGACTGAAGCTCTCTATGACCCTCCTTAGGCCCAGACAACCGAAAAATCTGCAGCAACCGCTCGAGTCAACCACTGTATTGGTGCATGCAGGCTTTAGAAAACTAGAAAACATTAGAAAACTTTCTGAAGTATATTCTAAAATGATTTAATGACCCATAATGCTTCAGCAGGTGTGTTTTCTTGCACTTTTATAAGATGACACAATCTGCAAATATATATTTAAAGCATTACACATGTTGACTTATAATTTCTAAAACTTCCTGTAACAAAGAGAAAATCCTCTGATTGTTGATAAAATGGGCTCTCAACTAATTCACTGTATGCAAGTTGTACTTCAAGCTGACACCGCAACAACGATTACTATAATTTACAATGGTTCAAGGAGCATATAGCATAGCATATAAAACCTTTTAAAAGCCCATTAAAATCCATTAGATGAGCTCCTAAAAGTTATTTCTTGCGGGTCAAAGTGGTTCCGGCCAAGTTTTGGTTTTAAGAGTTTGACACAGTTTCCTCTCCAAAGCACAGAAAGCCAGATGGCAGCATTAATGCTCTGCTTGCTAATTAGTATTATGTAACTCACCGTAACTCCACAAACAAAATTTGACCTCAAACAGGTTTCTACATTGACCAGCATTTGTCCTATTTTTCATATTTGAATATTTCTGCAGAGAATTGGCTGTTAGCTTTAAATTTCTGCTGGTATTTTTGAATGACTGGAGGTCATATCTTCAACAGCTCCCCACTCTCACATGGATGTTTGCAGAGCATCTTTGGCCACGAATGAACCAGATAACAGGCTTTTTGGCATCTACCTTCTACCATTTCATATAAATTGATCTAGACACATAGAATCCATTCGTTTTTGCCCTTGAAAGAAACACCAAAATCACAGCAGACTGTAACTTAGACAAACAAGCTGATCAGGTGTCTTATTTCTGCAGCTCGCAGCCTTTGGCTGCTCTGCATCATGGAAGTCTCCTGGAAGCTGCCCCGCATAAACAAAGTCTACTCGACATTGTTCATTCCAATAACTTTGTCTACCAACTAGTAGAGTAACTGCTGGAAAGTTGTTATAAATAAAGTCACAATATTTATGAGGGGGCAGCTCTGGATGAATTAGTATTCTGGCAGCAACAGTTTGGAGTTGAGGACATTACAGATTCACAGGAATCCAAGAGCTTTGCGGCTAAGCTTTGGCACAGAACTCGGATCCGCACTGATTTTTGTTCCTTACATGCTCTGAAATGCAAAGCAGCATGAAAATGATGTCCATCTACAGCACTGGAAACTACTACCTTGTAATTCCAGTGACAGAATGTTTAAAGACTCACTCCAAACATCTTTTGAACTCAGATTCCTGCTTGGATGAGGAAAATGAGGATGTACATGGATCTAGGCATTCACAAGTGGGATGCATCTGAATGAAGCGGAGCAGGGAGCTTGTGACCCGCCCAGCGTATTTTCTACATCACAGATATGCTCTTTTTCCAATGGCATTTCTGTCTGCTCTTGATTCACAATGATTTATATAAAGAAATGCAATTTTAAGCAAAATCTTTTTGAATACTGAATGTCCTTCATCAGAAAAATGCGTAAACATGTTAAAGAACATGTTAAAAACTCGAAAAACATGATTTGTTTGTTGGATCTTGAAAGACGTTTTGGTCTTTTTAACATGTTCTTTTACCATTTTTCTGATAATGAATAAAGAAAATAATTTAAGATTAAAACAGCATTTCTGAGTATTTCTTTTTTCAAATCATGATGAATCAGGAACAGATCAAATCTGCCGTTCGTAAAATCTCTGTTGTGATGCAGCCACAGAAATAAGCAAACAAAGCCTCGTTTCTCTGCGCCACTCTGATGCATCCACTTGCAGACAAATAGATTCACGTTTGTTTTCCTCATCTCAGCTGGCATCTGGCTCAAAACTGTATGGCTGGATAGCTTTAATATTACGAACCATTTTTGTGGCACTGGTAATTTCAGTTTGGGGTTGTCAGGGACTGTTAGCCAGCGGGAGAGTGTAAAAAAAAGAATCATGGGATATCAGTGAGGGTTACTTCCTTGCCAACAGTCCCGCCCACAACTCAGAGTCAAACTTCTAAGGAACTTCTGCTTCTCTACAGAATATTTATTTAAAATGACAGGTTTTTTTTTTTTTAATGTGAGCCACATTTGCACTGTTTGTGTGTTTTCTTTTCTTTTTTTTGGCAAAAATGGCAAAATCCTAATTAAAAGACCACTGGGAACGATTTTCCAAAGGATAAAAATATTGTTAGAATAGGACTTTTTTCCCCAAGAGTTACACTTTTAGGGGTTAGAAAATACTCTGCGTAAATTGCTTTTAGGTAGTAGGAAAAGTTATGTCATTTGTCACAGCATGTTGACATCCAATTGGCGTTGGTGTCTGCGCTTACTAGTGTTGACATGAACTCATAATTGTTGAGTTTCCCTCAGCATTCTGAAACCCACCCATCGCTGTGCATCATTACCCCAGGACACATTAGGATCACAGTTGGAGTTCTTACATCTTCTAATCAGTCACACAGCAAAGATCAGTGCTTTTAATTAAAAATGTAAATCCTTGTTATCATTAGGAACATACGATTTTTGTCTAAGGTTAGCTGAGGACCGCTAATAGCGCTCTTCAGAGAAAAATGTGTGCAGGAAAAAATGAGGAGAACTCCTCATAAGACTGGAAAGCCAGCTCTATGTTTAGCAGCATTTCATCAATAAATCATTATTGCATTAGCCTCAGAACATTAACATGATTACTGTAAACAAACAAGATCACAGTAGGGAGATGAGCCGGACAGTATTCCAGACGTTGCTGCTTTCAGCTCCAATGTGTTTCTCCTTTTTAAGTCTCTCAAAGACGGTAAAAGTTTGGCACAGTCTTAAAATTCAAGCAGTTGTGTCTGTGTCTCATAGGACGTATTTAACGCCTATTTTTTAATTGTAAAAACACTTTTTACTGTCGGGACAT